>OX101756.1:101454207-102054207 GCA_944452675.1 Tachina lurida
GAAAAGAAGACGACGTATATAGTCCACTTAATTTTTTACATACGAAATGGACGGATTATAGTCAATTTAATTTTTTATAAAAAATTTAAAAATGGACGATGTATAGTCCATTAAATTTTTTATATATAGTCAGTCCATTTAATTTTTTTCATCTTAAATAGACGATGTATAGTCTATATAATTGTTTGCATATGAATCGGACGATCTATAGTCGATAAAATTTTTTCATAAAAAATTGAAAAAAAGACGATGTATAGTCCATTAAATTTTTTTCATAAAAAAATTTTTTCCATGAAAAATGGATGATGTATAGTTTATTAAATTCTTTGCATGAAAAGAAGACGATGTATATAGTCCACTTAATTTTTTACATACGAAATGGACGGATTATAGTCAATTTAATTTTTTATAAAAAATTTAAAATTGGACGATGTATAGTCCATTAAATTTTTTATATATAGTCAGTCCATTTAATTTTTTTCATCTTAAATAGACGATGTATAGTCTATATAATTGTTTGCATACGAATCGGACGATCTATAGTCGATAAAATTTTTTCATAAAAAATTTAAAAAAAGACGATGTATAGTCCATTAAATTTTTTTCATAAAAAAATTTTTTGCATGAAAAATGGATGATGTATAGTTTATTAAATTCTTTGCATGAAAAGAAGACGACGTATATAGTCCACTTAATTTTTTACATACGAAATGGACGGATTATAGTCAATTTAATTTTTTATAAAAAATTTAAAAATGGACGATGTATAGTCCATTAAATTTTTTATATATAGTCAGTCCATTTAAATTTTTTCATCTTAAATAGACGATGTATAGTCTATATAATTGTTTGCATACGAATCGGGCGATCTATAGTCGATAAAATTTTTTCATAAAAAATTTGAAAAAAGACGATGTATAGTCCATTCAATTTTTTTCATAAAAATTTTTTTTGCATGAAAAATGGATGATGTATAGTCTTTTAAATTCTTTGCCGAAAAGAAGACGACGTATATAGTCCACTTAATTTTTTACATACGAAATGGACGGATTATAGTAAATTTAATTTTTTATAAAAAATTTAAAAATGGACGATGTATAGTCCATTAAATTTTTTATATATAGTCAGTCCATTTAATTTTTTTCATCTTAAATAGACGATGTATAGTCTATATAATTGTTTGCATACGAATCGGACGATCTATAGTCGATAAAATTTTTTCATAAAAAATTAAAAAAAAGACGATGTATAGTCCATTAAATTTTTTTCATACAAAAATTTTTTGCGTGAAAAATGGATGATGTATAGTTTATTAAATTCTTTGCATGAAAAGAAGACGACGTATATAGTCTACTTAATTTTTTACATACGAAATGGACGGATTATAGTCAATTTAATTTTTTATAAATAACTTAAAAATGGACGATGTGTAGACCATTAAATTTTTTATATATAGTCAGTCCATTTAATTTTTTTCATCTTAAATAGACGATGTATAGTCTATATAATTGTTTGCATACGAATCGGACGATCTATAGTCGATAAAATTTTTTCATAAAAAATTGAAAAAAAGACGATGTATACCATTAAATTTTTTTCATAAAAAAATTTTTTGCATGAAAAATGGATGATGTATAGTTTATTAAATTCTTTGCATGAAAAGAAGACGACGTATATAGTCCACTTAATTTTTTACATACGAAATGGACGGATTATAGTCAATTTAATTTTTTATAAAAAATTTAAAAATGGACGATGTATAGTCCATTAAATTTTTTATATATAGTCAGTCCATTTAATTTTTTTCATCTTAAATAGACGATGTATAGTCTATATAATTGTTTGCATACGAATCGGACGATCTATAGTCGATAAAATTTTTTCATAAAAAATTTAAAAAAAGACGATGTATAGTCCATTAAATTTTTTTCATAAAAAAATTTTTTGCATGAAAAATGGATGATGTATAGTTTATTAAATTCTTTGCATGAAAAGAAGACGACGTATATAGTCCACTTAATTTTTTACATACGAAATGGACGGATTATAGTCAATTTAATTTTTTATAAAAATTTAAAAATGGACGATGTATAGTCCATTAAATTTTTTATATATAGTCAGTCCATTTAAATTTTTCATCTTAAATAGACGATGTATAGTCTATATAATTGTTTGCATACGAATCGGACGATCTATAGTCGATAAAATTTTTTCATAAAAATTTAAAAAAAGACGATGTATAGTCCATTAAATTTTTTTCATACAAAAATTTTTTGCGTGAAAAATGGATGATGTATAGTTTATTAAATTCTTTGCCGAAAAGAAGACGACGTATATAGTCCACTTAATTTTTTACATACGAAATGGACGGATTATAGTAAATTTAATTTTTTATAAAAAATTTAAAAATGGACGATGTATAGTCCATTAAATTTTTTATATATAGTCAGTCCATTTAATTTTTTTCATCTTAAATAGACGATGTATAGTCTATATAATTGTTTGCATACGAATCGGACGATCTATAGTCGATAAAATTTTTTCATAAAAAATTAAAAAAAAGACGATGTATAGTCCATTAAATTTTTTTCATACAAAAATTTTTTGCGTGAAAAATGGATGATGTATAGTTTATTAAATTCTTTGCATGAAAAGAAGACGACGTATATAGTCTACTTAATTTTTTACATACGAAATGGACGGATTATAGTCAATTTAATTTTTTATAAATAACTTAAAAATGGACGATGTGTAGACCATTAAATTTTTTATATATAGTCAGTCCATTTAATTTTTTTCATCTTAAATAGACGATGTATAGTCTATATAATTGTTTGCATACGAATCGGACGATCTATAGTCGATAAAATTTTTTCATAAAAAATTGAAAAAAAGACGATGTATACCATTAAATTTTTTTCATAAAAAAATTTTTTGCATGAAAAATGGATGATGTATAGTTTATTAAATTCTTTGCATGAAAAGAAGACGACGTATATAGTCCACTTAATTTTTTACATACGAAATGGACGGATTATAGTCAATTTAATTTTTTATAAAAAATTTAAAAATGGACGATGTATAGTCCATTAAATTTTTTATATATAGTCAGTCCATTTAATTTTTTTCATCTTAAATAGACGATGTATAGTCTATATAATTGTTTGCATACGAATCGGACGATCTATAGTCGATAAAATTTTTTCATAAAAAATTTAAAAAAAGACGATGTATAGTCCATTAAATTTTTTTCATAAAAAAATTTTTTGCATGAAAAATGGATGATGTATAGTTTATTAAATTCTTTGCATGAAAAGAAGACGACGTATATAGTCCACTTAATTTTTTACATACGAAATGGACGGATTATAGTCAATTTAATTTTTTATAAAAAATTTAAAAATTGACGATGTATAGTCCATTAAATTTTTTATATATAGTCAGGCCATTTAATTTTTTTCATCTTAAATAGACGATGTATAGTCTATATAATTGTTTGCATACGAATCGGACGATCTATAGTCGATAAAATTTTTTCATAAAAAATTTAAAAAAAGACGATGTATAGTCCATTAAATTTTTTTCATACAAAAATTTTTTGCGTGAAAAATGGATGATGTATAGTTTATTAAATTCTTTGCATGAAAAGAAGACGACGTATATAGTCCACTTAATTTTTTACATACGAAATGGACGGATTATAGTCAATTTAATTTTTTATAAATAACTTAAAAATGGACGATGTGTAGACCATTAAATTTTTTATATATAGTCTGTCCATTTAATTTTTTTCATCTTAAATAGACGATGTATAGTCTATATAATTGTTTGCATACGAATCGGACGATCTATAGTCGATAAAATTTTTTCATAAAAAATTGAAAAAAAGACGATGTATAGTCCACTAAATTTTTTTCATAAAAAAATTTTTTGCATGAAAAATGGATGATGTATAGTTTATTAAATTCTTTGCATGAAAAGAAGACGACGTATATAGTCCACTTAATTTTTTACATACGAAATGGACGGATTATAGTCAATTTAGTTTTTTATAAAAAATTTAAAAATGGACGATGTATAGTCCATTAAATTTTTTATATATAGTCAGTCCATTTAATTTTTTTCATCTTAAATAGACGATGTATAGTCTATATAATTGTTTGCATACGAATCGGACGATCTATAGTCGATAAAATTTTTTCATAAAAAATTGAAAAAAAGACGATGTATAGTCCATTAAATTTTTTTCATAAAAAAATTTTTTGCATGAAAAATGGATGATGTATAGTTTATTAAATTCTTTGCATGAAAAGAAGACGACGTATATAGTCCACTTAATTTTTTACATACGAAATGGACGGATTATAGTCAATTTAATTTTTTATAAAAAATTTAAAAATGGACGATGTATAGTCCATTAAATTTTTTATATATAGTCAGTCCATTTAATTTTTTTCATCTTAAATAGACGATGTATAGTCTATATAATTGTTTGCATACGAATCGGACGATCTATAGTCGATAAAATTTTTTCATAAAAATTTAAAAAAAGACGATGTATAGTCCATTCAATTTTTTTCATAAAAATTTTTTTTGCATGAAAAATGGATGATGTATAGTCTATTAAATTCTTTGCCGAAAAGAAGACGACGTATATAGTCCACTTAATTTTTTACATACGAAATGGACGGATTATAGTAAATTTAATTTTTTATAAAAAATTTAAAAATGGACGATGTATAGTCCATTAAATTTTTTATATATAGTCAGTCCATTTAATTTTTTTCATCTTAAATAGACGATGTATAGTCTATATAATTATTTGCATACGAATCGGACGATCTATAGTCGATAAAATTTTTTCATAAAAAATTTAAAAAAAGACGATGTATAGTCCATTAAATTTTTTTCATACAAAAATTTTTTGCGTGAAAAATGGATGATGTATAGTTTATTAAATTCTTTGCATGAAAAGAAGACGACGTATATAGTCCACTTAATTTTTTACATACGAAATGGACGGATTATAGTCAATTTAATTTTTTATAAATAACTTAAAAATGGACGATGTGTAGACCATTAAATTTTTTATATATAGTCAGTCCATTTAATTTTTTTCATCTTAAATAGACGATGTATAGTCTATATAATTGTTTGCATACGAATCGGACGATCTATAGTCGATAAAATTTTTTCATAAAAAATTTAAAAAAAGACGATGTATAGTCCATTAAATTTTTTTCATAAAAAAATTTTTTGCATGAAAAATGGATGATGTATAGTTTATTAAATTCTTTGCATGAAAAGAAGACGACGTATATAGTCCACTTAATTTTTTACATACGAAATGGACGGATTATAGTCAATTTAATTTTTTATAAAAAATTTAAAAATGGACGATGTATAGTCCATTAAATTTTTTATATATAGTCAGTCCATTTAATTTTTTTCATCTTAAATAGACGATGTATAGTCTATATAATTGTTTGCATACGAATCGGACGATCTATAGTCGATAAAATTTTTTCATAAAAATTTAAAAAAAGACGATGTATAGTCCATTCAATTTTTTTCATAAAAATTTTTTTTGCATGAAAAATGGATGATGTATAGTCTATTAAATTCTTTGCCGAAAAGAAGACGACGTATATAGTCCACTTAATTTTTTACATACGAAATGGACGGATTATAGTAAATTTAATTTTTTATAAAAAATTTAAAAATGGACGATATATAGTCCATTAAATTTTTTATATATAGTCAGTCCATTTAATTTTTTTCATCTTAAATAGACGATGTATAGTCTATATAATTATTTGCATACGAATCGGACGATCTATAGTCGATAAAATTTTTTCATAAAAAATTTAAAAAAAGACGATGTATAGTCCATTAAATTTTTTTCATACAAAATTTTTTGCGTGAAAAATGGATGATGTATAGTTTATTAAATTCTTTGCATGAAAAGAAGACGACGTATATAGTCCACTTAATTTTTTACATACGAAATGGACGGATTATAGTCAATTTAATTTTTTATAAATAACTTAAAAATGGACGATGTGTAGACCATTAAATTTTTTATATATAGTCAGTCCATTTAATTTTTTTCATCTTAAATAGACGATGTATAGTCTATATAATTGTTTGCATACGAATCGGACGATCTATAGTCGATAAAATTTTTTCATAAAAAATTTAAAAAAAGACGATGTATAGTCCATTAAATTTTTTTCATAAAAAAATTTTTTGCATGAAAAATGGATGATGTATAGTTTATTAAATTCTTTGCGTGAAAAGAAGACGACGTATATAGTCCACTTAATTTTTTACATACGAAATGGACGGATTATAGTCAATTTAATTTTTTATAAAAAATTTAAAAATGGACGATGTATAGTCCATTAAATTTTTTATATATAGTCAGTCCATTTAATTTTTTTCATCTTAAATAGACGATGTATAGTCTATATAATTGTTTGCATACGAATCGGACGATCTATAGTCGATAAAATTTTTTCATAAAAAATTTAAAAAAAGACGATGTATAGTCCATTAAATTTTTTTCATACAAAAATTTTTTCCGTGAAAAATGGATGATGTATAGTTTATTAAATTCTTTGCATGAAAAGAAGACGACGTATATAGTCGACTTAATTTTTTACATACGAAATGGACGGATTATAGTCAATTTAATTTTTTATAAATAACTTAAAAATGGACGATGTGTAGACCATTAAATTTTTTATATATAGTCAGTCCATTTAATTTTTTTCATCTTAAATAGACGATGTATAGTCTATATAATTGTTTGCATACGAATCGGACGATCTATAGTCGATAAAATTTTTTCATAAAAAATTGAAAAAAAGACGATGTATAGTCCACTAAATTTTTTTCATAAAAAAATTTTTTGCATGAAAAATGGATGATGTATAGTTTATTAAATTCTTTGCATGAAACAAAGACGACGTATATAGTCCACTTAATTTTTTACATACGAAATGGACGGATTATAGTCAATTTAGTTTTATAAAAAATTTAAAAATGGACGATGTATAGTCCATTAAATTTTTTATATATAGTCAGTCCATTTAATTTTTTTCATCTTAAATAGACGATGTATAGTCTATATAATTGTTTGCATACGAATCGGACGATCTATAGTCGATAAAATTTTTTCATAAAAAATTGAAAAAAAGACGATGTATAGTCCATTAAATTTTTTTCATAAAAAAATTTTTTGCATGAAAAATGGATGATGTATAGTTTATTAAATTCTTTGCATGAAAAGAAGACGACGTATATAGTCCACTTAATTTTTTACATACGAAATGGACGGATTATAGTCAATTTAATTTTTTATAAAAAATTTAAAAATGGACGATGTATAGTCCATTAAATTTTTTATATATAGTCAGTCCATTTAATTTTTTTCATCTTAAATAGACGATGTATAGTCTATATAATTGTTTGCATACGAATCGTACGATCTATAGTCGATAAAATTTTTTCATAAAAAATTGAAAAAAAGACGATGTATAGTCCACTAAATTTTTTTCATAAAAAAATTTTTTGCATGAAAAATGGATGATGTATAGTTTATTAAATTCTTTGCATGAAAAAAAGACGACGTATATAGTCCACTTAATTTTTTACATACGAAATGGACGGATTATAGTCAATTTAGTTTTATAAAAAATTTAAAAATGGACGATGTATAGTCCATTAAATTTTTTATATATAGTCAGTCCATTTAATTTTTTTCATCTTAAATAGACGATGTATAGTCTATATAATTGTTTGCATACGAATCGGACGATCTATAGTCGATAAAATTTTTTCATAAAAAATTGAAAAAAAGACGATGTATACCATTAAATTTTTTTCATAAAAAAATTTTTTGCATGAAAAATGGATGATGTATAGTTTATTAAATTCTTTGCATGAAAAGAAGACGACGTATATAGTCCACTTAATTTTTAACATACGAAATGGACGGATTATAGTCAATTTAATTTTTTATAAAAAATTTAAAAATGGACGATGTATAGTCCATTAAATTTTTTATATATAGTCAGTCCATTTAATTTTTTTCATCTTAAATAGACGATGTATAGTCTATATAATTGTTTGCATACGAATCGTACGATCTATAGTCGATAAAATTTTTTCATAAAAAATTTAAAAAAAGACGATGTATAGTCCATTAAATTTTTTTCATAAAAAAATTTTTTGCATGAAAAATGGATGATGTATAGTTTATTAAATTCTTTGCATGAAAAGAAGACGACGTATATAGTCCACTTAATTTTTTACATACGAAATGGACGGATTATAGTCAATTTAATTTTTTATAAAAAATTTAAAAATGGACGATGTATAGTCCATTAAATTTTTTATATATAGTCAGTCCATTTAATTTTTTTCATCTTAAATAGACGATGTATAGTCTATATAATTGTTTGCATACGAATCGGACGATCTATAGTCGATAAAATTTTTTCATAAAAAATTTAAAAAAAGACGATGTATAGTCCATTCAATTTTTTTCATAAAAATTTTTTTTGCATGAAAAATGGATGATGTATAGTCTATTAAATTCTTTGCCGAAAAGAAGACGACGTATATAGTCCACTTAATTTTTTACATACGAAATGGACGGATTATAGTAAATTTAATTTTTTATAAAAAATTTAAAAATGGGCGATGTATAGTCCATTAAATTTTTTATATATAGTCAGTCCATTTAATTTTTTTCATCTTAAATAGACGATGTATAGTCTATATAATTATTTGCATACGAATCGGACGATCTATAGTCGATAAAATTTTTTCATAAAAAATTAAAAAAAAGACGATGTATAGTCCATTAAATTTTTTTCATACAAAAATTTTTTGCGTGAAAAATGGATGATGTATAGTTTATTAAATTCTTTGCATGAAAAGAAGACGACGTATATAGTCCACTTAATTTTTTACATACGAAATGGACGGATTATAGTCAATTTAATTTTTTATAAATAACTTAAAAATGGACGATGTGTAGACCATTAAATTTTTTATATATAGTCAGTCCATTTAATTTTTTTCATCTTAAATAGACGATGTATAGTCTATATAATTGTTTGCATACGAATCGGACGATCTATAGTCGATAAAATTTTTTCATAAAAAATTAAAAAAAAAAGACGATGTATAGTCCATTAAATTTTTTTCATAAAAAAGTTTTTTGCATGAAAAATGGATGATGTATAGTTTATTAAATTCTTTGCATGAAAAGAAGACGACGTATATAGTCCACTCAATTTTTTACATACGAAATGGACGGATTATAGTCAATTTAATTTTTTATTAAAAATTTAAAAATGGACGGTGTGTAGTCCATTAAATTTTTTATATATAGTCAGTCCATTTAATTTTTTGCATCTTAAATAGACGATGTATAGTCTATATAATTGTTTGCATACGAATCGGACGATCTATAGTCGATAACATTTTTTCATAAAAAATTAAAAAAAGACGATGTATAATAGTCCACTAAATTTTTTTCATAAAAAATTTTTTTGCGTGAAAAATGGATGATGTATAGTTTATTAAATTCTTTGCATGAAAAGAGGACGACGTATATAGTCCACTTAATTTTTTACATACGAAATGGACGGATTATAGTCAATTTAATTTTTTATAAAAAATTTAAAAATGGACGATGTATAGTCCATTAAATTTTTTATATATAGTCAGTCCATTTAATTTTTTTCATCTTAAATAGACGATGTATAGTCTATATAATTGTTTGCATACGAATCGGACGATCTATAGTCGATAAAATTTTTTCATAAAAAATTCAAAAAAGACGATGTATAGTCCACTAAATTTTTTTCATAAAAAAATTTTTTGCATGAAAAATGGATGATTTATAGTTTATTAAATTCTTTGCATGAAAAGAAGACGACGTATATAGTCCACTTAATTTTTTACATACGAAATGGACGGATTATAGTCAATTTAATTTTTTATAAAAAATTTAAAAATGGACGATGTATAGTCCATTAAATTCTTTATATATAGTCAGTCCATTAAATTTTTTTCATCTTAAATAGACGATGTATAGTCTATATAATTGTTTGCATTCGAATCGGACAATCTATAGTTGATAAAATTTTTTCATAAAAAATTTAAAAAAAGACGATGTATAGTCCACTAAATTTTTTTCATAAAAAAATATTTTGCATGAAAAATGGATGATGTATAGTTTATTAAATTCTTTGCATGAAAAGAAGACGACGTATATAGTCCACTTAATTTTTTACATACGAAATGGACGGATTATAGTCAATTTGATTTTTTATAAAAAATTTAAAAATGGACGATGTATAGTCCATTAAATTTTTTATATATAGTCAGTCCATTTAATTTTTTTCATCTTAAATAGACGATGTATAGTCTATATAATTGTTTGCATACGAATCGGACGATCTATAGTCGATAAAATTTTTTCATAAAAAATTTAAAAAAAAGACGATGTATAGTCCATTAAATTTTTTTCATAAAAAAGTTTTTTGCATGAAAAATGGATGATGTATAGTTTATTAAATTCTTTGCATGAAAAGAAGACGACGTATATAGTCCACTTAATTTTTTACATACGAAATGGACGGATTATAGTCAATTTAATTTTTTATAAAAAATTTAAAAATGGACGATGTGTAGTCCATTAAATTTTTTATATATAGTCAGTCCATTTAATTTTTTGCATCTTAAATAGACGATGTATAGTCTATATAATTGTTTGCATACGAATCGGACGATCTATAGTCGATAACATTTTTTCATAAAAAATTAAAAAAAAAGACGATGTATAGTCCACTAAATTTTTTTCATAAATAATTTTTTTGCATGAAAAATGGATGATGTATAGTTTATTAAATTCTTTGCATGAAAAGAAGACGACGTATATAGTCCACTTAATTTTTTACATACGAAATGGACGGATTATAGTCAATTTAATTTTTTATAAAAAATTTAAAAATGGACGATGTATAGTCCATTAAATTTTTTATATATAGTCAGTCCATTTAATTTTTTTCATCTTAAATAGACGATGTATAGTCTATATAATTGTTTGCATATGAATCGGACGATCTATAGTCGATAAAATTTTTTCATAAAAAATTCAAAAAAGACGATGTATAGTCCACTAAATTTTTTTCATAAAAAAATTTTTTGCATGAAAAATGGATGATGTATAGTTTATTAAATTCTTTGCATGAAAAGAAGACGACGTATATAGTCCACTTAATTTTTTACATACGAAATGGACGGATTATAGTCAATTTAATTTTTTATAAAAAATTTAAAAATGGACGATGTATAGTCCATTAAATTCTTTATATATAGTCAGTCCATTAAATTTTTTTCATCTTAGATAGACAATGTATAGTCTATATAATTGTTTGCATACGAATCGGACAATCTATAGTTGATAAAATTTTTTCATAAAAAATTTAAAAAAAGACGATGTATAGTCCACTAAATTTTTTTCATAAAAAAATATTTTGCATGAAAAATGGATGATGTATAGTTTATTAAATTCTTTGCATGAAAAGAAGACGACGTATATAGTCCACTTAATTTTTTACATACGAAATGGACGGATTATAGTCAATTTAATTTTTTATAAAAAATTTAAAAATGGACGATGTATAGTCCATTAAATTTTTTATATATAGTCAGTCCATTTAATTTTCTTCATCTTAAATAGACGATGTATAGTCTATATAATTGTTTGCATACGAATCGGACGATCTATAGTCGATAAAATTTTTTCATAAAAAATTTAAAAAAAGACGATGTATAGTCCATTAAATTTTTTTCATAAAAAAATTTTTTGCATGAAAAATGGATGATGTATAGTTTATTAAATTCTTTGCATGAAACGAAGACGACGTATATAGTCCACTTAATTTTTTACATACGAAATGGACGGATTATAGTCAATTTAATTTTTTATAAAAAATTTAAAAATGGACGATGTATAGTCCATTAAATTTTTTATATATAGTCAGTCCATTTAATTTTTTTCATCTTAAATAGACGATGTATAGTCTATATAATTGTTTGCATACGAATCGGACGATCTATAGTCGATAAAATTTTTTCATAAAAAATTTAAAAAAAGACGATGTATAGTCCATTAAATTTTTTTCATAAAAAAATTTTTTGCATGAAAAATGGATGATGTATAGTTTATCAAATTCTTTGCATGAAAAGAAGACGACGTATATAGTCCACTTAATTTTTTACATACGAAATGGACGGATTATAGTCAATTTAATTTTTTATAAAAAATTTAAAAATGGACGATGTATAGTCCATTAAATTTTTTATATATAGTCAGTCCATTTAATTTTTTTCATCTTAAATAGACGATGTATAGTCTATATAATTGTTTGCATACGAATCGGACGATCTATAGTTGATAAAATTTTTTCATAAAAAATTGAAAAAAAGACGATGTATAGTCTATTAAATTTTTTTCATAAAAAAGTTTTTTGCATGAAAAATGGATGATGTATAGTCTATTAAATTCTTTGCATGAAAAGAAGACGACGTATATAGTCCACTTAATTTTTTACATACGAAATGGACGGATTATAGTCAATTTAATTTTTTATAAAAAATTTAAAAATGGACGATGTATAGTCCATTAAATTTTTTATATATAGTCAGTCCATTTAATTTTTTTCATCTTAAATAGACGATGTATAGTCTATATAATTGTTTGCATACGAATCGGACGATCTATAGTCGATAACATTTTTTCATAAAAAATTCAAAAAAGACGATGTATAGTCCACTAAATTTTTTTCATAAAAAATTTTTTTGCATGAAAAATGGATGATGTATAGTTTATTAAATTCTTTGCATGAAAAGAAGACGACGTATATAGTCCACTTAATTTTTTACATACGAAATGGACGGATTATAGTCAATTTAATTTTTTATAAAAAATTTAAAAATGGACGATGTATAGTCCATTAAATTCGTTATACATAGTCAGTCCATTTAATTTTTTTCATCTTAAATAGACGATGTATAGTCTATATAATTGTTTGCATACGAATCGGACAATCTATAGTTGATAAAATTTTTTCATAAAAAATTTAAAAAAAGACGATGTATAGTCCACTAAATTTTTTTCATAAAAAAATATTTTGCATGAAAAATGGATGATGTATAGTTTATTAAATTCTTTGCATGAAAAGAAGACGACGTATATAGTCCACTTAATTTTTTACATACGAAATGGACGGATTATAGTAAATTTAATTTTTTATAAAAAATTAAAAAATGGACGATGTATAGTCCATTAAATTTTTTATATATAGTCAGTCCATTTAATTTTTTTCATCTTAAATAGACGATGTATAGTCTATATAATTGTTTGCATACGAATCGGACGATCTATAGTCGATAAAATTTTTTCATAAAAAATTTAAAAAAAGACGATGTATAGTCCATTAAATTTTTTTCATAAAAAAATTTTTTGCATGATAAATGGATGATGTATAGTTTATTAAATTCTTTGCATGAAACGAAGACGACGTATATAGTCCACTTAATTTTTTACATACGAAATGGACGGATTATAGTCAATTTAATTTTTTATAAAAAATTTAAAAATGGACGATGTATAGTCCATTAAATTTTTTATATATAGTCAGTCCATTTAATTTTTTTCATCTTAAATAGACGATGTATAGTCTATATAATTGTTTGCATACGAATCGGACGATCTATAGTCGATAAAATTTTTTCATAAAAAATTTAAAAAAAGACGATGTATAGTCCATTAAATTTTTTTCATAAAAAAATTTTTTGCATGAAAAATGGATGATGTATAGTTTATCAAATTCTTTGCATGAAAAGAAGACGACGTATATAGTCCACTTAATTTTTTACATACGAAATGGACGGATTATAGTCAATTTAATTTTTTATAAAAAATTTAAAAATGGACGATGTATAGTCCATTAAATTTTTTATATATAGTCAGTCCATTTAATTTTTTTCATCTTAAATAGACGATGTATAGTCTATATAATTGTTTGCATACGAATCGGACGATCTATAGTCGATAAAATTTTTTCATAAAAAATTGAAAAAAAGACGATGTATAGTCTATTAAATTTTTTTCATAAAAAAGTTTTTTGCATGAAAAATGGATGATGTATAGTCTATTAAATTCTTTGCATGAAAAGAAGACGACGTATATAGTCCACTTAATTTTTTACATACGAAATGGACGGATTATAGTCAATTTAATTTTTTATAAAAAATTTAAAAATGGACGATGTATAGTCCATTAAATTTTTTATATATAGTCAGTCCATTTAATTTTTTTCATCTTAAATAGACGATGTATAGTCTATATAATTGTTTGCATACGAATCGGACGATCTATAGTCGATAACATTTTTTCATAAAAAATTCAAAAAAGACGATGTATAGTCCACTAAATTTTTTTCATAAAAAATTTTTTTGCATGAAAAATGGATGATGTATAGTTTATTAAATTCTTTGCATGAAAAGAAGACGACGTATATAGTCCACTTAATTTTTTACATACGAAATGGACGGATTATAGTCAATTTAATTTTTTATAAAAAATTTAAAAATGGACGATGTATAGTCCATTAAATTCGTTATACATAGTCAGTCCATTTAATTTTTTTCATCCTAAATAGACGATGTATAGTCTATATAATTGTTTGCATACGAATCGGACAATCTATAGTTGATAAAATTTTTTCATAAAAAATTTAAAAAAAGACGATGTATAGTCCACTAAATTTTTTTCATAAAAAATTTTTTTGCATGAAAAATGGATGATGTATAGTTTATTAAATTCTTTGCATGAAAAGAAGACGACGTATATAGTCCACTTAATTTTTTACATACGAAATGGACGGATTATAGTCAATTTAATTTTTTATAAAAAATTTAAAAATGGACGATGTATAGTCCATTAAATTTTTTATATATAGTCAGTCCATTTAATTTTTTTCATCTTAAATAGACGATGTATAGTCTATATAATTGTTTGCATACGAATCGGACGATCTATAGTCGATAAAATTTTTTCATAAAAAATTTAAAAAAAAGACGATGTATAGTCCATTAAATTTTTTTCATAAAAAAGTTTTTTGCATGAAAAATGGATGATGTATAGTTTATTAAATTCTTTGCATGAAAAGAAGACGACGTATATAGTCCACTTAATTTTTTACATACGAAATGGACGGATTATAGTCAATTTAATTTTTTATAAAAAATTTAAAAATGGACGATGTGTAGTCCATTAAATTTTTTATATATAGTCAGTCCATTTAATTTTTTGCATCTTAAATAGACGATGTATAGTCTATATAATTGTTTGCATACGAATCGGACGATCTATAGTCGATAACATTTTTTCATAAAAAATTAAAAAAAAGACGATGTATAGTCCACTAAATTTTTTTCATAAATAATTTTTTTGCATGAAAAATGGATGATGTATAGTTTATTAAATTCTTTGCATGAAAAGAAGACGACGTATATAGTCCACTTAATTTTTTACATACGAAATGGACGGATTATAGTCAATTTAATTTTTTATAAAAAATTTAAAAATGGACGATGTATAGTCCATTAAATTTTTTATATATAGTCAGTCCATTTAATTTTTTTCATCTTAAATAGACGATGTATAGTCTATATAATTGTTTGCATACGAATCGGACGATCTATAGTCGATAAAATTTTTTCATAAAAAATTTAAAAAAAGACGATGTATAGTCCATTAAATTTTTTTCATAAAAAAATTTTTTGCATGAAAAATGGATGATGTATAGTTTATCAAATTCTTTGCATGAAAAGAAGACGACGTATATAGTCCACTTAATTTTTTACATACGAAATGGACGGATTATAGTCAAGTCAATTTAATTTTTATAAAAAATTAAAAATGGACGATGTATAGTCCATTAAATTTTTTATATATAGTCAGTCCATTTAATTTTTTCATCTTAAATAGACGATGTATAGTCTATATAATTGTTTGCATACGAATCGGACGATCTATAGTTGATAAAATTTTTCATAAAAAATTGAAAAAAAGACGATGTATAGTCTATTAAATTTTTTTCATAAAAAAGTTTTTTGCATGAAAAATGGATGATGTATAGTCTATTAAATTCTTTGCATGAAAAGAAGACGACGTATATAGTCCACTTAATTTTTTACATACGAAATGGACGGATTATAGTCAATTTAATTTTTTATAAAAAATTTAAAAATGGACGATGGTATAGTCCATTAAATTTTTTATATATAGTCAGTCCATTTAATTTTTTTCATCTTAATAGACGATGTATAGTCTATATAATTGTTTGCATACGAATCGGACGATCTATAGTCGATAACATTTTTTCATAAAAAATTCAAAAAAGACGATGTATAGTCCACTAAATTTTTTCATAAAAAATTTTTTTGCATGAAAAATGGATGATGTATAGTTTATTAAATTCTTTGCATGAAAAGAAGACGACGTATATAGTCCACTTAATTTTTTACATACGAAATGGACGGATTATAGTCAATTTAATTTTTTATAAAAAATTTAAAAATGGACGATGTATAGTCCATTAAATTCGTTATACATAGTCAGTCCATTTAATTTTTTTTCATCTTAAATAGACGATGTATAGTCTATATAATTGTTTGCATACGAATCGGACAATCTATAGTCGATAAAATTTTTTCATAAAAAATTTAAAAAAGACGATGTATAGTCCACTAATTTTTTCATAAAAAAAATATTTTGCATGAAAAATGGATGATGTATAGTTTATTAAATTCTTGCATGAAAAGAAGACGACGTATATAGTCCACTTAATTTTTTACATACGAAATGGACGGATTATAGTAAATTTAATTTTTTATAAAAAATTAAAAAATGGACGATGTATAGTCCATTAAATTTTTTATATATAGTCAGTCCATTTAATTTTTTTCATCTTAAATAGACGATGTATAGTCTATATAATTGTTTGCATACGAATCGGACGATCTATAGTCGATAAAATTTTTTCATAAAAAATTTAAAAAAAGACGATGTATAGTCCATTAAATTTTTTTCATAAAAAAATTTTTTCCATGAAAAATGGATGATGTATAGTTTATTAAATTCTTTGCATGAAACGAAGACGACGTATATAGTCCACTTAATTTTTTACATACGAAATGGACGGATTATAGTCAATTTAATTTTTTATAAAAAATTTAAAAATGGACGATGTATAGTCCATTAAATTTTTTATATATAGTCAGTCCATTTAATTTTTTTCATCTTAAATAGACGATGTATAGTCTATATAATTGTTTGCATACGAATCGGACGATCTATAATCGATAAAATTTTTTCATAAAAAATTTAAAAAAAGACGATGTATAGTCCATTAAATTTTTTCATAAAAAAATTTTTTGCATGAAAAATGGATGATGTATAGTTTATCAAATTCTTTGCATGAAAAGAAGACGACGTATATAGTCCACTTAATTTTTTACATACGAAATGGACGGATTATAGTCAATTTAATTTTTTATAAAAAATTTAAAAATGGACGATGTATAGTCCATTAAATTTTTTATATATAGTCAGTCCATTTAATTTTTTTCATCTTAAATAGACGATGTATAGTCTATATAATTGTTTGCATACGAATCGGACGATCTATAGTCCATAAAATTTTTTCATAAAAAATTGAAAAAAAGACGATGTATAGTCTATTAAATTTTTTTCATAAAAAAGTTTTTTGCATGAAAAATGGATGATGTATAGTCTATTAAATTCTTTGCATGAAAAGAAGACGACGTATATAGTCCACTTAATTTTTTACATACGAAATGGACGGATTATAGTCAATTTAATTTTTTATAAAAAATTTAAAAATGGACGATGTATAGTCCATTAAATTTTTTATATATAGTCAGTCCATTTAATTTTTTTCATCTTAAATAGACGATGTATAGTCTATATAATTGTTTGCATACGAATCGGACGATCTATAGTCGATAACATTTTTTCATAAAAAATTCAAAAAAGACGATGTATAGTCCACTAAATTTTTTTCATAAAAAATTTTTTTGCATGAAAAATGGATGATGTATAGTTTATTAAATTCTTTGCATGAAAAGAAGACGACGTATATAGTCCACTTAATTTTTTACATACGAAATGGACGGATTATAGTCAATTTAATTTTTTATAAAAAATTTAAAAATGGACGATGTATAGTCCATTAAATTCGTTATACATAGTCAGTCCATTTAATTTTTTTCATCTTAAATAGACGATGTATAGTCTATATAATTGTTTGCATACGAATCGGACAATCTATAGTTGATAAAATTTTTTCATAAAAAATTTAAAAAAAGACGATGTATAGTCCACTAAATTTTTTTCATAAAAAATTTTTTTGCATGAAAAATGGATGATGTATAGTTTATTAAATTCTTTGCATGAAAAGAAGACGACGTATATAGTCCACTTAATTTTTTACATACGAAATGGACTGATTATAGTCAATTTAATTTTTTATAAAAAATTTAAAAATGGACGATGTATAGTCCATTAAATTTTTTATATATAGTCAGTCCATTTAATTTTTTTCATCTTCAATAGACAATGTATAGTCTATATAATTGTTTGCATACGAATCGGACGATCTATAGTCGATAAAATTTTTTCATAAAAAATTTAAAAAAAGACGATGTATAGTCCATTCAATTTTTTTCATAAAAAATTTTTTGCATGAAAAATGGATGATGTATAGTTTATCAAATTCTTTGCATGAAAAGAAGACGACGTATATAGTCCACTTAATCTTTTACATACGAAATGGACGGATTATAGTCAATTTAATTTTTTATAAAAAATTTAAAAATGGACGATGTATAGCCCATTAAATTTTTTATATATAGTCAGTCCATTTAATTTTTTTCATCTTAAATAGACGATGTATAGTCTATATAATTGTTTGCATACGAATCGGACGATCTATAGTCGATAAATTTTTTCATAAAAAATTGAAAAAAAGGACGATGTATAGTCCATTAAATTTTTTTCATAAAAAATTTTTCGCATGAAAAATGGATGATGTATAGTTTATTAAATTCTTTGCACGAAAAAAGGACGACGTATATAGTCCACTTAATTTTTTACATACGAAATGGACGGATTAATAGTCAATTTAATTTTTTATAAAAAATTTAAAAATGGACGATGTATAGTCCATTAAATTTTTTATATATAGTCAGTCCATTTAATTTTTTTCATCTTAAATAGACGATGTATAGTCTATATAATTGTTTGCATACGAATCGGACGATCTATAGTCGATAAAATTTTTTCATAAAAAATTTAAAAAAAGACGATGTATAGTCTATTAAATTTTTTTCATAAAAAAGTTTTTTGCATGAAAAATGGATGATGTATAGTCTATTAAATTCTTTGCATGAAAAGAAGACGACGTATATAGTCCACTTAATTTTTTACATACGAAATGGACGGATTATAGTCAATTTAATTTTTTATAAAAAATTTAAAAATGGACGATGTGTAGTCCATTAAATTTTTTATATATAGTCAGTCCATTTAATTTTTTTGCATCTTAAATAGACGATGTATAGTCTATATAATTGTTTGCATACGAATCGGACGATCTATAGTAGATAACATTTTTTCATAAAAAATTCAAAAAAGACGATGTATAGTCCACTAAATTTTTTTCATAAAAAAATTTTTTGCATGAAAAATGGATGATGTATAGTTTATTAAATTCTTTGCACGAAAAAAGGACGACGTATATAGTCCACTTAATTTTTTACATACGAAATGGACGGATTATAGTCAATTTAATTTTTTATAAAAATTTAAAAATGGACAATGTATAGTCCATTAAATTTTTTATATATAGTCAGTCCATTTAATTTTTTTCATCTTAAATAGGCGATGTATAGTCTATATAATTGTTTGCATACGAATCGGACGATCTATAGTCGATAAAATTTTTTCATAAAAAATTGAAAAAAGACGATGTATAGTCCATTAAATTATTTTCATAAAAAAGTTTTTTGCATGAAAAATGGATGATGTATAGTCTATTAAATTCTTTGCATGAAAAGAAGACGACGTATATAGTCCACTTAATTTTTTACATACGAAATGGACGGATTATAGTCAATTTAATTTTTTATAAAAATTTAAAAATGGACGATGTGTAGTCCATTAAATTTTTTTATATATAGTCAGTCCATTTAATTTTTTGCATCTTAAATAGACGATGTATAGTCTATATAATTGTTTGCATACGAATCGGACGATCTATAGTCGATAACATTTTTTCATAAAAAATTCAAAAAGACGATGTATAGTCCACTAAATTTTTTTCATAAAAAAATTTTCTGCATGAAAAATGGATGATGTATAGTTTATTAAATTCTTTGCATGAAAAGAAGACGACGTATATAGTCCACTTAATTTTTTACATACGAAATGGACGGATTATAGTCAATTTAATTTTTTATAAAAAATTTAAAAATGGACGATGTATAGTCCATTAAATTTTTTATATATAGTCAGTCCATTTAATTTTTTTCATCTTAAATAGACGATGTATAGTCTATATAATTGTTTGCATACGATCAGACGATCTATAGTCGATAAAATTTTTGCATAAAAAATTGAAAAAAAGACGATGTATAGTCCACTAAATTTTTTTCATAAAAAAATTTTTTGCATGAAAAATGGATGATGTATAGTTTATTAAATTCTTTGCATGAAAAGAAGACGACGTATATAGTCCACTTAATTTTTTACATACGAAATGGACGGATTATAGTCAATTTAATTTTTTATAAAAAATTTAAAAATGGACGATGTATAGTCCATTAAATTTTTTATATATAGTCAGTCCATTTAATTTTTTTCATCCTAAATAGACGATGTATAGTCTATATAATTGTTTGCATACGAATCGGACGATCTATAGTCGATAAAATTTTTTCATAAAAAATTGAAAAAAAGACGATGTATAGTCCATTAAATTTTTTTCATAAAAAATTTTTTTGCATGAAAAATGGATGATGTATAGTTTATTAAATTCTTTGCATGAAAAGAAGACGACGTATATAGTCCACTTAATTTTTTACATACGAAATGGACGGATTATAGTCAATTTAATTTTTTATAAAAAATTTAAAAATGGACGATGTATAGTCCATTAAATTTTTTATATATAGTCAGTCCATTTAATTTTTTTCATCTTAAATAGACGATGTATAGTCTATATAATTGTTTGCATACGAATCGGACGATCTATAGTCGATAAAATTTTTTCATAAAAAATTTAAAAAAAGACGATGTATAGTCCACTAAATTTTTTTCATAAAAAAATGTTTTGAAGAAAAATGGATGATGTATAGTTTATTAAATTCTTTGCATGAAAAGAAGACGACGTATATAGTCCACTTAATTTTTTACATACGAAATGGACGGATTATAGTCAATTTAATTTTTTATAAAAAATTTAAAAATGGACGATGTATAGTCCATTAAATTTTTTATATATAGTCAGTCCATTTAATTTTTTTCATCTTAAATAGACGATGTATAGTCTATATAATTGTTTGCATACGAATCGGACGATCTATAGTCGATAAAATTTTTTCATAAAAAATTGAAAAAAAGACGATGTATAGTCCACTAAATTTTTTTCATAAAAAAATTTTTTGCATAAAAAATGGATGATGTATAGTTTATTAAATTCTTTGCATGAAAAGAAGATGACGTATATAGTCCACTTAATTTTTTACATACGAAATGGACGGAATATAGTCAATTTAATTTTTTATAAAAAATTTAAAAATGGACGATGTAAAGTCCATTAAATTTTTTATATATAGTCAGTCCATTTAATTTTTTTTCATCTTAAATAGACGATGTATAGGCTATATAATTGTTTGCATACGAATCGGACGATCTATAGTCGATAAAATTTTTTCATAAAAAATTGAAAAAAAGACGATGTATATAGTCCACTAAATTTTTTTCATAAAAAAATTTTTTGCTTGAAAAATGGATGATGTATAGTTTATTAAATTCTTTGCATGAAAAGAAGACGACGTATATAGTCCACTTAATTTTTTACATACGAAATGGACGGATTATAGTCAATTTAATTTTTTATAAAAAATTTAAAAATGGACGATGTATAGTCCATTAAATTCTTTATATATAGTCAGTCCATTTAATTTTTTTCATCTTAAATAGACGATGTATAGTCTATATAATTGTTTGCATACGAATCGGACGATCTATAGTTGATAAAATTTTTTCATAAAAAATTAAAAAAAAGACGATGTATAGTCCACTACATTTTTTTCATAAAAAAATTTTTTGCATGAAAAATGGATGATGTATAGTTTATTAAATTCTTTGCATGAAAAGAAGACGACGTATATAGTCCACTTAATTTTTTACATACGAAATGGACGGATTATAGTCAATTTAATTTTTTATAAAAAATTTAAAAATGGACGATGTATAGTCCATTAAATTTTTTATATATAGTCAGTCCATTTAATTTTTTTCATCTTAAATAGACGATGTATAGTCTATATAATTGTTTGCATACGAATCGGACGATCTATAGTCGATAAAATTTTTTCATAAAAAATTGAAAAAAAGACGATGTATAGTCCATTAAATTTTTTTCATAAAAAATTTTTTTGCATGAAAAATGGATGATGTATAGTTTATTAAATTCTTTGCATGAAAAGAAGACGACGTATATAGTCCACTTAATTTTTTACATACGAAATGGACGGATTATAGTCAATTTAATTTTTTATAAAAAATTTAAAAATGGACGATGTATAGTCCATTAAATTTTTTATATATAGTCAGTCCATTTAATTTTTTTCATCTTAAATAGACGATGTATAGTCTATATAATTGTTTGCATACGAATCGGACGATCTATAGTCGATAAAATTTTTTCATAAAAAATTTAAAAAAAGACGATGTATAGTCCACTAAATTTTTTTCATAAAAAAATGTTTTGCATGAAAAATGGATGATGTATAGTTTATTAAATTCTTTGCATGAAAAGAAGACGACGTATATAGTCAACTTAATTTTTTACATACGAAATGGACGGATTATAGTCAATTTAATTTTTTATAAAAAATTTAAAAATGGACGATGTATAGTCCATTAAATTTTTTATATATAGTCAGTCCATTTAATTTTTTTCATCTTAAATAGACGATGTATAGTCTATATAATTGTTTGCATACGAATCGGACGATCTATAGTCGATAAAATTTTTTCATAAAAAATTTAAAAAAAGACGATGTATAGTCCACTAAATTTTTTTCATAAAAAAATTTTTTGCATGAAAAATGGATGATGTATAGTTTATTAAATTCTTTGCATGAAAAGAAGACGACGTATATAGTCCACTTAATTTTTTACATACGAAATGGACGGATTATAGTCAATTTAATTTTTTATACAAAATTTAAAAATGGACGATGTATAGTCCATTAAATTTTTTATATATAGTCAGTCCATTTAATTTTTTTCATCTTAAATAGACGATGTATAGTCTATATAATTGTTTGCATACGAATCGGACGATCTATAGTCGATAAAATTTTTTCATAAAAAATTGAAAAAAAGACGATGTATAGTCCACTAAATTTTTTTCATAAAAAATTGTTTTGCATGAAAAATGGATGATGTATAGTTTATTAAATTCTTTGCGTGAAAAGAAGACGACTTATATAGTCCACTTAATTTTTTACATACGAAATGGACGGATTATAGTCAATTTAATTTTTTATAAAAAATTTAAAAATGGACGATGTATAGTCCATTAAATTTTGTATATATAGTCAGTCCATTTAATTTTTTTCATCTTAAATAGACGATGTATAGTCTATATAATTGTTTGCATACGAATCGGTCGATCTATAGTCGATAAAATTTTTTCATAAAAAATTGAAAAAAAGACGATGTATAGTCCACTAAATTTTTTTCATAAAAAAAATTTTTGCATGAAAAATGGATGATGTATAGTTTATTAAATTCTTTGCATGAAAAGAAGACGACGTATATAGTCCACTTAATTTTTTACATACGAAATGGACGGATTATAGTCAATTTAATTTTTTATAAAAAATGTAAAAATGGACGATGTATAGTCCATTAAATTTTTATATATAGTCAGTCCATTTAATTTTTTTCATCTTAAATAGACGATGTATAGTCTATGTAATTGTTTGCATACGAATCGGACGATCTATAGTCGATAAAATTTTTTCATAAAAAATTGAAAAAAAGACGATGTATAGTCCACTAAATTTTTTTCATAAAAAAAATTTTTGCATGAAAAATGGATGATGTATAGTTTATTAAATTCTTTGCATGAAAAGAAGACGACGTATATAGTCCACTTAATTTTTTACATACGAAATGGACGGATTATAGTCAATTTAATTTTTTATAAAAAATGTAAAAATGGACGATGTATAGTCCATTAAATTTTTATATATAGTCAGTCCATTTAATTTTTTTCATCTTAAATAGACGATGTATAGTCTATATAATTGTTTGCATACGAATCGGACGATCTATAGTCGATAAAATTTTTTCATAAAAAATTTAAAAAAAGAAGATGTATAGTCCATTAAATTTTTTTCATAAAAAGATTTTTTGCATGAAAAATGGATGATGTATAGTTTATTAAATTCTTTGCTCGAAAAAAGGACGACGTATATAGTCCACTTAATTTTTTACATACGAAATGGACGGATTATTGTCAATTTAATTTTTTATAAAAAATTTAAAAATGGACGATGTATAGTCCATTAAATTTTGTATATATAGTCAGTCCATTTAATTTTTTGCATCCTAAATAGACGATATATAGTCTATATAATTGTTTGCATACGAATCGGACGATCTATAGTCGATAACATTTTTTCATATAAAATTAAAAAAAAGACGATGTATAGTCCATTCAATTTTTTTCATAAAAATTTTTTTTGCATGAAAAATGGATGATGTATAGTTTATTAAATTCTTTGCATGAAAAGAAGACGACGTATATAGTCCACTTAATTTTTTACATACGAAATGGACGGATTATAGTCAATTTAATTTTTTATAAAAAATTTAAAAATGGACGATGTATAGTCCATTAAATTTTTTATATAAAGTCAGTCCATTTAATTTTTTTCATCTTAAATAGACGATGTATAGTCTATATAATTGTTTGCATACGAATCGGACGATCTATAGTCGATAACATTTTTTCATAAAAAATTAAAAAAAAGACGATGTATAGTCCATTCAATTTTTTTCATAAAAATTTCTTTTGCATGAAAAATGGATGATGTATAGTCTATTAAATTCTTTGCCGAAAAGAAGACGACGTATATAGTCCACTTAATTTTTTACATACGAAATGGACGGATTATAGTCAATTTAATTTTTTATAAAAAATTTAAAAATGGAGGAAGTATAGTCCATTAAATTTTTTATATATAGTCAGTCCATTTAATTTTTTTCATCTTAAATAGACAATGTATAGTCTATATAATTGTTTGCATACGAATCGGACGATCTATAGTCGATAAAATTTTTTCATAAAAAATTTAAAAAAAGACGATGTATAGTTCATTAAATTTTTTTCATAAAAAAATTTTTTGCATGAAAAATGGATTATGTATAGTTTATTAAATTCTTTGCATGAAAAGAAGACGACGTATATAGTCCACTTAATTTTTTACATACGAAATGGACGGATTATAGTCAATTTAATTTTTTATAAAAAATGTAAAAATGGACGATGTATAGTCCATTAAATTTTTATATATAGTCAGTCCATTTAATTTTTTTCATCTTAAATAGACGATGTATAGTCTATGTAATTGTTTGCATACGAATCGGACGATCTATAGTCGATAAAATTTTTTCATAAAAAATTGAAAAAAAGACGATGTATAGTCCACTAAATTTTTTTCATAAACAAATTTTTTCCATGAAAAATGGATGATGTATAGTTTATTAAATTCTTTGCATGAAAAGAAGACGACGTATATATACCACTTAATTTTTTACATACGAAATGGACGGATTATAGTCAATTTAATTTTTTATAAAATATTTAAAAATGGACGATGTATAGTCCATTAAATTTTTTATATATAGTCAGTCCATTTAATTTTTTTCATCTTAAATAGACGATGTATAGTCTATGTAATTGTTTGCATATGAATCGGACGATCTATAGTGGATAACATTTTTTCATAAAAAATTAAAAAAAAAGACAATGTATAGTCCATTCAATTTTTTTCATAAAAATTTCTTTTGCATGAAAAATGGATGATGTATAGTCTATTAAATTCTTTGCCGAAAAGAAGACGACGTATATAGTCCACTTAATTTTTTACATACGAAATGGACGGATTATAGTCAATTTAATTTTTTATAAAAAATTTAAAAATGGACGAAGTATAGTCCATTAAATTTTTTATATATAGTCAGTCCATTTAATTTTTTTCATCTTAAATAGACAATGTATAGTCTATATAATTGTTTGCATACGAATCGGACGATCTATAGTCGATAAAATTTTTTCATAAAAAATTTAAAAAAAGACGATGCATAGTCCATTCAATTTTTTTCATAAAAAGATTTTTTGCATGAAAAATGGATGATGTATAGTTTATTAAATTCTTTGCTCGAAAAAAGGACGACGTATATAGTCCACTTAATTTTTTACATACGAAATGGACGGATTATAGTCAATTTAAGTTTTTATAAAAAATTTAAAAATGGACGATGTATAGTCCATTAAATTTTGTATATATAGTCAGTCCATTTAATTTTTTGCATCTTAAATAGACGATGTATAGTCTATATAATTATTTGCATACGAATCGGACGATCTATAGTCGATAAAATTTTTTCATAAAAAATTTAAAAAAAGACGATGTATAGTCCACTAAATTTTTTTCATAAAAAAATTTTTTGCATGAAAAATGGATGATGTATAGTTTATTAAATTCTTTGCATGAAAAGAAGACGACTTATATAGTCCACTTAATTTTTTACATACGAAATGGACGGATTATAGTCAATTTAATTTTTTATAAAAAATTTAAAAATGGACGATGTATAGTCCATTAAATTTTGTATATATAGTCAGTCCATTTAATTTTTTTCATCTTAAATAGACGATGTATAGTCTATATAATTGTTTGCATACGAATCGGACGATCTATAGTCGATAAAATTTTTTCATAAAAAATTTAAAAAAAGACGATGTATAGTCCATTCAATTTTTTTCATAAAAAGATTTTTTGCATGAAAAATGGATGATGTATAGTTTATTAAATTCTATGCATGAAAAGAAGACGACGTATATAGTCCACTTAATTTTTTACATACGAAATGGACGGATTATAGTCAATTTAATTTTTTATAAAAAATGTAAAAATGGACGATGTATAGTCCATTAAATTTTTATATATAGTCAGTCCATTTAATTTTTTTCATCTTAAATAGACGATGTATAGTCTATGTAATTGTTTGCATACGAATCGGACGATCTATAGTCGATAAAATTTTTTCATAAAAAATTGAAAAAAAGACGATGTATAGTCCACTAAATTTTTTTCATAAACAAATTTTTTCCATGAAAAATGGATGATGTATAGTTTATTAAATTCTTTGCATGAAAAGAAGACGACGTATATATACCACTTAATTTTTTACATACGAAATGGACGGATTATAGTCAATTTAATTTTTTATAAAATATTTAAAAATGGACGATGTATAGTCCATTAAATTTTTTATATATAGTCAGTCCATTTAATTTTTTTCATCTTAAATAGACGATGTATAGTCTATATAATTGTTTGCATACGAATCGGACGATCTATAGTCGATAAAATTTTTTCATAAAAAATTTAAAAAAAGACGATGTATAGTCCATTAAATTTTTTTCATAAAAAAATTTTTTGCATGAAAAATGGATGATGTATAGTTTATCAAATTCTTTGCATGAAAAGAAGACGACGTATATAGTCCACTTAATTTTTTACATACGAAATGGACGGATTATAGTCAATTTAATTTTTTATAAAAAATTAAAAAATGGACGATGTATAGTCCATTAAATTTTTTATATATAGTCAGTCCATTTAATTTTTTTCATCTTAAATAGACGATGTATAGTCTATATAATTGTTTGCATACGAATCGGACGATCTATAGTTGATAAAATTTTTTCATAAAAAATTGAAAAAAAGACGATGTATAGTCCATTAAATTTTTTTCATAAAAAGATTTTTTGCATGAAAAATGGATGATGTATAGTTTATTAAATTCTTTGCTCGAAAAAAGGACGACGTATATAGTCCACTTAATTTTTTACATACGAAATGGACGGATTATAGTCAATTTAATTTTTTATAAAAAATTTAAAAATGGACGATGTATAGTCCATTAAATTTTTTATATATAGTCAGTCCATTTAATTTTTTTCATCTTAAATAGACGATGTATAGTCTATGTAATTGTTTGCATATGAATCGGACGATCTATAGTGGATAACATTTTTTCATAAAAAATTAAAAAAAAAGACAATGTATAGTCCATTCAATTTTTTTCATAAAAATTTCTTTTGCATGAAAAATGGATGATGTATAGTCTATTAAATTCTTTGCCGAAAAGAAGACGACGTATATAGTCCACTTAATTTTTTACATACGAAATGGACGGATTATAGTCAATTTAATTTTTTATAAAAAATTTAAAAATGGACGAAGTATAGTCCATTAAATTTTTTATATATAGTCAGTCCATTTAATTTTTTTCATCTTAAATAGACAATGTATAGTCTATATAATTGTTTGCATACGAATCGGACGATCTATAGTCGATAAAATTTTTTCATAAAAAATTTAAAAAAAGACGATGCATAGTCCATTCAATTTTTTTCATAAAAAGATTTTTTGCATGAAAAATGGATGATGTATAGTTTATTAAATTCTTTGCACGAAAAAAGGACGACGTATATAGTCCACTTAATTTTTTACATACGAAATGGACGGATTATAGTCAATTTAAGTTTTTATAAAAAATTTAAAAATGGACGATGTATAGTCCATTAAATTTTGTATATATAGTCAGTCCATTTAATTTTTTTCATCTTAAATAGACGATATATAGTCTATATAATTGTTTGCATACGAATCGGACGATCTATAGTCGATAAAATTTTTTCATAAAAAATTTAAAAAAAGACGATGTATAGTCCACTAAATTTTTTTCATAAAAAATTTTTTTGCATGAAAAATGGATGATGTATAGTTTATTAAATTCTTTGCATGAAAAGAAGACGACTTATATAGTCCACTTAATTTTTTACATACGAAATGGATGGATTATAGTCAATTTAATTTTTTATAAAAAATTTAAAAATGAACGATGTATAGTCTAAAGGGATATTTTAGATGGATTAATAAGAAAATTGTTTTAAATAGTTTTTATTTTAATTTTATATCAAGTTTCTTTTATTGATCTAACTGCTGTAAAACCGCGTCAACATGAATAGAAAGTTGTGCTGATAATGACGGATGAAAAAGTAGTGCACAATCAATTAACGATTTTTTTAACTTATAAAATGAACTAGATTGAGCTTCTGTCCATATCAGTTTTTGATTTTTCTTTGGATTGCCTTTTTGAAATTCATTTAGAGGTGCTTGTAATTCTGCAATATGTGGTATAGAAGATCGATAATAATTTAACATACCTAGAAATCTCCGAAGCGATGTTATATTTTCTGGTCTAGGATACTTAATAATAGCTTCTACTTTTGAACTTGACGGTTTAATTCCTGTTGGTGTAATCAAGTAACCCAAAAACGTGATGTTCTTCTTGCCAAACTCGCATTTTTGTGGATTAATAACTAACCCATATTTGCTGAGGCGTTCAAATAATATTCGTAGATGCTCTAAATGTTCTTCTTCTGTACATGATGCAATTAAGAAATCATCAATATAAGGAAAAACGAAATCTAATCCTTCAACAACTTGATGTATAAAGCGTTGACAAGTTTGTGCAGCATTTTTCAGTCCAAACGGCATACGTAAATATTCAAATAAACCGAAAGGTGTTATTACCGCGGTTTTTTCGATGTCTGCTTCAGCCATGGGAATTTGGTGAAAAGCTTTAATGAGATCTATTTTCGAAAAAAAATTTGAACGGTGCAAAATATTTTGAAAGTCTTTTATATTTGGAATCGGGTATTTGTCTGAAACGGTGTATTTATTTAAACGCCTATAGTCTCCGCAAGCCCGCCATGAACCATCCTGTTTTTTAACCATATGTAAGGCACTTGCCCAAGGACTTTTTGAGCGACGTACTATGCCCAATTGCAGTAAAAGGTCAAACTCTTCTTTTGCTTCTTGTAGCTTTATTGGATCTAGGCGCCTAACCTTGCAACTGAGTGGGTGACAGTTTGTAATTATGTTATGTTTAATAATTGATTGTTCTGTAGACTTTGTATTGAAATCCTTCGTTATTGTTGGAAAATCCCTTAAAAGTTTACAGTATTTGCTTTCTATTTGAAAAGTTCTAACAGATATATTCCGTGAGTTATTTAAAAAACATTTTGAGTAATTATTGTTACAAATATCAATCAATTGTTTGTTTCTTATATCTATAATAAGACCAAAATGTTCAATAAAATCGTTGCCTAAAATAGGAACATCAACATCTGCGATGATAAATTTCCATCTAAATACTCTTTTTAAATTCAAGTTTAGGTCCAAAACCTTTTCACCAAAAGTATTAATTCTTGAACCATTTGCAGCATACAATAGTTTTCCAGAGGCTGTCATTTTGCATTTTGTTGGTAACACTGACACATCAGCACCAGTGTCTATTAAAAAATTTATATTTGTAATTGGGTCTCTAATAAATAATCGACGACTTTGTACAACAGCACTAATATCACCCGTCGCCTTTAGTGATTGGCTTCCATGTTTTCCGAATAATTACATGGAGTAATACACCGAGTGGCTTTTTCTTTGTAACGACGATGATAGAAACAAATTTTGTTATTTATATCTGTACGTGGAGAAGTACTACGAAATCTTGTTTTGTTGGATGAAGTTAAGAGTTGGATAAGTGTGTCCAACTTGTTTTCTATGCTGGATAATGTACTAGAATTATCTGAGCTGCTTACCTTAGCAATGAAGTTTCTTGGAGGAACTATCATGTTGTCAGCAATATCCAATAATTTTTCCAGTGTCGTTATTTTTTGTAGTCCTCTTAAAGTTTGCTCTAACTCGTTAGGAAGTTTCTTTAACCAAAGCGTGAAAATAACCTCATCGGTTATTTGATTGCAGCCTAGATCTCTCATTTCATTAAAAAGACAACTTGGTTTTTTATTTCCTAGGAAAAGCTCATCAAATAGTCGATTTATCTTAGATTCTTGAGATTCTTGGTATAAATTCAAAAGTTTAACTTTAAGAAAATTATATTTGTTATCAATGGGTGGATTTTTTATGACGCTTGAAATTTTTTCTATGATAGCTAAATCTAGTGAATCGAGAACTTTTGCATATTTGATATTATCAGAGTGAATTGAAAAGTTTTTAAATTTTTCGTCAGCAGTAAGAAACCACAAATCCGGATTTTGTGTCCAAAATTGTGAAAGTATCAGTTTATTTGCTCTCTTATACTCACAGTCAGAAAATTGAGAAGGCTCCTGAATATTTGCAGGACTTGTCGATGGTAAATCTGCAGACGAAGCACTAGCTTCCAAAAACTGGTTAAACCTAGCTTCCATTGAGACCATAAATAGGTCAATTTTTTCAATAATTCCTAATTCTGCATTAGAAACCGATGCGCATTCCATACCTTGTAACTCAGATGAAAGATCATGATTTCTCGGATCTTCAGATAGCAGAGTGTCCATTATATTTGTTTCAATTCTCAATATTTTATCGGCTTTACGACCACTCAGAGGTAAATTCCATTTTTTTAAGAGGAATGTAATTTCTTCGTTATTTAAATCCGTGGTGGTTTTCATGTTTTATATTTCGGGGTCACCAATAAAGGGATATTTTAGATGGATTAATAAGAAAATTGTTTTAAATAGTTTTTATTTTAATTTTATATCAAGTTTCTTTTATTGATTTTAAAATTCAAAATTAATTAAAATATTTTCTAAAAATTCAATCACAAAAATATGACAACTAACTATGATAAATAAATTTTATAAAAATTAGCAAGTTGAAAATACTGTGGCTCACCACAAGTCCATTAAATTTTGTATATATAGTCAGTCCATTTAATTTTTTTCATCTTAAATAGACGATGTATAGACTATATAATTGTTTGCATACGAATCGGACGATCTATAGTCGATAAAATTTTTTCATAAAAAATTGAAAAAAAGACGATGTATAGTCCACTAAATTTTTTTCATAAAAAAATTTTTTGCATGAAAAATGGATGATGTATAGTTTATTAAATTCTTTGCATGAAAAGAAGACGACGTATATAGTCCACTTAATTTTTTACATATGAAATGGACGGATTATAGTCAATTTAATTTTTTATAAAAAATTTAAAAATGGACGATGTATAGTCCATTAAATTTTTATATATAGTCAGTCCATTTAATTTTTTTCATCTTAAATAGACGATGTATAGTCTATGTAATTGTTTGCATAAGAATCGGACGATCTATAGTCGATAAAATTTTTTCATAAAAAATTGAAAAAAAGACGATGTATAGTCCACTAAATTTTTTTCATAAACAAATTTTTTGCATGAAAAATGGATGATGTATAGTTTATTAAATTCTTTGCATGAAAAGAAGACGACGTATATATACCACTTAATTTTTTACATACGAAATGGACGGATTATAGTCAATTTAATTTTTTATAAAAAATTTAAAAATGGACGATGTGTAGTCCATTAAATTTTTTATATATAGTCAGTCCATTTAATTTTTTTCATATTAAATAGACGATGTATAGTCTATATAATTGTTTGCATACGAATCGGACGATCTATAGTCGATAACATTTTTTCATAAAAAATTAAAAAAAAAGACGATGTATAGTCCATTCAATTTTTTTCATAAAAATTTCTTTTGCATGAAAAATGGATGATGTATAGTTTATTAAATTCTTTGCCGAAAAGAAGACGACGTATATAGTCCACTTAATTTTTTACATACGAAATGGACGGATTATAGTCAATTTAATTTTTTATAAAAAATTTAAAAATGGACGAAGTATAGTCCATTAAATTTTTTATATATAGTCAGTCCATTTAATTTTTTTCATCTTAAATAGACAATGTATAGTCTATATAATTGTTTGCATACGAATCGGACGATCTATAGTCGATAAAATTTTTTCATAAAAAATTGAAAAAAAAGACGATGTATAGTCCATTAAATTTTTTTCATAAAAAAATTTTTTGCATGAAAAATGGATGATGTATAGTTTATTAAATTCTTTGCATGAAAAGAAGACGACGTATATAGTCCACTTAATTTTTTACATACGAAATGGACGGATTATAGTCAATTTAATTTTTTATAAAAAATTTAAAAATGGACGATGTATAGTCCATTAAATTTTTTATATATAGTCAGTCCATTTAATTTTTTTCATCTTAAATAGACGATGTATAGTCTATATAATTGTTTGCATACGAATCGGACGATCTATAGTCGATAAAATTTTTTCATAAAAAATTGAAAAAAAGACGATGTATAGTCCATTAAATTTTTTTCATAAAAAAATTTTTTGCATGAAAAATGGATGATGTATAGTTTATTAAATTCTTTGCATGAAAAGAAGACGACGTATATAGTCCACTTAATTTTTACATACGAAATGGACGGATTATAGTCAATTTAATTTTTTATAAAAAATTTAAAAATGGACGATGTATAGTCCATTAAATTTTGTATATATAGCCAGTCCATTTAATTTTTTGCATCTTAAATAGACGATGTATAGTCTATATAATTGTTTGCATACGAATCGGACGATCTATAGTCGATAAAATTTTTTCATAAAAAATTGAAAAAAAGACGATGTATAGTCCATTAAATTTTTTTCATAAAAAAATTTTTTGCATGAAAAATGGATGATGTATAGTTCATGAAATTCTTTGCAGGAAAAGAAGACGACGTATATAGTCCAATTAATTTTTTACATACGAAATGGACGGATTATAGTAAATTTAATTTTTTATAAAAAATTTTAAAATGGACGATGTATAGTCCATTAAATTTTGTATATATATACCAGTCCATTTAATTTTTTGCATCTTAAATAGACAATGTATAGTCTATATAATTGTTTGCATACGAATCGGACGATCTATAGTCGATAAAATTTTTTCATAAAAAATTGAAAAAAAGACGATGTATAGTCCATTAAATCTTTTTCATAAAAAATTTTTTTGCATGAAAAATGGATGATGTATAGTTTATTAAATTCTTTGTACGAAAAGAAGACGAATATATAGTCCACTTAAAAAATTTTTTTGCTTGAAAAATGGATGATGTATAGTTCATTAAATTCTTTGCAGGAAAAGAAGACGACGTATATGGACCACTTAATTTTTTACATACGAAATGGACGAATTATAGTCATTTAAATTTTTTATAACAAATTTAAAAATGGACGGTGTATTGTCCATTAAATTTTGTAATATAGCCAGTCCATTTAATTTTTTGCATGAAATATAGATGATGTTTAGTCTATTTAATTTTTTTTATACGAAATGGATGAATTATAGTCGATTAAATTTTTTCATAAAAAATTGAAAAAAAAGACGATGTATAGTCCATTAAATTTTTTTCATAAACAAATTTTTTGAATGAAAAATGGATGATGTATAGTTTATTAAATTCTTTGCACGAAAAGAAGACGACGTATATAGTCCACTTAATTTTTTACATACGAATTGGACGGATTATAGTCAATTTACTTTTTTATAAAAAATTTAAAAATGGACGACGTATAGTCCATTAAATTTTGTAATATAGCCAGTCCATTTAATTTTTTGCATAACAAATAGATGATGCATAGTCTATATAATTTTTTGCATACGAATCGGACGATTTATAGTCGATTAAATTTTTTCATAAAAAATTGAAAATTAAATTTAAATTTTTTCATAAAAAAATTTTTTGCATGAAAAATGGATGATGTATAGTTCGTTAAATTCTTTGCAGGAAAAGAAGACGACGTATATGGACCACTTAATTTTTTACATACGAAATGGACGGATTATAGTCAATTTAATTTTTTATAAAAAATTTAAAAATGGACGATGTATAGTCCATTAAATTTTGTATATATAGTCAGTCCATTTAATTTTTTTCATCTTAAATAGACGATGTATAGTCTATATAATTGTTTGCACACGAATCGGACGATCTATAGTCGATATAATTTTTTCATAAAAAATTGAAAAAAAGACGATGTATAGTCCATTAAATTTTTTTCATAAAAAAATTTTTTGCATGAAAAATGGATGATGTATAGTTTATTAAATTCTTTGCATGAAAAGAAGACGACGTATATAGTCCACTTAATTTTTACATACGAAATGGACGGATTATAGTCAATTTAATTTTTTATAAAAAATTTAAAAATGGACGATGTATAGTCCATTAAATTTTGTATATATAGCCAGTCCATTTAATTTTTTGCATCTTAAATAGACGATGTATAGTCTATATAATTGTTTGCATACGAATCGGACGATCTATAGTCGATAAAATTTTTTCATAAAAAATTTAAAAAAAGACGATGTATAGTCCATTAAATTTTTTTCATAAAAAAATTTTTTGCATGAAAAATGGATGATGTATAGTTCATGAAATTCTTTGCAGGAAAAGAAGACGACGTATATAGTCCAATTAATTTTTTACATACGAAATGGACGGATTATAGTAAATTTAATTTTTTATAAAAAATTTTAAAATGGACGATGTATAGTCCATTAAATTTTGTATATATATACCAGTCCATTTAATTTTTTGCATCTTAAATAGACAATGTATAGTCTATATAATTGTTTGCATACGAATCGGACGATCTATAGTCGATAAAATTTTTTCATAAAAAATTGAAAAAAAGACGATGTATAGTCCATTAAATTTTTTTCATAAAAAATTTTTTTGCATGAAAAATGGATGATGTATAGTTTATTAAATTCTTTGTACGAAAAGAAGACGAATATATAGTCCACTTAAAAAATTTTTTTGCATGAAAAATGGATGATGTATAGTTCATTAAATTCTTTGCAGGAAAAGAAGACGACGTATATGGACCACTTAATTTTTTACATACGAAATGGACGAATTATAGTCATTTAAATTTTTTATAACAAATTTAAAAATGGACGGTGTATTGTCCATTAAATTTTGTAATATAGCCAGTCCATTTAATTTTTTGCATGAAATATAGATGATGTTTAGTCTATTTAATTTTTTTTATACGAAATGGATGAATTATAGTCGATTAAATTTTTTCATAAAAAATTGAAAAAAAAGACGATGTATAGTCCATTAAATTTTTTTCATAAACAAATTTTTTGAATGAAAAATGGATGATGTATAGTTTATTAAATTCTTTGCACGAAAAGAAGACGACGTATATAGTCCACTTAATTTTTTACATACGAATTGGACGGATTATAGTCAATTTACTTTTTTATAAAAAATTTAAAAATGGACGACGTATAGTCCATTAAATTTTGTAATATAGCCAGTCCATTTAATTTTTTGCATAACAAATAGATGATGCATAGTCTATATAATTTTTTGCATACGAATCGGACGATTTATAGTCGATTAAATTTTTTCATAAAAAATTGAAAATTAAATTTAAATTTTTTCATAAAAAAATTTTTTGCATGAAAAATGGATGATGTATAGTTCGTTAAATTCTTTGCAGGAAAAGAAGACGACGTATATGGACCACTTAATTTTTTACATACGAAATGGACGGATTATAGTCAATTTAATTTTTTATAAAAAATTTAAAAATGGACGATGTATAGTCCATTAAATTTTGTATATATAGTCAGTCCATTTAATTTTTTTCATCTTAAATAGACGATGTATAGTCTATATAATTGTTTGCACACGAATCGGACGATCTATAGTCGATATAATTTTTTCATAAAAAATTGAAAAAAAGACGATGTATAGTCCATTAAATTTTTTTCATAAAAAAATTTTTTGCATGAAAAATGGATGATGTATAGTTTATTAAATTCTTTGCATGAAAAAAAGACGACGTTTATAGTCCACTTAATTTTTTACATACGAAATGGACGAATTATAGTCAATTTAATTTTGTATAAAAAATTTAAAAATGGACGATGTATAGTCCATTAAATTTTGTATATATAGTCAGTGCATTTAATTTTTTTCATCTTAAATAGACGATGTATAGTCTATATAATTGTTTGCATACGAATCGGACGATCTATAGTCGATAAAATTTTTTCATAAAAAATTTAAAAAAAGACGATGTATAGTCCATTAAATTTTTTTCATAAAAAAATTTTTTGCATGAAAAATGGATGATGTATAGTTTATTAAATTCTTTGCATGAAAAAAAGACGACGTTTATAGTCCACTTAATTTTTTACATACGAAATGGACGGATTATAGTCAATTTAATTTTTTATAAAAAATTTAAAAATGAACGATGTGTAGTCCATTAAATTTTTTATATATAGTCAGTCCATTTAATTTTTTTCATCTTAAATAGACGATGTATAGTCTATATAATTGTTTGCATACGAATCGGACGATCTATAGTCGATAAAATTTTTTCATAAAAAATTTAAAAAAAGACGATGTATAGTCCATTAAATTTTTTCATAAAAAATTTTTTGCATGAAAAATGGATGATGTATAGTTTATTAAATTCTTTGCATGAAAAGAAGACGACGTATATAGTCCACTTAATTTTTACATACGAAATGGACGGATTATAGTCAATTTAATTTTTTATAAAAAATTTAAAAATGGACGATGTATAGTCCATTAAATTTTTTATATATAGTCAGTCCATTTAATTTTTTTCATCTTAAATAGACGATGTATAGTCTATATAATTGTTTGCACACGAATCGGACGATCTATAGTCGATAAAATTTTTTCATAAAAAATTGAAAAAAAGACGATGTATAGTCCATTAAATTTTTTTCATAAAAAAATTTTTTGCATGAAAAATGGATGATGTATAGTTTATTAAATTCTTTGCATGAAAAGAAGACGTTGTATATAGTCCACTTAATTTTTTACATACGAAATGGACGAATTATAGTCAATTTAATTTTGTATAAAAAATTTAAAAATGGACGATGTATAGTCCATTAAATTTTGTATATGTAGTCAGTCCACTTAATTTTTTGCATGAAAAATATACGTTGTATAGTCTATACAATTTTTTGCATACGAATCGGACGATTTATAGTCGGTAAAATTTTTTCATAAAAAATTGAAAAAAAGACGATTTATAGTCAACTTAATTTTTTTCATAAAAAAATTTTTTGCATGAAAAATGGATGATGTATAGTTTATTAAATTCTTTGCATGAAAAGAAGACGACGTATATATACCACTTAATTTTTTACATACGAAATGGACGGATTATAGTCAATTTAATTTTTTATAAAAAATTTAAAAATGGACGATGTATAGTCCATTAAATTTTGTATATATAGTCAGTCCATTTAATTTTTTTCATCTTAAATAGACGATGTATAGTCTATATAATTGTTTGCACACGAATCGGACGATCTATAGTCGATAAAATTTTTTCATAAAAAATTGAAAAAAAGACGATGTATAGTCCATTAAATTTTTTTCATAAAAAAATTTTTTGCATGAAAAATGGATGATGTATAGTTTATTAAATTCTTTGCATGAAAAAATATAGTCAGTCCATTTAATTTTTTTCATCTTAAATAGACGATGTATAGTCTATATAATTGTTTGCATACGAATCGGACGATCTATAGTCGATAAAATTTTTTCATAAAAAATTGAAAAAAAGACGATGTATAGTCCATTAAATTTTTTTCATAAAAAAATTTTTTGCATGAAAAATGGATGACGTATAGTTTATTAAATTCTTTGCATGAAAAAAAGACGACGTTTATAGTCCACTTAATTTTTTACATACGAAATGGACGGATTATAGTCAATTTAATTTTTTATAAAAAATTTAAAAATGGACGATGTGTAGTCCATTAAGTTTTTTATATATAGTCAGTCCATTTAATTTTTTTCATCTTAAATAGACGATGTATAGTCTATATAATTGTTTGCATACGAATCGGACGATCTATAGTCGATAAAATTTTTTCATAAAAAATTTTTTGCATGAAAAATGGATGATGTATAGTTTATTAAATTCTTTGCATGAAAAGAAGACGACGTATATAGTCCACTTAATTTTTACATACGAAATGGACGGATTATAGTGAATTTAATTTTTTATAAAAAATTTAAAAATGGACGATGTATAGTCCATTAAATTTTTTATATATAGTCAGTCCATTTAATTTTTTTCATCTTAAATAGACGATGTATAGTCTATATAATTGTTTGCATACGAATCGGACGATCTATAGTCGATAAAATTTTTTCATAAAAAATTTAAAAAAAGACGATGTATAGTCCATTAAATTTTTTTCATAAACAAATTTTTTGAATGAAAAATGGATGATGTATAGTTTATTTAATTCTTTGCATGAAAAGAAGACGTTGTATATAGTCCACTTAATTTTTTACATAGGAAATGGACTGATTATAGTCAATTTAATTTTTTATAAAAAATTTAAAAATGGACGATGTATAGTCCATTAATTTTTGTATATATAGCCAGTCCATTTAATTTTTTGCATGAAAAATATACGATGTATAGTCTATATAATTTTTTGCATACGAATCGGACGATTTATAGTCGATAAAATTTTTTCATAAAAAATTTAAAAAAAGACGATGTATAGTCCATTAAATTTTTTTCATAAAAAAATTTTTTGCATGAAAATTGGATGATGTATAGTTTATTAAATTCTTTGCACGAAAAGAAGACGACGTATATAGTCCATTTAATTTTTTACATACGAAATGGACGAATTATAGTTAATTTAATTTTTGATAAAAAATTTAAAAAGGGACGATGTTATAGTTCATTAATTTTTGTATTTATAGCCAGTCCATGTCCATTTAATTTTTTTATGGTCAGTTAGGTTAGCAGGCTGCTGGTAAGGAAAAGTGAAATTTAGAGTCCAGCTCACTTGGGTCCAATACAATAATCCCTTTGTATTACCTATGAGTTGAAGAGATGATAGTGAGATAGGTTGATAGGGAAGGGATATTGTGAGAGAAGGCAGATGGTAAAGGAAGAGATATAGGAAAGCTTCATTCCTTTACATCTCTGCTATTTTTGCACACTTTTTTTTGATAATGCAGTGTTTGTTGCAGCGCCTCTGGTGTCAAATGATTTTGCTACACAATACCGACGAAGGATCAATTTAATTTTTTATAAAAAATTTAAAAATGGACGATGTATAGTCCATTAAATTTTGTATATATATTCAGTCCATTTAATTTTGTATATATATTCAGTCCATTTAATTTTTTGCATCGAAAATAGACGATGTATAGTCTATATAATTTTTTGCACACGAATCGGACGATTTATAGTCGATAAAATTTTTTCATAAAAAAAAGACGATGCATACATAGTCCATTAAATTTTTTTCATAAAACATTTTCTTGCATGAAAAATGAATGATGTATAGTTTATTAAATTCCTTGCACGAAAATAGAATACTTTGCAGCCCTTAATGAAAAATATCCAGTGATACGATAAGGATACATCATATAATAACAAGATGGGAACGTTGTTGAAGGCTTTTGGAATGGCCTGAAAAAAACATGTAAAAAAGAGTACCTAAACTCGGTTTTCACCCGTTTTATCGTCTTAAAAGCAAAAAAATTCCTGCAGACCTGTCCACTTATTTTTTTGCCTAAATTCAGATTAACTTGGATTTTGGGTGTTCCCTTGATTAGTTCCGTAGTAGAGATACCGACTTTAACCGTTTTCACTCAATGTTAACACTAAAATTCAACTTTCCAAAAATCGCTTCTTATTGGATCTACACATCGGGAGAGGTGTTTACATACCAAGTTCTAAGACGTAAAAATTATTAAATTCTCAAAATTGGAAAAAAATATGTATGGGAAAGTTTGAAAATCTGCTTCACGTATGGACATAATGCAGTGTTTTGGGTGTCGAGGACTATCTCCTTAAAATTGTTCATCTAAAAATAGATAGGTAATCTTCAGGATCAGCTTCCTTATTCTGTTATTTGCTAAGGCTAGTGCTAAATTCGATCGCTAAAATGCTGAGCATATATACACAGAGAAAACAGTGCCTACTAAATACCTCATAAAATAGAACAAAATTAATAAGAAATCTCTATGGTTTTTTTTTAATGAGGAAATCTTATTAATTTCATAGAGAAAACCTTTTTGGAAAAAATCAAGAAGAAATCTTGTAGTTTTTATGAGGTTATCTTATTAATTTTTTTTAATAACAAAAAATTGCGTCTTTATTCTTTGTACTTATGTATTTTCATTTAAATTCTATGCCATATACATACATATGTATTTAGTATATTTTAGATGTTATTTATTTATATATACATACATTAACATTATGTTATTTCTTAACTAACCTACTCGCCAAGTATTGAACCAGCAACCTTCTACCTGATAGACAAGCACTCTAACCAATATGCTAACAAGCAGCCTGAATAACCATTGAAACTATTGTGCAAACATTCTTATACAAAAATGAAAAAGATCATGAAAAAAATTGTCCGTATGTCTATTTATAGAAACGAAATAACAAGATACCTCATAAAATCAAGAAGATTTCCTTATTAAAAAATTTTATAAGATGCTTTACACATAATCATATAGGAACCTACTAAAATCAAGAAGAAAACCTTATTGAAAAAATCAAGAAGAAAACCTTTTTAAAAAAATTAGTAAGGCAACCTAATAAATTCAATAAGAAATTCCCAAAGTTTACAATTTATAAGAAAAGAAGTTTTTCTCTATGGATTTTTTTTGGTACCAAAAATAATGGAACTTGAGTAAAAAAAGTTGTGAATAATAAGATGTCTTCTTGATTTTATGTGGTTTTCTTCTTGATAAAATTACTAAGATTTAGCACATAAAAACGATAAGGAATCTCTATGAAAAAATATTCGCTTCTTTCTGCTGGGATACCCCTTAGCCTAAAAACATTTCATAGAGAAAATCTTATTGATTCTCTGAGGCAGTTTATTCTCTGTGTAAAATTAAAAATGTTTAACATTAAGTTAAATTAGGGCAAATTAAGTTTTTTAGACAATTCTTTGATTTAACAAAACACGTTTGAAAATTGCACTCCGAAAATCTATAAATTGGCTTTATTGATTTTTAGTGATAGAAATTTAGCCTTAGCGAGTTAAAGAATATGGGGGCAGGTGACTATCTCGCCGCTTGCAGTTTGAGTATCCTTCAGATGTCAACATACGTTTTTAAGTGCATTTTTTGAAGTCCTAGTCTAGTTTATATGAATATGCCTTGCAAGTATTTGAATGAAATGTATTTTATTTTATTATACAGCTTCGCCTTGTTCCTATTTTAACATATTGTGCCAACGAAAAGGCCTCGTTATTTTTTTATATTTTCTAACTTTGTAGGATTGCTGCCACCATTAAAGCTAATTTGCCTCGACAAAATTTATCTACTTGTTTAAATTAGCACAAAACACAGCATACTGCTTGCTATTAATTTTCATCATACTATAGAAATTATTACTTTACTGTAAATGCTATTGGTAATCAATCAGTGTAGCAGAATATAATCGGCCATGTCACAGGTTCAATTCCGTTCGGAAACGGAATGATTTGAAAAATCGCAAAAAGCGGAATTTTCATTTAAATTAATTTCCTGTAGAAATTTTATATTTTTCATTCGCCATCACACGCATAAAATCAATCAAAATATCAATTACTTACAAAAATGTTAAAATAATATAAATTTATTTTTGTTCTGTTATATCAAAAAACAAAAATAAAACGTAAAACAATTTATTTAAAATAGAATTTTACTGCTGTTTTCCATTATTTAGAAACATCATGGACAAATTCAAACTAATTAAGTGTTGCTTGGCAATGGAATAATAAATAAACCAGGTAACCAAAACCCAATCGTCGGCAACTAAAGTCCACAAAAATTACATATTAACTTTGAATAATGTTTTTGCTATTGCAAATACTTACAAATTAAAATTAAAAAAAAAATATATATATGTATGTGCTCTGTGCACATTTGTAATCAGATTTAACTTACAACTCACCTTAAACGAGGCAATTCACAATAAACCCAGTCTGTTACCTCCTCCAATTTGACCTCTCTATGTGTTTTGGCCAGATCTGATTTATTACCTGCGATTACCATGGGTATGTCCTGCAAGAAAAAAATATGAAAACAATTAATAGCTACAACAACAACAACAACAACAACAACAACAACAACAACAAATCATGTTAAAGCAAATATAAAATGGTAAAATATCACCTTTACGATACATTTACAGAATGTTAGACATTTTGCATGCAAATTTATTTATTTATGCAAACATTTTATTTGCAAGTATTAAAGATGAACACACAAACGTACACTTACATATGTGCATGTAGTGCGTGCATTTAGTTACCCAACTAGCCAGGAGCTGTTTAATAGACGATGATGTTTAATATACAACACTTAAGCTCCTATCAGCGAGATATGAAGAAAAAATAACAATCTATAACAGTAAACACGAAAATAAAAAAGAGCAAAAATATTTTAGATAAGGCCATCGTCCACTAAACATTTGAAGACTTATAAGAGAGAGTTAAGAATGAAGTGAACAATATCACTCCACAAATAATCATTAGGAGATTCGTTTAGGAGTTGTATATTAAACATAATCGTCTATTGAACAGCTCCTGGCTAGCTGGGTATGTAACACTGCCTTATTGCAACACAGTAATATCTCAAAAAATTCATTTTATTTTGTGTAAAAATCTTATGCAATTGTCTTAAACACTCCCCCAGGGGGATTTATTTTTGATTACGGGTGTGGCAATCCCGTGGCCCCAGCTGGGGTGATGTTGCTTTTTCCGTTGACGTACGTTTGGTAAATTACCCATATAACTTATGTGTTTCTACCCAATCTCTGGCAACAGAGTAAAGGATGTGCACATATTTGTAAAAGGTCTGTTGTTGTCAACCAGGTGCAACGTCATCTGGAACTGCCTCTGAGTTCAAAAGACGATAGAGGTGAAGCCTTTATGGTGGAACTTCGAGGTCTCACCAAACAGCCAAGCTGCTCTAGGAGTTCGGGTGTATGTAGCGGTTGTCAGGCTCCTTTGCTAAAAGGTCGAGTTCGTCCTATTTCATCCTAAAGGGATTTTGAGCTGTGGGGAGCAGGTACAGGATTCCTGGCGACACAGACATGCATCCATCTCTGATAAGTGGTTGAGCTGTGCCGGCAATGTTAAGGAATTCTCTTGGAGACCTCGCTGTGGGTGTAAGCAATTACACCTGTGGCGTAAGAACTCGGAGAATCGTACGTGGTGGCTGTGGTTGCTATTAAAAACCTTGGGAGAATAGTTATGGCTTCCCAGTGTTAAATAAACCAAAGCCAGACACTATTCTAGTTACTGTTGCCATACAACAGATAGTACTTTTATGACAAAAGTCATTACGGCAAAGAGCTTAGATACCTCAAACTACCTCAACAAGGTACTTGAACATAGTATAGGGATAACAAAATTCAAAGATTGCAACCTATGTGCCTTGTGGAGTGGGCATATGGTTCATTCTAAAGGGTGCATGGGGACGATGGTTGACGTCTTACCTATACCCGGTGTTTAGACCACCGTGAGATAAAGCCGTAAAGGCAAGTGCTCACGTTAATGTAAAAACATATCTGTCTTAAACACTCAGCTCCCGAGAGAAGAATACTTTCTCATATCTTCCTTAAGTTGTATGTAAATTGAATATTTTTCAATTAATTTTCTGTAAAACTAGATTTTGCTTCTGTTATGTTTATGTTGCAATAAAGGCTTTTGGAATGTTGTTTAAACAAGTGTTTGTGGTTAAAAGGTTTTTTCGTTTTTTTTTATATTTTATTATACATTAATGGGAATTTTTCGGCAGAACCACAAAATATTTATTATGATCGTTGAAAATTTTTCACTGGATATTTGCGGTTAAAGAAATTAAAAGCAATTGAGTTTTTAGTGAAGTTTTATATACCTTTCAACTACAAACAAAGTTTTTATCACTTTTAACGCGAATTTTCTTTTAAAGACTACTTTGTTCTTGATGCTCTCATGTCATTAAAAAAGGGATTCAAAAAATCTATCATACTCGGCATCCTTAATAGATAAAATATATATCTGCACCAAGACTGACAAATAAAATTTTTAAGAAATCAATAACACAAAAAACAAGATTCATTATATATTTATTTGAAAAATTAAAAAAAAACTCGGACAAACCAAAATGTACTTTTTTTTTAAAGATACTTGTAGAACAATAGAGTATTAACTAGAGGTGAGCACTAACCATTTGGTTCCTAAATCTTCATGATGTAAATTGAATTGTTTTCTCTTTTTATTCCTTTTGATTTTATGACAATACTAACGGCCTGTCCCACGAAGTCTATAAGAAACTTTCTATCGATAACTTGAATTAAAACCAATAATAAAATCAAAAAATTTGTTTTTCTTTTCAATATACATCGACATCGTGAACTCGGCCGTAAGACTATTACACCCTTTTATCGAAAGCACGACAAGTTTGATAATATGTGTATGTATGTGTAAAAGAAAATAAATTCAGTAAAGTGCGACTTTGACTCGCGCACGAAGGGTTCCGTACGTTGGGCTTTGGGCATTTTTTTTTAATACAGTGTTATTTTTTACGTTTTTTCAGCTGAAATAATTTTTTTTTTGATTATTTTTCGCTTTTTTATTGTTTTGGCGATTTTTTTTTTAATTTTGGCGATTTTTTTCATTTTGGCGATTTTTTTCATTTTGGCGATTTTTTTTATTTTGGCGATTTTTTTTTTATTTTGACGATTTTTTTAATTTTGACGATTTTTTTAATTTTGGCGATTTTTTCATTTTGGCGATTTTTTTTCATTTTGGCGATTTTCCGGTTTTTTGCGATCTATTTTCGATTTAGAAATTTTTTTTTATTTGGTGCTTTTTTTTGTTTTGGCGATTTTTTTTTTGATTTTGGCGATTTTTTTTCGGTTTGACGATTTTATAATTTTGAGATTTTTTTGTTTTACCGTTTTTGAAAATTTCAAGAAGTTTGCTTTTACGGTTTCCAAGATACAGCAAGTTATCAAAATTTCATAGTCGAAATTACATTAACTGATGGTACACCCTTTAATTAAAATTTTTTAAATTTTAGCGTTAATTGTTGTAGTTTGTATAAAAATACACTAACTTTACAAATTTCAAGTGTATATACATACAATTTTATGTATATTACATGGGATTTTAACATTTTTCGTTGCTCGTTTTAATTTCCAACTCTCATGTATTTGTTGCTGTAGCGGCCAAAGGTCTACACACTGTCTCCAAATTTCAGGTCCGTAGCTCTTACGGTTCTCGAGAAAATACCCTGTGACGGACAGACGGACAGACGGCCAGCGTAGCGAAAACAATAGGGTTTCTTTTCACCTTTGGTGTACGAAGCCCTAAAAACAATAACGCAGATCCATTAAGGGCGAATAATTCAGTCAAAGCTTAAACGCTGGTTTAGTTAAACTAAACTAAACTGTAGTTTAAAAAATAATATTGTGACAGCACTAGAATAAATGTAAAAACCACCTGTAGCAGGTTATCAATTCTTTGCACAATCAAAAAGGCCAAAGAGGTAAAAAATTTTAATTAAAGCCTGGTACGGAGTTCATACGGAATTTCAGGTTCTCATTCAAATTGTATGTAAAAAAAATTACGGAAATTCAGGTTGGTAAATTTCATAAAGAAATTTTCATTTGCTAGTACGGACTTTCAAAAGAAAAATACATGGAATTTTTTAAATTTATTGCCTATCTTAGGGATTTATAAATATAAGTGGAGACTTTTTTCAGTCAACTGAAACAAAATGTTCAAACAATTGTTTGGGCACGGAATTTTTGACATTTCTAATTTTCCTCAAATTGTAATCAATTTTTAGTGTTTTTGTGTGTTTTAAATTAAAAAATAAATGAATTTGTGCGTATGCAAACATAATTCTACACAAAAGGCTACACGATTATTTTTCCGTGTAGAAATAAATGTAAATTTACAAAACTGAAATTCCGTAAGAACTCCGTACCGGGCTCAAAGGCCGCCAAATTTTACCGAGAAAGGAATTATATTTATGCTTGGCGAAGAATAATATTATCGAAGTATAATAGAGTGTAAGAAAACAAGTTGAACAAGATTTGAAGAAAATGCAGAGGCTTGGAAAAAAGTTGAGTGCTCTTTTAATGCAAAACATATGGTATATAAGTAATAAAACCATATGGCCTGCATTGGTAGTTTAAACGCCCAATTTTATGCGTTTACAGATGGTTTAAATACTGTATTGATTTATAGGATTGCTACTTTAAACACATTTTCAACCAAAAATATAGATTAACTTGCACTGATTTATTAGGCCTAAGGGTGTTAGTTCGCATGTGATGCTGCTCCAAGTTTTATAATTTATTGATTTGAAACTTTAAAAAATTAAGAATCAAAATAATATGCAGCTTTCACAATGGATATATTTGTAAGAAGTCTTCTTATCACTTAATAGTTTCTGAAAATTTAAGTTTGTGAAATGAAGTATGATGCACTATGAAGTGTATAATATAAATAATACTTGGCACAATTGTTTATTCAACTGTTGTGTAATGGTTTGGTGTATTTTTTGTTTGCTTGTTCTCTATATTTGCTTTACACTTAATCACAATTACCACTACAGACAATATTCGCTTATGAAAAAAAAATACAATACAGTGCACATTTCAATATCTTGCGATCTTCTGTATTATTAACTCACAATTAAAAAATTGTAATTAAAAGATAAATGTTTTTATTTTAAACTGAAGATATATCTATAATAGGGTAGATTTAAATAAAATTGCGCAAAACTAGCTTGGAGGGTTGAAATAATAATAGCTGATCCTTAATGATTACAATTGCATTAATAGTTTTTCCTTATCAGCTCTACTTTTAAACATATAATAGTGGCATTTAGCATTTGCATAATTTACACCATTTTTCACGAATGCTGCTCTAAACTTAATAATACTTTCCAGATTATTAATCTACACAAAAATCAATTTCATTTAGATAGAGTGACATTGATGAGTGTATCAGTGTATCTCGTTGTTGGTGTAAGGATGTTAAAAATTATGTGTTTTTAGTTTAGTCCTTAAAAATTTTAATATTACTAATCCGTATATATTTTTATTTGCTGATTACGAAATTGGTTGTCTTACTTTCCTATCCCCTCAATTTTCAGAGATATTGTGCTTTATATAAAAAAAACAAAAGCAGCTAAATGTTCCGTTCAACTAAGTTAGTCAGCATATTTACTTTGGTGTTATTTGTTCATTAATAATTATCACATGTAATTTGGCTTACAAAGCGATACAAACTTTAGCCTGTTCAAATCATAAATATAGAAACAAATGAAGTTCGAACAATAATAATTAAGTTAACTAAATTTTTAAATTTTTCTTTTCTAACGCGGGTGATTTATTTTTACTGCTTCCAAGTAGATCAACGCGAACAAAAATCCTGCATTATAAAAGTGCAATTGCAAGTGATTCCGTTTCGTTGTCTCCCTTCCAGTGGGTAACATAGCCAGCATGAACTCTCCGAAGGAAATCTTATAGGAAGAGTGTGCTCTAGAACTCTTTGCCATATAATGCATTACTTTTCTGATTACCCAATTTCATTACTCGCTTACAAATCACATTACCTTAAACTTAAAAAAATTATGTACAAGTTGCTAGATGAGGAGAATAATTTTTTTAGATTAAATAGATTACGCGAACAAGTTGCCAAAGAAAAAATCTAAGTACTTCTCAAGAATCGATTATTTTAGTCTCACGCCTTGTTAAAATCATTAAGTTGGCAATCCAGTAAGGAACACCTTCCACCAAGAATGCTTAATTCTAAGCCCGATTACCTTTTTTTGAAATTTATTGTTGGGTATAGTATAATATAGACGGAACCCTTCGTGTGCGAAGGAATTTATTATTATTCATTTAGTAACGAAATATTTCATTAGTTTACGAGTACTTACTTGAAAATCAGCTCTTTGCTCTCGTATTTCTTCAAAACATTGCTTAACACATTGAAAACTGGAACCGGACGTTGTGGCATACACAAGCATAAATGCATGTGCAGTGGCAATTGATAAACGACGCATGGCAGGAAATTGCATATCACCCGATGTATCTAATATGTCTACCTGTAATTAAAATTAAAAAAATAAATGAATAAATAAAACTAGACAATCATAGTTCATATAATAATTTCAGTATAATCGCAAAATCTTCCAACTGCTTATAATTTAAGAGTCCAGTGATGCTTGTATAGAAATAATCACTGTTATAAGATTTTACTAATTTTCTACACACCCGGCTGTTTGCACTGTTTTTACTATAAGAATCTGAAAAGAGAGAAACATTAAGCCAGGGAGCGGGGTCACTGACGCCCATAAAGTTTAGTTGAAAATTAAAATTAAGGCGTTTAAACTCTTGCGATTTTAGTAAGATTTTGCATACAAATTTCACTACACCGAAAGAATTTTGCTTCATAAGTCCAATGAAATAATTTCATTAAAATTTTTTTACAAATCCAATGAAAATTTCATAAATATTGTGAAAGAATTTCATTGGAATTGCTTCGTTGGTATTCTGGTTTCATAAGAATATTTTATAGGACTTATGACCACAATATTTTCTAAATATTAAGAAACCCCTTTATATTTAAGTTATTTCATTCTTTTCATGAAATTATTTTATTGTTTCGATGAAGTTATAGCACGGTATTAATTACACTGTCAAATAAATTTGATGAAGTTTTCAATAAAATAATTTTGACAAAAGTGGTTTCATTAATCCAACGAAGAGTGACGTTGGTTGAATTTTAATGAATTTTTCATTATATTAATGTCGAAATTCATTGAATTTATGCCGAAAATTCTTTCAGTGTATGTAAGACTATAATCTTATATCTTCACTTTCTGTTTCATATAAATATTTCGGCTTAGCAAATTGTAATCTATTACTCCTGTGTTTCTCATTAGCTGTAGCAAAATCGAGAGTTTAAAAGAGTGGCTGGGATCACACTCATAAAAACTTGAAATTATATTTTGATCAAGAGAGCTGAAATTTGATAAACAATAAAATAGGAAATCCCAAAATATTTTAGCCAATAGGGTATGGCCACGCCCTTAAAATATTAAACTATAAATTTAAATTAACTAATCAACAGAAGCGACTTTATTGAAACCTTGCATGCATATTGCATTTACGCAAGGCTATAATTTTGAGATTTCACAATTAACTTTGATCCATTAATCTGCTTTGAAAAGTAGGCGTGGCCATGACCACTAAATTTATATTATTTTAATGTATTTTTACCCAAGCCACTCTTAGCAAACTTCGTACATACTCACGGCTCTTTGAATGATACAGTAATGATAGCCTACATCCATTAAGCTCTAACCCATTATTTTATGTAACTCTGCCCTTTTCCAATTGGCCCATTCATCATGACTAGAAAAACAAACAGACTAGAAAGTCTTAAATAAACCGAAAAATTTTAATTAAATTGCAAATCATAAATAAATATCCTCATCTTCCTATCCAAAATTTCGGCCGTCAAAAATATTGACATCAAAATTGTGACAAAAGTTCTTATTTTGTACAATACTTCTCTTTACAGTCTGCTATTCATCATATAAATTTGTAATTTTTAAGATGTTAATTTAAATCCAAGCTTTCGTTGCTGCTGGGTAAAGACATTTTCTTACAAATACAATATTGGTTTGCTGGCCTGCGGTAAACTTCTACATCAAGTAAAAATACAAAATGACACAATACAACAGTTGAGTTAAAAAAAATTAGGGGACTCCGACAATGGATTCTGGCAAATGAGACCGAAAAATATAAGGGTTTCTGTCTTAAGGGGCAGGAGGTTTAAAATGTCCCCCTTTTAGTCGGTTCGTGCAGCATATCGGTATATAAAACTATGCGTTATTTACTTCTGAGGCGTAGAATATGTCCAGCAAACTTTTTGAAATAATTAAGGCAAATACTTTCTTGTGGGAATTTAATCTTTTTTTTGGTTTTTAATTGTCCCACATGGGGAATTTGTAGGAATAAAAATGGGAAATCTTGAGTTTGGATGGTTTTTGCTGTTGGTGTTAATTTTTAGATTTTGGTGTGTCCTCTTATAAGTATAGAACATTTCATTCCCGAACTCCTCCTTTTTATTGTGGGTTTTACGATTTCTTAGAAATGAGTAAAAATGTACCGCTATGTAGGGGAATTAGAGTGTTAATATGTTCCACAAAAATATTTTCCTTAATATTTTCTAAACAATTTGCTGAGCATTCCTTACACTTGAGATGTTTAGAACATATACCGATGTACTGTATGAAAGGCCAAAAGCAGTGACTTTAAGCCACACTCTCCGAAAACAAAATTCCGATGTGACCTTTCAGAACACGAGCACACCTATATTTTTTGTTGTCTTCTACCAGAAGCCGTTATCGTTGAAAAAAAGAAAATCGAAACTCTGCTGTAGTGTTATTATTCAATTAATGAACATGAATGCGTTCAGTATTGAAAAACAGAGAGATATCTTGGGACAGCCGGTTATAGCTGTGCTGCTTAGCTATATAAAATAAACTTAATAATATTAACATATTATGTTAAATAACAATACCATATATTTATATTATATGATAATGTCAAATTCGCCGCAAATATTTCAAAACGTTTCCATTTATTTCCCCTTATTTTATTTTCTAGTGGCGTACAATTAAATTAATGTATTTTTTATGGCCTACGGCACCTTTTAGTCGGATTACAGTTAATCGGCTGTGTTTTCCAGTTTTTGGTTATGTGCAAAAACAATACAAACGCAAACTGAGAAATCGTACTTATTGTTTTTGTCTTCTTTTTGTTTCACTCACTTCAAGGAACGAAACAAAGCAAAATCAAACAATTTGTTTTGTTTATTTTCGTACTCTGGTTTTAAGTACAAAGAAATCAAAACAAAAATTAGTTTATAACTGTAATAGTGTCGATAATTTTTGTTATGAAAATCACGTCCTAGCTTCTGTGTCGTGACATAAATAGCCTAGCTATAATATCAAGTATGTTTCAGAGCTAAGAAGTTGTAAATAAATGCTCGCTTAGGTAGTGGATACTAACTAACTGGATGAATTGGTTTACAATTGTATGAAAGAAGTTGTTTGTTCTTGTGTTTGCAGTTTGATTTTTTTTATAAGTGCTCCTTACATATATAAATTATACTGCAGAATTTGTACTATAAAATATTTTAAGCTAAATTTTAATCGACGAAATTGATAATATATATCCATACGATCACGACCACGACAATCAACATTTACAATTGCTCTCGTTTTATGATGCAAATTATATATTATATTTCGTGTACGTGCTTCTACTTTGTACATATTCAGCTGTTGCTGTGACACAATCTTTTGCGGTTAGAAATTTTTGTTTGTTTTATAAACCGAAACATTTGTATGCTCATGAGGACATCACATTGAATAATCAAATGTCAAAAGTATTAATTATGCACCATTTGTAAGCTTACTTATTGTTGCTATTAATAATATACAAAATTAGAAGAGAGAATTTTTATGAATGAAATTAACATACCAGTACATACGTTTATTATTAACTTGTCATTAACTGCTTTACATGACTTTTTGTGGGAAAATTATAAAACTAAAATATGCACTTATGAATAAATAATAAATGCTTTCATTAAAACAATATTAATTTTCTGCAAATTTTATTATTTTTATATATATATTAAAGCCCTAATGTGAATGTAACAGCAAACTACTAACAATTAAAATACATAAATTAATTAGTAAATATCAAATAAAATTTTTTCGTTTCTTCTTAATAAATAAATGTAGCCAGAATTTGCTTGAGACCACAAAAACCAAAATCAAAAGAATCTAGGCAGAGCAGAGGAGATGAAAAATATACACTTATCGGAGTTTTGAAAGTTTCTATCGGAACTACAGGCAAATTCCGGTTTAACGAACGATTTAAAATTTTTGTGCAACATTTTAGTTTTTTGCCTCTTCATCGTAGGGCTGGCGATGTTTTGTTTCTTTCGAAAGAAGGGGAAATATTTTATAAAAATATTTAACCGTCTATTTGTGTTTGCATACAGCAAAACTGTAGGCCTCCAATTCAGATATAGGATGAGTTGGACAGTATTTATAAAATCCTTTGAGCAACATTTTTGTGCAACACTTAGACCATTTTATCCTTTTAAAGCATCGAGTTATATAGGCATCCTTTTTGCCATTACTAAATCTACACATATTTTTTTTTAATTTCTAAATACACCAAGGCATTTTTTTAGCACCCGAAATAATTGTTAATTTGAATTAACCCTGGTATGCATTTACAGTTTTGACTTACTTTTAAAGTTTGAGTGGAATTTTTAGCAAAAACTTTTCGGTAGAAAAATTACCACCCGCACACTAATAATTACATTTGATTTTACATGTTTGATAATAATTTAAAATTTGGCTAGAAAACTGGTTTCCATTTTGTAGTGTCATTTCAGAAATGTGTACAATGCCTTTCATATTGTGTTTTTTATGTGGAACGCAAAGCCATACATACATACGTATATCGAAAATGACTAACGTTTCCACTAGTAGATACTATTGCTCTATCACAAAAATGCTATAATATGTAGTCAGCATTAGACTTTAAACTTAAATGCGGAGAATTTTTAATAGTTTGAAAAAGTTTCTGCTTTATCGCTGTTACACACCATCGCGTCAGCTATAGTCATTGTGCCGTTTGGATGAGCAAATCAATGGTTTGTTGGAAAAATAATGTAATAAAAATTGTTGTTTATTTTGTCCTTCTATTGCAGTAGTAGCGAATTCTATGTAGTTTGCTATAAATACAATTTGCTATTTCTCTATGAAACAATTTGTATTCAATATACTACATATTACATACATACATACATATGTATGTACCCTGCAGGAGAATAGGTGTCAATTGTCTAAAAGCTACTAGTATAATTACTGGTACAGCAAGAACTAGTGCGAAAAGGGTTAAAGTTGTTGTATAAAATTACAAGTTATGATGAGTACTAGTATATGAAGTAGTTCCAAGGCACCACATTGCAATACAAATTTTGACTGTCTAACACAGCACTTGCAATGTACGAAAATTGGTATTATACAATTATTAAAGTTTTAGGTTCACCTATAAATAATTATAATCAAATAATTCCAATTAACTTTTTGTATTTTTGAATTTTGATAAATAATTGCGAATTTTAACTAGCAGTTGTCACTGGGTAACAAAGGAATAAAACCACCATGTTTATAGAATCTTTCTTTGCAAAAGAACTGGTAATTAACTAGTCCTAAACTAGTACCAATGGCACTAGTAATTTTCTAAACACACTCAATGCTAATTTGAGCATTAACATGTTATAGGAAAGTTTACGGTTGGGAACTAGTGGTGGTGGCTTCTGTACTAGTAAAATACCAGTTGGACACTAGTTCGATCTCCTGCAGGGTATGTACTTGTATGTATGTATGTGTAAGTTTTGTATTTAATAAAAATTAAATTTATAACAAAATCCAATAATTCAAAAATGTTATTAAGAAATTGCAGTTTTATTATGAAACTGCTCCTAAACATTTACTCGTATATATAAATGTAAGTAGCGAAGCGACTTTAAGGCACTTCGTTTATAGAAAATTTTCTTTTTCTATTTCAATCGAAGCCATTAAAGTCTTCTGTTATAAATCTCATCCACATTTTGAGTTTATTATTTCAACGCATCATTAATCAAAATCTAGGAAAATTTATCATGAAAGGAGGCGCAAGTGTGTGTTTACGATAAAGGAAGAGAACAAAAATTCACTCACATTAATGTGTGTACTTATGGTTGTGGCTGCGTGTGCATAATGAAATGAACTCTGTTCATGAATGTGTATTAGAGCCCTGTATAAGACCATTTAAAAGAACTTTCAAGACATGAGGGATTTTTCAAATGCTTTACAGTAGTGAAGTCTTCAGAAGCAAACGCTGAACAATACTTTTTGCAAGACATTTGTTTCAGTTATTGTAGGTGTAGCGGCAAAGAAGCAAATACTTTACTTTGTAACGAAATGATTTGTGATGTTTGCTTCTACCTATACAAATGTCATGCATGTACTTATATACATACAAACTTAAGTTGTGTGTGTGCTCTATTATTTTTCTGCGCACATACAAACGTACACATGCATTTACAGTAGTTGTAAGGCGCTTGCTTTAAAACCCTTCCCCTAAGCACAAACACAATAGCTTGCCACCCTGCAGGAAAGTAGGCGATAATTGTCTAAAAGCTACTAGTATAATTACTAGAATACAAGAACTAGTGCAAAAAGTGTTAAAATTGTTATGTAAAATTACTAGTGCTGTGATGAGTACAAGTATATGAAGTAGTTCCATGGCACCACATTGCAAAATAAATTTTGACTTTCTAACAGAGCCTTTGCACTGTATGAAAATTGCTATCCTATAATTATTAAAATTTTAGGTTCATCTAAATATAATTATAACTAATATAATTTTGATAAATAATGAGGAATATTAACTAGCAGTCGTCACTGGCTAACAAAGGAAGACAACTTCCAATTTTATAGAATTTTTCTATACAAACAAAGGGGTAATAAATTAGTCCTAAACTAGTACCAATGGTACCAGTACTTTTCTAAACACACTCAGTGCTAATTTGAAATTTTACTGTTAGGAACTAGTGGTGCTGATTGCTGTACTAGTAACCCAGCAAAAAATTACACATTACCATCAGAACTACTTGCCATATAATGCATTACTTTTCTGATTACCAAATTTCATTACTCGCTTACAAATCACATTACCTAAAACTTAAAAGAATTATGTACAATTTGCTAAATGAGGAGAAAAATTTTTTTAGATTAAATAGATTACGTGAACAAGTTGCCAAATAAAAACAGTAAATACCTCTCAAGAATCGATTATTTTAGTCTCACGCCTTGTTAAAATCATTAATTTGGTAGTCCAGTAAGGAACAGCTTCCACCAAAAATGCTTAATTCCAAACCCGATTACCTTTTTTGAAATTTTTTTGCTGGGAAAATACTAGTTGGGCACAAGGTTGATCTCCTGCAGGGCATCTACATCTTAAGACACTGCTTCTTCTTGTGGTATTTGGAGTGATCGTTTCGAACATGTAGTCTTCGTGATGGAGTGTTTGTTACCAACAAGAACTCTTCGCGACATCACTTGTAAACACTCATATACACGAACATCAATACATCCATCGTGCTTTGCTTATTATACGACAGAGTTTATTGTTGCCATGACAACACATTTAAAAAACTAAACGAATTTACATTTCAAGAATGCTTACGCAGGTCTTTAATGTGTATATACATACATGTATTAGTACATATGTATGTATATAATATCAGAAGCTTCCCAGTTGGCCATGTGGTCATAGATGACATTTTCTATAATTCAGCGTGCAAAATAATTATATATTTATTTTCCATATCGTCGGTTGGTTATTGATTTGCGGCACAGTATATTTAAAAGAAATTATGTCTGCAGCAAACCAATAATTAACCGATGATATATAGAATGGACTTGAAAACCGGTTAAATAAAAATGTAATGTAACACGATTTATTGGGAACAATGCCTTCAACTACTCGTGGATAACCCGCTTTTAAGGAATGTATGAAAATAAATAAAACATTTAACAAAGAAACGCTTCCGGCAAAGAAAAAACTATTCAGATTTTTTCCCATTATTTTTTTTTAATTATCTTCAATTTTTAATGCACCAGATATTATAAAGTTTTATTTAATTTTTTATTTTTCAATATACAATATTCGATGACAGATTTATTAACAGTGTCGCCCATGCACTCCCCATTACTCCAAAACGTCCATAATAATTGGTTGTTACTATCGCTTAAGTGCATTTGTCACACCTTCGATTATGTGTTGCAGAAATGGCCAACTGGGTTACTTCTTCAAACAGAAATTCAGTGTCTGCTTACACTCTGTCACACAAAAAATAAGCAGTTTTAGTATAACATACTAAAAATTTTTTTCTTTGTAGTTTGTAACCTTAAAAATACCTTATTTTTGCAACATTTTCTAAAAAAAAACTATAAATATACTGAAAGAGAATAACATAACACCACCTGTATTTTAAGGGCTTTCAAGATTCGCTAAATTTTGTTTCGCAGTGTTCTTAAAACCATACAAATATGTATATCTTTGCTAGTCTGAAAACACACACAGTGGGTCGTTTTATCCTTAACTTTGTTGTTTTTTATCACAATCATTTATTTTTTTTTGTTACTAGCAATAAATATATTAAACAAAAAATAAAAAACAATTGAGATCTATTACAAATGATTTTTTTTTTAATTTTTGTGGTTTTCAAACTTAAAGTTTTTTAAAACTATCTGTTTAAAAAGAACGAACAAAAATGTCCATGCCTCTAATTATAAATTAATACTAACACCCCTTTTCCACATGCAAAGCTTACTTTGTAAAGTCTTTATTCAGCTGGGAGAGAGAGAGACAGAAAAGACTGTGGAAAAGGGATATAATACTCCTTTTAGAAAAGCTAAACAAATTTTGCTATGTAACACCCCTTTCAGATACGCAAAGTTTACTTTGCAAGGTCTTAATTCAGCTGTGGGATAGACAGAGGGAGGAATACTATCTTTTTCTGTCATTCTCCTAGCTGAATTAAGTCTTTCCAAAACAAACTTTGCGTGTCTGAAAGGGGTGTTACATAGCAAAATTTGTTTAGCTATACTATATGTATTGAAAAAAAATGATTCTTTATTTTATGAAAACGGGCAGTGAAGTAGTTTCTCGGTTAATTTTGTTATAACAGTAGACTCTCATATACATATAATTATAAGAAACACTTTGTTTCTCGGCTGATTTTTTTCGAAAAGTTTTAATTCCTGGAAGTTTTTGTCTTGCTATAAAATAATAAGAAAATAATTTAACTGGTTATTTTAAGAAAAAATTATTTTTATTAATGTGCTGTAGCATGCAATGCATATAAAAGAAAACTTTCGTGATTCATTTTTCGATTAATGTTTAACTAATTTTTAATTCAGTAACGACTGTTTATCTTTTTGTCTTATTTAAGTTCGATGAAACAAATCACTGTCCAAAGGCCAAATAGGTTACGCATATATTTACTCGCAAAAACATAAATGTGAAAAAGGGCCAAGTACCTTTCCAAAATTTCGGCCATCAAAAGTAGTCAGATAAAAATGTTGACCAAGTTCTTGTTTAGCACAATACCTATCAGTGAAATATGCTTATTCATTATATAAATTTGTAATCGTAAAGGTTGTCATATAATTTCTAGATAATCTAGTAAAAACACATTGGAATGGCTGCTGCTCGTTATCGAATACTGTCAGTGTAAAAATTTCGATATGTGTTATTCGAAATCGAATAAGAAATCGAGTAATAACTCGCCCGTAACCGAATGCGGGAATTAGGCCCCAGTAAACTCTCATTATTATACCAGCAATTTATTAGGCATCATCAGTGCTGACTTGAAGAAATTTTTGCTATATTTATAGTTCTAGAAGCTACGGATTGGTTGCGGGTGAATATCACTTCAACAACCATCATTAACAAATACACTATTATTACAGCCCGAATAGCCTTGACTTCCAGCTTCTAAGAACAACAAGAGCCCTCGAGCTCGCATCATCTCTTAACATTATGGCCATTAAATCTCGCGGTATCTGAATTTCCGGAAATGAGGATTTCAGGGGAAATTTAGGGCTGACAAGCTTACAAGGTTTGGTACAACATTATCGGTTCCACTGGGTACTGAATGCGTTGTTTTACCTTTGCTCGTGTAAACTAAGACTTGGGAGATGCTAGCCTCTCAGTCCAGAGGTCGTGTTATCGATTCCCGTCATAGACCATAGGTGTTTTCTCCAGACAAGCTAATCCCTTTGCGGGTTAAGTTTGTTAAAAAAAAATATTTTTGTATATATAATATATTCAATAATAAAATTTAAAAAGTTCTTTAATTTTTTTAATTATTTTTCTCTTTTCTTCCAATTTTTTAGTTTTGTTTTGTTAACAAAGCAGCTGTTCAATAGAGATGCCATATTTAATAACGAAAAAACAAACTAAATAGATTTTTTCCAGGTAAAAAAATATGAATATTAAGTGGTACGAGTTGAAAAATTTTAAAATGTTCACTTTTCTACAAATTCTGTGACACCTTATAGTAAATCCGTGATCTTTTTTTCCGAAATTGTGCCACAGTGCAGTTTTCAAACAGTGAATTTGAAATTTCATCTGATTTGACCTGCTGTATGTGAAAATGTTTTTTTTTTGTCAAATTGTTATTTTTATCTCATTTATATTTTGTTTTCATGTCTTCTCAGCACCTTTGTAATGAATTAGGTTAATTTATATTTATATATATATATATATATATATATATATTTTTTTTTTTTTTTTGATTAATAGACAACCTTCAACTGGATTTTGCGTGTCTGTAACTTAATGCTTTTTGCAACAATAATAATATTTAGCGTGTTTGGAAAAAGACTCGTATAGTCTAGAGCTTATAAATTGAGAATGTAAGTAAATGTGATTTATTTTATTATGTAAATTAGAGATGTCTATTATTTTTTTTTAATCGGTCACATTTACAATTTTTATGTTTCTTTAAGGAAATTAAACGTTTGTTGCAGTGTTTTATATACCATTGCCAGAACTTTAATCACTAGAACATTAGGCTGTCCCAAAAAAATTTTTTTTTGGGCTCAAGCATAATCTGAAAGCTTATGGCGTCAAGTATTTTTGAGATTTTGTTCAGATATTTCGAAAGAGATTTAGACGTTGCACAAGTCGATTTTTTTGCCAAAAATCAAGTTTACCGGTCGTTTTTGTGTTTTCTTTATAACTTTAACTATTATCACGCTTTTCTTTACTTTTGAGGAAACAATTTAAAAGAAATATGTCTAAGCAAATTTTATTCCCCACAAGCAAACAAAATCAAACATTTAATTTTGTTTTGTTTATAAAATTATCTATTGTGGTTCTTACGACGTATTTCTATGCCCTGCAATAAATTCAGAATATCAGTTTTAGAAGTTGTACTTCCGCCACATCATTTAACACTTGTAAATGTTGAACTTTGTGCAATTTTTCCGATTTCGCAAGAAATGTTACGGACCTATTGATCTGTTTTTCACAAATCTTTAAAATTGTTTGCTATTATGCTGGTGCTCCCTGTGATAGTTTATTTTTCGATTAGATGTAATTTAAGAAATCTTTGCGCTATTTACACTTATTTTCCATTACATAAAATGCATATCTATTTTTAAATAAAATTACAGATTTTTTTTGACTACTCTATAATAAGAAAGACTTATCGGTGGAATAAATTACAAGTCTTGCCAGAATGTTTGCAAAATAATTTTGCAATGTTTCTGAGTTTAACAAAATCGACTCCATTTGGGCAAGCCAATCAGAATATGTATTTTGAGCTCTAGTTTTTGTACGATTGCAGTTTTTTTTGCCAAGATTTTGAAAGTTTTTTGAAATCCAATTTAATCGGGTTTCTAATTGACTTTCTTCATGATATAATTAATTTTTCTAGCTTTTTTTTTAAAGCATTTTCACCTCCTTCTAAGCACCAAATATCAAAAATATGTGAGCGCAAAATTGTCAATTATAACATGTGCCTATGCAAAAACAATTTATAACAATGATTAAATTAAAAAAAAATTAAATTTAATTTAAAGTCCGTGGGAGAATAAAACAAATACCAGAGCAACGCAACATAACAACAATGAGGCCTCTTTGGTCTATGGGAAATAGCGGAAAGACCAACAAAAGTAGGCAGCTGATATTTTTAACTTTAGAAACTTCGAATATTGACTAATAAACCAAAAAAAGTCCCATTGGAGATTTCAGGAGGAAACACAACTGAAACTCTAGTTGAAATTTAAATTTATGGACGACAGAACACTAAGGGCTAATTTCAACAACTTGTTTAAATATCAATTCATATTTAAATGTCATTTTTCCATACAAAAATTAATGAAAATCGACATTTAAATATGAATTGATATATAAATAAGGTTGGTGAAATTGGCCCTAACAATGACACTGGAAAAATACTAATTTCATAACAAATCCACAACAATAACCATAGTTATGGCCAAAAAAAAGTATATTTCTTCAGTTAGAATGCACTTTTTAAAAAAATGAACTTTTGACCTACCATAGACGAGAAAAACTGCACTTTAAAGGAAGAAGTCGGTTCTAAGGTTAAATACGCTGCAGCTGTTTTAACTAGATTAGCATCGACTCTGGCTCTTTAGTACAAGACAAAACATATTAAAATAAAAGATAAAATATGGGCAATTCCCAGGCGACAGACGCGACATTCGTACACTTTTATTTGAGCAAAAAACAAGAAAGGAGTGGAAAGATACAATATATATCTTAAGTGTTTTAAAGCAATGAAGGTGTACTATATTTAAGAAATATTTTTTTGGCGATATCAATAATATAGTAAACAGATATAAGCAAATGTCAGTGAAAAACGGATGCGACAAAAATAGAAGTTATATTTTTGCACTTATAGAAACATACATAATTCATCGAAATTTAATGAAGAATTTTTTGTTTGTAAATGTGGAAATGAAGGTGAAAAATTATCTTTTATGTGTATATATATGAAATATGAAAATTTTGTTTGAATTCTTTTTTTAATGGTTAAAGTACAAATACGAACGCGACAAGGAGGACGCGACATTTTTTTCCGAAGAGAACTAAACGCAATAAACTTGCTAATATTGATTGAACTTTAATTGAAAAGTAATTAAACAATAACAAATGCTTATTTACTGCTGAAAAAAAATTAATAAATATTGATTTTATGCGACGTATGCGATATTAAGGTATATGTAACTGGAAGCAAACTCAAACAACTTCCCTTATTAGAACTCCATTCTCCTTCTTTTCGGCTAATGTGTAGGTTGTTGTTAGTAGAAAATTTGCATAGTACAAAAATAAAAATAGTACAAATTACTTTAAATAATCGCTAAAAAAAGGCTCAGCAAAGAAAATATTTTTATTTTAAACTCCCATATTTCGCTCAAAAATTTTCAAAAATTAAAAATGCTTTTACATTTGTAAAGTATAGACCTTTATGCTTTATTATTTAAAATAAAACAAAAATTTTTGAGCAAAAAAAATTTTTTTGGTTGACCTTTTTCTGGAATTACCCATATGTATGTATATATGACTTTCTATATCTTGGATTCTTTTGTTCCTATAAACAATTTATAATTCTATTATTGAACAATAAACTATTAAAATAATACAAAATACAAACACCTTTTAAATTTTCTCTATATTAATTATTTGTTAAGTTGTTTTTATGTTCGGTTGTTTTATTTTATCTTGTTATTAAATTTAACCCTTTTTCATAACACAGTGGTGTCAGATGAGAGAGAGATGAGAGAAATATTTTGTTTTCGATCATATGAAAAATTTCCAATATTTGTTGTGGCATCCAGTTAAAGAGTCTGAACACAATGTAACGATAATTTATTGCGGTGCGGTTTTTCATACGATTTTGAAGTAAAAAACCACAGTGCGGAACGGTATAAAATTAAAATCTATTTTATTTTCTCTGCGGTCTTTCTTTTTCTCTCAATTGTTGACTCTCTTTCGCTTTCTGATGTTGCCATAGTTTTTGAATAATTGGCGGTGTTCACAACATTATTGTGAACAAAAAAATGATTTCGAAGTTCGAAAACTGTTGTCATAAAATATAAAAGTTTAAAAAATATACCAAATATATCTGCCAATGTATAAAATGTTAATAATTTCTTGTTTTTAGTTAATGCCATTACAAAATACTATATATGTATGTTCCTGTCATTCCTATAAGGAGCATAAGTCCTCCATTACAAAATATTAAACAAATAGTAAATTTTTTAGAAAATTTTATAAAAATGTATCTACAAAAAAATTTATAGAAATTTAAACAAACACTGACAGGTATTGCCGTAGCCGTCTTTCGTTGTATTATGTTTATTGTTTTCTCCGGCAACGAGAAATCTCTCCGCACCGCAAACATTGTGTTTACACTCAAAGTCGGTTCAAATTAACACACACTTTGTTTTTGAGTATTTTGTTTTATAGTATAAAAATATTTAGAAAAAGATTTTTAATTTGAAGTTGTTTCCAAAACGAATCGACTTTATTCTGTGACTATGATTATGGCCCATTGTAATTACTTTAAAACTTTGTCAATACCTTTTAATTTAATATTCACTTTTATTTTGTTTTATTTTATTTTATTTTATTTTCATTCTTTTGTTTTAGTTAATTTAAAGTTGCACTTAATTTTCTACTTTTTCACATTGCAAAAACTAACTCTTAACTCGCTCTATTTTTGAATCAATTTTTAAAGAGTGCAGTTGGAATAAAATGAAAACAACTATAAATTTTAAAACTTTGTTTTTATAAAAAATAATGATGCCATATTTGATGATATTTTTATTTCCAATGGGATCGATCACAGTGCGATGGTCTTGTATATCGCAGTGATTATCTCCTTATTCATGCCTCATGAGGTGCTCAAGTTACAAGGTCTTCAGGTTACTGTTCCTCGATTTCAGCTTCTGGCTCACATAAGTGACATGCAACGAGAAGTAGAAGAGACTACCGAGGGACATTCCCAGGATTTTCGTGCTCTAGACAATAGTGATAAGTCCGCGTTCTACTGAGGTATCTTAATAATTTAGTCCAAGAGTTAAATAGAGACACTTTGTATTTAGAAGTATTTTATTATATATTTTTATTTCTTTTTCCTTGGTATACACATTTCTCGAGATGCAACTATATTACAAATTGGTATTGATTGCCTAAAACTATTAGTTTTAGCTCTTAATCACTTAAGCAAAATAAACACAAATTCAATAACTAATATGTTTGGCAAACGGTAAGAGAATTTGTGTGGATAGGGATCAAAGATAAAAAGTTGCAGTCTAAGATTTCACCAAAAGCTAACATTTACATAGGCATATTCATCAGCTAAAACACAAACGGTCCTACTTACATATTAAGTATGTACGAGTATGTGCATGTACGGACATGAACTTACGTGTATGCATATCCTTAAGTGCACAATATGGACTAGAGATGGGCACGTGTCATGTTTTTTTCGTGACACGAACACGCAAGACTCAACATGAAGTGTTCGTGATAGAAAATCTGGGTGCAAATTACCGATACGATTCGTAATTTTAAAATATTTCCATATAAACTCTATTGAAATATTTCGTAATTTCGTTCGATAACGAGTGCCACAATGTGCCCCCTGATTTCGTGCGTGTTCAGGTCATTTCGTGTTGAGAAAAATTGATACGAAAAATACGAAAAGATTTTAGATGTAAAATATATATAAATGAATTTCCAGTAGAGAAAAAATCTTATAAATATTTTGTATCGTCAAACATTGTATCAGCATATTAGTTGATATTGCATGGGCCTCTGAAGCTTAAAGTACAGCCGATAGTATCAGCTGTAGTGGCAGATAGTATCAGCTGGCAGTGCCAACTCGGTGCCATATTCTTGAAAAAAATCAATTAAATTTTCTGATTTTCAATACAACACCAATAATATTTCGTGCGTTGTTGTTGTGCAGTATCGTCTTGACAAAATTTTTCGCGTGCGTGTTTCTTATGTATTGGTATTCGTGTTCGTGTCCAATCTCCAATATGGACTACATGAAACAATTTGTTCTTGTACTCCTTAATATGTTTGATTCTAGTTTAGAAATATGATAACAGGGGGAAAATATATTTGTTATATTTGTTTGCTTGCAGTGCAGAGTTATTACTGACTTTCAAGTTTATTAGCAAACGAATATTAAAAGTTGCTAAAAATTAATTGAGAGAAATTCAATCTGGGGCAAAACATAAAAAGTAATTAGAGTATCATTTCAATAATTTTACTGCTGCTGATGAAACCATGCACAAAACAAATTATCATCAGTTTGTATTCAATATCTGGCGATATTTATGTGTCTTAGTATTTTAATTTATGTAGCTGAGACATTGATGGATTCAATAATTTTCTTAATTGAAAAAACATTATAAATGTTTCTTTTTCCAAAACTAAAATATTCATTTATTCAATCATGGGTGGGTTGAATAGAAGCATAGGAGTACTTATATAATAGATCAAAGAGAACATTTTGTGGACATTGTCCCGCCCACTTTTGTGTCAGCGGGACCAGCTGGAAGGAGTACACTTAAAAAAAATTTGGTCTACAAATGACGTAGCTATGTATTAAATAAAAAAATAATGGGTGCTTTCTTTGAGCACCCATTTAACAGCTGATAGTTTCTTTTTGTTTAGTTTCTTTTGAAATTTCATTATAAATCGACTTACACCAGAGCAACGCATGCAAATTCTTGACATTTTTAATCAAAATAATTGTTTTACAGTAAGAGAATATAACGTCAGAATATACACTGATAGATCAAGAATGATCTGCGGTGTCGGCTCTGGAGTAATTTCAGACGATCTTGGTATAGAATGCTCCTTTTGTCTCCCTAGCAAAACGACTGAAGTTTTGGCGGTAAGGGAAGCGGCTAAAGTACTGATTGATAGGAAGGTACAAAGTAAAGTTGATATCTTTGTCGACAGCCAATCAGCGCTTTTATCCCTAGGATCATAAATCACTATCTATTCTAGTCGGGCAGTGTAAGGGTTTGCTATCTCGACTGGGTGGTCAGGTTGAACTCACTCTCATCTGGGATTCAGCACATTGCAACTTTTTACGTAACGAACGCGCGAACGAGCTGGCCAGAGCTGGCTCTGCTATGAATACCTCTGATGTCTAATGGATAGCCATGACGTTTGGTTAGAAATGGTATATTCAAGCACTATCTCTATAGGGCTGAATGCAAATGACGCAATATAGTCACGTGCAAGGTTGCTAAGAAAGTTTTGCCTTGTTGTAATAATACAATATAATCAATACAATTAACAAATAGGAACCGTAGAGTCATCTGAAGGCTCGTTGCAGTCATAACGGGGTACTGGACGGTCAGTAAACATGCTAGTAGTATAGGTTTGACCTTTAACGAGTTCTGCCGAAGTTGTTGAGAAGAAAGCAAAGAAGAAACAATCTTCCACATTCTTTGCAAATGTCCAGCCTTGCATCTCTCGGGACATAAGCTTTTAGGCAGAAATGTACTAGATGACCTTTCAAATTTATCTGCGATTGGCTTCGGTGACCTTATCAGATATCTCAAAGCGACTTGCTGGATCTAGTAGCTATCACCGTATCAGAATACTTAGATATGGTTATACATAGATGGACACCAAGGGGGGAGGGGGTGGTCTTTTAAAAAGGAATCATCCAGATTCTACTTGAACGTCTACATGTAGAAGGCAGCCACGCAAACCAACCAACCAATTGTTTTATTCGTCACACTCATCGTGCACTTCTTTCATTATCCATTGAAGCCCATTTCTGGTTGAATGGGTACGTAAATAATCAGAATTGTCACATTTGGGGTGAGGAAAATCCACAAGCTTTTGTCGAAACATCATTACATCCACAGAAAATTACTTTTTGGTGAGCTTTATAGGCTGGCGGAGTCATTGGTCCATATATCTTCAAAAACTGCCGTCAATGGTAAACGGTATAGGAACATGATTCGAAACTTTTCAATACCTCAATTACGTGGCATTAATATTGCTGATGTGTGATTCCAACAGGATGCATCCACTTGCCACACAGCGGGCGCTACAATTGATTTACTCAAAGAAACTTTTTGATGAAAAAATTATTTCAAGTAATGGCCCAATTAATTGGCCACCAAGATCGTGTGATCTAATACCATTGGATTATTTTCTTTGGGGTTATGTTAAATCACTTACGCCAATAAATCAGGAACAATTGAAGACCTGAAAGTCAACATTTGAAGAGTTATCGGCGAAATACGGCCGCAAATGCTGCGAAAAGTTGTTGAAAATTGGTGTTCCAGATTGCGCCTTTTATACGCCATTCGTGGCGGCCACATGCCAGAAATCATCTTTAAACATTAATTTCATAAAATTTTCTTTCTAATAAAGTCCGTTTAATCGATATTCAAAATGTATTTCCTTGTTTTATTGTTATTTAAACTTTGTGTCACTTTATAAAAAAAACACCCTTTACAACCGAATTGAGAACCTCCTACTTTTTTAAAGCCAGTTAAAAACCTTTCATTCACTTCAGAAGTCCATAACATTACATTTACTTACCGGTTTCATTAGAAGCAAACAAACAAACAAAAGAGCATAGGCACCACAGCACATCAATACTTTTTTATTTCTCTGCACGTTAAAGAAAATTGAATTTTCTTGAGTGACTTCCAACACAGAGATGAAAGTGGTCGAACAGTATTAAGCTCTTATGTAAATTAATGGACACATTAAATCGTGCCGTCTATTATGGCACATTTGCTTATACCAAGCATATATTTTTGGTGTGGGAGTAAATAACTAAAAAAAACACTTAAATAGACATCAGCCTACTTGCGAAACCAACAAACTTATTTGTGTACATTAGGGTTGCTCAACAGGCAATAAAATAAATCGAACGAAATTACGAAATATTTCAATAGAGTTTATCAGGAAACATTTTAAAATTTCGAATCGTATCGAATGCTTTAATTTGCCCCAGACTTCAAAAATATTTATTAGAAACCTAAAAATAAATTAGATTCACTCAAATAAAACATTATTTTGAGTGTTTTCTATCAGTAGTCAGAAATTGGTTTTCCATTTCGGTATATACAAGTTTTTTCGATTACTTTTCTTCTGATGCCAAGAGTAATGCTGAGTACACATCTGGCATTTCTTGTTATGCCATTTTGTGGTGTCATTTTTAAAATGTGTACAATGCCATTTATATTATATTTTTTATATGAAAAGTAAAGTCAATGTAATGTAATGTAAGCACACCACTCATTCTTCAACATCTTCCATGACACAATACATCCATACGAGTGAAATGGTTTGACAATCGTTCGAAATAACAATAATAATAATTGTATAATTGTAATTGTATAATTGGCTTACCATTGGAAATTAAAATTTTTCTCAACAACTTTTTTCAGTGATTCTTTAAATTTCTTCATTCACTGAGAAAAATAAATTTTCAATAGACATGCATAAAATTTTTTTTAATCAAATATGCAAAAATCGTCATCACAGAAAATATAATAATTTTATTTAATCGAATCAATGATTTTCGTATTCAGAATTCAAAATAATTTTTTTCTCTGTACACTCAAAAAAAAAAGACGTAATATTTTATTAAGAAAAAATGTTGTCTAAATTCAAGTAAGAAAATTTTTAAGCTTAAGTAAATTTTTCTAACCCCTATTTCTGCAACCCATACGAACGACTTGAGCATCAAATTTATATGCAAAGCACTCATATTTTTTAGTGCTTTTCTGCTTGGCTTGTAGAAAACTCGGAGGAAAAATAAATCTAGTGATAAGTATATAAAACAATTGAAAGGTTAGTTTATGAGTAGATCTGCGTGGAAGCCTCCTTTTTGTCATCCTTCTATATTAAAGTTGTCTGCCTGACTTGTAGAAACTGCACATAAGTCCAGGTAAATTTTAACATAAAATCTAGTAAAAATTAAATAGTTCATATCCTTAAGGAACGTTTAGGACGTTTTTGTTTAAAAATACTTTTGAGTTCTTGTTTTTGAATTTTCTAAATTATTTTCTTCAAAAATGGTTGTTGTCTTTGATAATGAGAAATAAAAATATTATTGCCATGTTTTTAAAACATAAAAATTAAATTAAAGTATTATAGAATAGTTTGAAAAAAATATGAAAAAATATGTGTTGCATATAATGTTTGGAACAAAATCATAAAGCAAATACACGAACCTTCTAGCAAAGACAACAAATAATAATTGCTTTAAAGAATCACAACTGCGTTTTATTTTCGTCCATAGCCCTTTCCGGCCCCACCCACAAATGTGTAGGTAAATTTACCGTATATTGAAGAGACGTTTATTTAAAATTAAGTGGCTTTTATAATATGTGTATGTCCTGTTTCTAAGGACATACAAATCGTACGGAAACAAAAAATAAATTTTTATGATTCTTAAGAAATTCCTTGGGCTGGAAAGGGATAGACAAGACGAACGAACAATCATCGAACAGAATTAGAATGATTGGAACGTATAACCAAAATTGTTTCATAGCTTTCATGTCCCTGAGTAAAAATAATCTAAGAATGCTCACAGGCTTCCTCACATTCCATTGTAGACTGAGAAAACACCACAACAGACCTGGCATTGACAGTGACAGCCTCTGCAGATTCTGTGATTACGAAGATGAAACTCCAGAGCATATTCTGAAGGAGTGTGAAGCGTTATGCCACAGAATATATAGCCAATTGGGCAAGCACCTATTGGAGGATAGGGAATTGCCAACTCTGGAACCACTGGCAACACTGTGATTCATCAGGAGAGTAGATCTCTAGCACCTGGTGCTCTAGCACCTGGCAATAGATCTACTTAAGAGGTCACAGTGTCCTGTGCTTTCAATTTAACTTAATTCATTCATTCATGGTAATGGCTATGGCGAGTCATCTATATTCAAATATATTGTTGCCCAGAAGTTTGGTTCGAACAGCTGTTTTCTACTCCATCTGGCATTAGATTTTTATTTAATTTTCTGTACTCAATGACTTCTAGGTACCGACATTTCTAAGGCTGAGTTTACATCTGGCATTTCATGTGTACCATGTGCCCAAAAAAAAAGCGCAATACAATAGACAATTTTATAGAATCCACATGATTGAAAACTGTTTGCTGGGCATGCTTATTAATTTTTTCTGTGCAAGTAGGCAGGCACTGCTTTTGACTTTTATAAAATATCGCTTTCACGCGACTTTGTAAAGCCTTTTATTTATCATTTGAGTGGAAAATTCAGCCCGCGAACGGTTATGACTAGATCCCTAATATGTTTCGCCAAGCTCTCATAAATCAAATTTATCTATAATCTGAGAGGGATAACAAAAAATTTTTTCCTGAGCCACTCTAATGTACATACATATATTTATGCATATACATATGTACATAAATACCCACGAGGTGGAATAACTTTTCCACGTACTAAACAATTTTAAATAACTTGCTGTCAAGCTGGCGAAATGTTTGGACACACACTGTTTGAAAACAGCATGGTCGAAAAGTCATTTTCATGATGTTAGTTGCCACACCAACGAATGTGATGCGTTGCTGCTCGTGAGTTATTGTTGCTACAAAATACCAATTTATTCTCTATGGTTGGCTTGATTTGGCTACATTTTCGGCAAGTAAAAAACTATAGCTTTCACATTTCATCAGTGTGCCATCATTTTAAATATGTTATACAAACTTAAATTTATACATATATTTTCTTTCATTACCGTTGCTAGAGAATATTCTTTAACTACATATTGTATTGAAAATGTTCCTCCTCTTCGCTTGCTTTTTTTGTGAATATTTTTAATTGTAAGACTAATTGGAATAACACACTTGATGGCGTAAATACCAAAATAAATTGGCAGATCTTACGTTGTTTAGCAAAAAACAACCCAGACAAAAACGCTCAAATGTTAGCTAGTATTACCGAGAAGTCGTTTTATATAAACTGGCTTTAAGCCTAAATACCAAAGATTTTCCCGCGGGATCCCAATGTAGAGTAAAGAAACACACTTTATGTTTATGCCAGTTAAAAAAAATTATAAATAATTATTGCAACATTTTCAACTCAAAAATGGATGCAGCTGCAACAGTAATAAAAAACTGCAGAAAAAATAATCTTTTCGACAAAAACAATGAAATATTTTCATTGACCTCTGGGAAGTAGAAATAGACGATATAACTGATATCCATCTGCTGATAAAAAAAAGAAGGATTAAAGCTTTTAATGTATGTTGTTGGTCACAAGGAGAAAGGCCCTAACTCAAATACTTGTAATTGTAACTTTACAGCAGAAGGTGCAAATATAATAGTAAACAGTACAACTCCTTGTAGAAGAGTTATTTTTTGCATTATTGCAATAAATTTTTGTGACGAGGTGTATTTGTGTGAAATCTATTGGAATCATTGAAAACCTTGATTTCGTGAGAATACGAGTTAGGGCCTTCCTACTTGTAACCATCGATTGGTGCATTTTTTGTATATAATAATTTGATTTCCAAGCACTTCTTCACTTTGTGTAAGTAGTTCCATTATTTTAAAATGTTCATTAACAAAATATAAAATAATTTCCATTTTCGAGCGCAATTTTACAATAATTTGTTAGTTTTTCACACAAATAAAAGCAACATAAGCAAAAAAATCTCAATAAAATTAATTGGGCTTAGAATTAAGCTTTTTTGGTGGAAGCTCTTCCTTACTGGACTACCAACTTAATGATTTTATAACCCAGTAAAAAAGACACTCCAAAAAAGTCATGAAAATGTAGAGTTTGCGATCTGGAAGTAGTGCAAATTTCGATCCGATCTAATGATTTTTACATAGGGTTGTCATTGCAAGAAGTTCTCTTTTTCGATGCCTGGTCACCGAATTGGAAGCGATTTTAAGAAAAATTTCCTTTTTTGTGTTCTATGATAATATTTTCATCTAGGAAAAATGGTAAATAGTTACCTATTTTAACAATTCCTTTCTTTTTATACAAATTTAAGCCCGAAACAGTATTTTCATGTAAATTTAAGCAAATAACTTCAAAATTTTAGACCAAAATTAGTTCATAAGTTTCTTCAAAAAAATCGATTTTTTAAAAATTCTGGTGAGTAATTTCTAAAACTATTGAGGAATTACAAGGTTTTGTATGACTAAAATAAACTTCTACTTGGTTTTCTGCTAACTACTGGCAAATTAAAAATATCGATTTTTTGGATGCAATGAAAATGTAGTTCCTTTGGAATGACTTCCAATTTTTTTTACTGGGAAGCTGTGAGTCTAAAATAAGGGATTCTTGAGAAGTACTTGTTTGTTTTTATTTGGCAACATGTTCATGTAATCTATTTAATCTAAAAGAATCATTTTCCTCATTTATCAACTTGTACACAATTTGTTTAAATTTTATGTAATGTGATTTGTAAGCGAGTAACGAAATTTGTCAATCAGAAAATTAAGTCATTATATTGCAAGTAGTTTTGATGGTAATGTGTACAGTTTTTTGAATAAGTATCATAAAATGCAAAAAAAAAAAACGAGTGACAAATAAATTTGTTTATATGGTAAATTTATTTTATTTTGAAAAAACTTATTAGACAACCTGTTGTTGAAAACTTGAATCTATTGAACTTCTAGTGTGAACACAAAATCAACTTTTTATTGTTTTCACTTTCAAACCAGTTTTTAACTTTGGGTGTAAAAACAATACAAGACTTATGTGAACGTATATGCATTGTTTGTATTTTCATTACATTGGCTCACTTTTTTTAACACGACTTGATTTTTTTATGGCGAGACAAACCGTCTCGTGATATAAGACCCGAAATAAATTAATGGCTGTTACGTCGCTATCTCATATCTAAAAAAAAGAAAAACACTAATGTGTCATCAGTTATTATCAACGAGTCTCGTTTTAAAGACAGGCTGTTAAATTATATTTAAAGGTTAATGTCGTACTCATTCATACTTGGTTTCCTGTTTCAGGCTGTGCTAAATAGTTTTATATTAAGTCAAATGGAAAATATTTTTGTAGAACACTTTAATGGTCTAGCTGTTATATGTATGACTTATGTCTCCTTCATAAAAATTATGTTTATAATTATGGATTTAAGTGTTTTGCAAAAATATTCACCATACAATTTTACTAACCTTGTTATATAAAAAAAAAGTTGATTTTATGTATTGCACAGTGATATAAGACCCCATATTTTTATTTCACATAAGTAAAAAAAAAACACTTTAATTTGTGTTCAAATACTTAATTTTAAAAATCAAATATAACCTACCACAGAATTCATAGAACTAAAAATCAAAATTAATAAAACTTTTATAAAATGAAAAATACATTTATTTATTAAAATAACCTACTGAAAAAATAATAAAACCTAAAATCAGTTTTAAAAAGTGCTTGTTAAAACAAAAACGTATCATAATTTTTTTTCTGTATAGTTTGTTGTTAATAAAACTGAATTTATCGAAATATTGCCTTCTTGGGATAACTTATTTTAAAACCTCGAATTTAACCTTTTATGTACAGACAGCCTTTATTTAGTACCCAATTAAAAATCTATTTCTTATTTATATTTTATCAACCTTATGCTAGCTTTGAAAAGCCCTTTACATTACATAATTCATACATACATACATACATATAGTGCAACTTTTTAGAATCTTACTCACCTTTAGTGTAACACCACCCAAATCGTATTCCCGATTGTATAAATCCTCAACAGTGGCACGATATTTGTCTGTGTATGTTTTAAAAAGGAAACGTTTGACAATACAACTTTTGCCCACACCAGCTCCTCCAAGTATCACCAGTCTTATGCGTTCCAAATCTGCCATTTTTATTTAGAACAAAACCTTTGACAGCTCAGCAAAGTACATACATGTATGCAAAAGACTTGTAGAACTTATGTCCAAAATGGACAGAGAAGATACAAGGCGGAAGGAGAGAAGGGAATTTTGTACACTATATGTTTTGCTGTTGAATTCTTATATTGGTTTTAAAATTTTAAAATTTTCAACTGTTTTTGCAACTAAGCTGTTATAGAAATATTTGTTAGTTTGTTTTCACTTTACTTTTTTGTTGCTATCCAACTCACTAATATTAGTTTTTGATTAGTTTTAAAAGCTAGAAATAAATAAAAAAAGTTACAGAGAATTAGTAAAATGTTTGTTTAATTGTTTTAGTTATAAAGTTAAACGATACATAAACATACGAGTACATACATATATACAATATTTCTAAATCGTGTTTAAGCTGAGGATTTGTTAGTGGACTCTTGTTGGCTGAAATTTGCTAAAAGTTAATGGATTGTTTGGTAAAATTAAATATTAAATACCTCATTTACATATCGCACACTAAATCATAAAGAGTCACAACTCCAAAAATTTCAGATGCTAAGTAGTGGCAAACAACAATGTTGATACTGTACAAGTGACGCAAGTATGTTACATAAAAACGAGCTTAACGATACTATATATTCTTCAAGAAGACTGTATAGCAAAAGAAATTGTTGCGATCGCTAGAGATTTGTTCAATTAAGTGGTTTATAAAAAACAAAACCACTTCGATCATTTTGAGTTATGACTGTTTATGATTTAGTGAACAATATACATATTGCACAGTGACACTTGCCAAAGGCAGATATAATTGCAAGAAAGCTACTAATCTGTACCTAATTTCTGTTGCAGTGAGAAATTATCGCATAAGGCCGTAAATATTTCTCTATTTTCTTTTGCATTGCATATAACGAGAATAAGTTGCTCTGCATTCGGTACAGAAATCAAGCGTTAATAACGAAATGAGATTCAAATTAAAAGATACAGAGTTTGCTATTCACCTCGTTGCAATACAAGCTTAGCTACAGAGTGCCAGAACTGACAATTTCTGGGTATGGACACATCTCCAAGCTCACAAGTTGCAAAAAATTTCTCATAATCGTTTTAACTGGCAATTGTAGTCTGACATCTTCGTTGCCTGAAAAAAGATTTTAATTCTATTATCTATAACACTAACAGCTGACAAAAAATTTTCAGATATCTGTCAATCGTTTGAACATACATATTTCGTTGTCATTGTCAAGTTATTATCAAATATACATATAAATGCATACATATCGACGCCTCCATTTTAAAACATGCTAAATCAAAAAAACTACACTCAGGGAAAAGCTGCAACTTAAAAATACGAACGCGTGACATTAATTCAACGATTTTCAATATAATAGAAAATGTATGGTGTGATACTTAAAAATAAATAAAATTAATAAATTAATACTGTAAATTAATATTTTTTGATATTGAAATAAGAAATTTCAACATGACTAGACTTTCGTTAATGTTTTTTATTAATTCAATATGGTTCTTATACATTTTAAGCTGTTTTTTTCGCTGGGTGTAGTTTTGTGATAAACGCCTTCAAAGCTTATTAATGATATCTCGGGAATGTTATGAAATAGAAACTTGAGACTTTTTGTAATCAGATAATAATTGCAATAGAATTTTTTTAGTTTATTTGAATCTTATAAATTTGTTGCATATCACAGTTAAAATTACTAAGAATACTTAAGATTGTGCTTTTAGTAGACTTAGCATCTATATGTGGGTCCTTTCTCACCTATAACGGCCCTATAAGTCTATTAGCATTTTTTTGTTTGGGAACAATTTAAATTAATTTTTTTTGGGTACTTAATTGCAAACTAAATAATGCTAAATGTACTTAAAACATTTAAAAAGGAGGGTTTTTAAACTTTACCATAATTTGTCAGTACATTTTTGCTCATAACTTTTGATAGAATAGTCCGATTACTATCAAAATACAGAATCTAAGTTAATAAACGATAAATTCAGAAATGCTATTCCTAGCGTAGCATGCTATGTTATGAAATGGGGCCATCAATATATGCTAGAAATTTCATTATTGTTTATGTATCTAAATATATCAGGGAACTCTTTTTACTAACAGCACTGTATACACCTTGTTTTGAACAAAAAGGAAAATTAAATATTATTTTTGGTTCATAATAATTAATATTCTTACAGCTTTATTTAAGAAATTTGTTATTCGACATATTGTCAGAAGTTTATATTAATTTGAAATTTATTTGCTGGTGGCTCAGCATTGTCTATATGCATTTCATTATTGCTGTAACAAATCGTCAGTAGACTTCAACCACACAGTTTGAATAGTCACAAACCTCTTATCTTATGCACATACTTTCAAAGAATATTTGAGAATTCACAAACAATAATATTTTTGAAAATCACAAAAGAAAACTAAGCGTAGTAGGCTTAGAAACTTATAAAAAACCCAGCAAATAGTTTATATTCGATATCAATCTATTCCATTTTTCTTTATACAAAATGTGTGGTTGAAGTCTACTGATGATTTGTTACAGCAATAATGAAATGCATATAGACAATGCTGAACCACCAGCAAATAAATTTCAAATTAATATAAGCTTACAGCTTTATTAATAAAAATTATTAAGCCTTAATAAAGGGTTTATAAAATAGATTTTCTTACAAAAGATTTCCTACTAAGCCTTTATAAGGTCTTTACTTTTAGTATTTATCACCAGCGTTGGCTGGCGATTGATAATTGAATATTTTTATAAAATTCCTTGAGTCTGGCTATGCTAATTTTTTAAGTATTTTAACAGTTTGTATTCAATTGAAAATTTTCAAGCGGAAAGCCATACAATAAACAGAGTTGATAAAAACAAAGTAGCATATAAAGCACTTGTACTCTTGCAAACAAACATATTGTAAATAGAAAGTTTTGCCGCATAAACGGCTAATTAATTTTTTATTTGCAAATAGCTTATTCACGAAAACAATTCCTGATTAACGACAGTATTTGCAAATAAAATATTAATCGTTTCCACTAGTTTTACGATTTTAGTTCTTCCATCGATGTTGCACACCTTTTACCATATGATAACAAATAAAAATTTAATGCCTCTTGTTAAGGCGTTTTCGAAATATTTAATTTTAAGAACCATTTTGTCTCATATATTTTCCAACCAAATAAAAATTAGTACTTTTCATTTCCTAAAAATTTATGTCGAGTACACATCTGACATTTCTGTTGTTGTTGTTTTGTGGTGGCATTTTCAAAATGTTTGCAACGCACATTACATTACGTTCACATTATGGTTTTTATGTTGAAAGTAATGCCACACAAGGGAAAATATCGGAAATGATACACGTTGCCACTAGTACACACTATTGAGATGCCACAAAATGCCATAGGGTCTACTCGGTATTAGTTAATTGCATGTAATTTTTATTTGCAAATATGCTACGTATCTATAAACGTAGAAATAGTAAAATGTTAAATCACCGTTCGTTCTTTTTATAATATAACTCCCTAAAGTATGCAACAGTTTTGCAAATAATTGACTGAGTATGAGCAATATGATAACAACCTGAGTTGAGAATATCACGTATACGTATGAGCAATTATTTACTAAAGAGCTGCATGAAACAATATAACTATTGCTAAGTACACACATTTGGGATTTATTGTGTTATCTTATCGCTCATTTTTCTTCAGTAGTGTCATAACACAAAAAATTAATTATTTTTTTTAGTTAATAATGCAGAATAATGCGACATTTCTTATATCATCTTGTGTAAAAATTTCATATAAATAGCTTGTAGCATCAGCTCCTGAGTGCAAAATATTTTTTTATGTCTTCATTGAGTTGTATGCAAATTGAAAACTTAAAACGCATTTTCTGCAAAACTGGTTTTTTGAGTTGTGACACTATTGAACTAAATTAGCGATATTGTGGTATCATTTTAGGAATGTGTTCAAAACGCCGTTCACATTATGTTATTTTATATAGAAAGCAGTGCTACGCAGCGAAAAATATCGGAAATGGCAAAAATTGCCACTAGTATACACTATTGCGATGTCAAAAAAAGCTATATACTGTACTAGTCATATTAATATTTTTTGAAATTTACTTTCATAGAAAAGTAAGGAAAATACTATAAATAACAAGCTGGTTTTAGTTTCCACGCCTTTTATTAGCGTTTATTTGCAATTTAAATAAAATTAAAGAATAAAACCTTAAGGCTGGTACTCTGTTCGAAGTTGTGAAAAATTTTCAGTGCCATTGGTTATTTCGCGTGAATAATTTGACATGTACTAAATGTAGCCCAACTCGCGGGTTTTTTAAAAATAAATTTCTCGCTTTTATTGCTTGAAAGTATGCAACATTGTTAAAAGTCCGTGCGAATAAAGCACTGCTCATGTTGTTTCGCAGCTAAACTAAAATGATGCCAGATTAATTTTGCATGGAAAGACATGATTTTCCGTGTTTTTCACACCAAGAACAGATACCAAACACTTTTATATGTAGTTTCACAGCATTTCGCACGAAATTGTGAACAAAGTACCAGGCTTTACAGGGGAATCTCGCTTAAAAATTTTTAAATTATTTGTGACGGCAACAAGGAGTTATCTAGGTATTTTGTATATATTTTGCAAAGTTCTATATATCAACAACGAAGTCTCCAATTATGTATTTTTACAGAACTTAAAAATTTATTTTGGAATACATGCCGACTTAGTAAAAGCTACATCAAAAACAAAAACAAAGTTTCATAAATTCTCACGTCTATTTGATTTTAAAAAGTTATCGTAAGCAAAATCAAATTTTAAAACTTTACTTTTATTTTAATGGAAATTTACACTTTTCCTACACGTTAACAAGAATAGCCACTATTATTATATTTACATTTTTTATAGATAATCTGTTCCAGGATATTATTATATCCATAGCTAATTTTTTATAATATAAATTTATAGCTAAGTTCATTTGTTGAATAAATCAATATCTTCTGAGCTAGTGACCCGGTTGCAGAGTTATTCGTATGCATTAAAAAAAAGTTAAATCAGTACCTGAGATTTCAGAATTTACCTTACCAACAAATCGATCAAAATATTTCTATTGAATCTTCTTAGAAACCTTGAGGAATCATTCAAATATAATCAGCCCAATCAATCATGAATATTGCTTTGGAATTAAAAATTAATATCTAACAGAAAATTATTTTCTAGAGAAAAAAATTCCTTCAATCATAAACAGGGCTGTCAAATGTTTGGTTTGGCAGCATGGAGATTTTTCTGGCGATAAATAAACTTTTGATTGCAATTGCAAATTGAACTTCATAATGTTTCTAATTCAGGAAATTACTTTTTTGAAGGAGTAGTTTAAAAAATTGAATTCTACCAGAACTCGTCTGCAAGAAATTAAAGCAATTTAATTATGTATGATGATTTTTCTTGATGGGTTTTGAATTTCGATCAAAAAAATTCACAATAAAATAATTTTTGGCTATTTTCTGCTAATTTTTTTTTGTTTTAATTGTTTTATTAAAGTTTATACTGAAAAATCGTTGTACTGGACTCCAGATTCATCGCGTGAATAAAAGGTATTTCATTGGATATTGTATTTAATATATAATAAATATAAAAAAAATTAAGTACACACAGACAAATTTCAACTTAAAATATACGTAAACAAGGTTAATATAATCTTTTTCGGCAATGATTTTGCTTCATGTGTGTTTCATGTTAATCCAGCATGATTTATAGTAATTGTCAAAGAAAATTTTTCCTTTTGAAATAACTTTATTTCGCATTGATTTAACGTTTACGTACTGTTAAAATCAAAATGAAGAATCATGTTGAATCAAAGTTATTTCAAGTTGAAACAACATGAATTTTATTTAATTTAGTATTTGTATTTTATTAATTATTTTATTTAATTTTCGTGTGGATGAAATAGACATCAGAAAATGTTTGTATGTAAATTGGCTTCACAGCCCAAGATTTGAATTGCATACCCCTGCAGCCACTACAACTTTAAATATACTTAAGATATACACTAAATATGTACCATCTTGAATTAAATTATAATTTAACATTATTTCATTTATCATTTAACATACAATTTATTTGAAGTCTTAGTTTTAGTTTAAAAAAAAAACAAAATGCTTTGACTTGAAAAGTTTAAGTTAAAAAAAATATATATAAAATACTTTTACTTGACTCCAGGATTCGAACTTCTGATCCTTCAACCGCAAGGCTACTATACTGCCTACCAGCCAGCAGCAGTTTGTCGGCTGTTTACAAACATAAAAAAAAAACAACAATACAAAAACAACCTACACAACTAAGCACAAAAGTGTATTGCAGCTATAAACAAAGCAAATAAACACCAACACACTCAAACAACATATTATTTCTTGTAAATTTAATGTGATTTGAATGAATTTGAGTCAACATTTTTGCATGTTGATTTTATATTGGTATTTTTTCTGTGTGTATTGGAAGTTAATCTAAGAGAGTATATATAAAATTCTGATCTAAAGAGCAACTTTTTTAATTGTTTACATATGAAAAAGGCATGAAATATGGGCTTCTTTCTGCATATACTAAATGCATTAAGATTCTGAGTTTCAGAAGCTCATACTTGGAGAGCTTCAAAGTGGGAGCGATACCGAAGCTGGTTGGTAAGCGAGAGTTGTGCTCTCTCTCCCTTGCCAACCAGGTAGACGAATATTTTTGCTGCTTTTTGTTGCCAAAGAATCACGATTAATGGATTTTTTTTTTACAAGAATATTGATACATGAGAAAATTTATTAAGAAGTCTTTTAAAAGGAATTATTTATCCAACCCTATATATTGGTATTTATTAGCATAAAAACCAACAGTACAAAATAAATTTTCTATTGGCTATTGATAAAAATATTCTGCAGAATGGATTAAAGAAAGCAATTCCATGAAATCGTACATTTGTAATTTAATGTGAATGTATTTCAGTATTTTTTGTCGTTAAACTCCGCATCACATAAAAAAAGAAGCTGTACAAGTGGCCAAAGGCTGTGACAAAATCAATAACATTTTTATTGCCAGCATAAAGTAAATATACGAGTACACTTAGTTGCAAAACTCTACATACGATTTTAGGTATTTCATATCTTTTAGTCATAATTTTTATTTAATGTGTAGTTTTTGAAAATATTCTATCTTATGTATTATGTTGGACTCACTTTATAACTTCGAGATAAAAAACGTAAAAAAATTACTGTTTCGTTTTTGGTAAAAAAGTAAACACTATTGACAAATTACACTTAGCCAACGTCGCAAAAGTGTACATACGCATTTTTATAGCACCTTTCATTTTATAATCTTGTGCTCATTTAGTCTTTTTTTTTATTAAAATATGTGTTAGATTTTGCTTAAGTTTTGCTTTGATTATTATCAGTAGTTGAAAAAAAATGAAAAAAATAAGATGTTCGAAAATTAGTCATCAAGCTTTCAAATAAAGGGAATTCAATGGCAAAGGCCGGAGAAATCTTTCATTTGTGGAAATCTACAATCCAAACTGTCATTAAAACTATAAAAAAATCAAAGTTTGGCGCAGTCGGGACAAATAGCAAGGCTTGACGAAAAACTAAGGCTCAAAATTGTTAGAGAAACTGCGGAAAATACAAAGAGAAGTAGCATAAAACTGAAAGAAGAGCTTAAAACTAATTATTGAATTCTTGCAACGGCAAAGCCAAAAAAGAAAAATATCATATAAGAGGTGTTTTTTTTAAGTGTCATAACTTTTAGTTGGCATTATTGCTTTACTTGAGCGCCCATTTGACAGCTGATAGTTGCTTTTTGTTAAATTTGCTTTGAAATTTCATTATGGATCGACTAACACCAAATTTTTGAAATTTGTAATCAAAAAAAATTGTTCTATTCATCAAACTCATCGTGCACTTCTTCCATTTTCCGATGAAGACCATTTCTGGTTGAATGGGTACGTCAAAGAGCAGAATTGTTGCATTTGTTGTGAGAAGATTGCAGAAGTTTTTGTCAAACTACCATTACATCTACAGAAAATTACTGCTTGGTGCGCTTTAGGGGCTGGCGGAGTCATTGCCCATATCTATGTCTTCAAAAACGATTATGGTCAGAATGTTGCTGACAATGGTGAAGGGTATAGGAACATGATTCGAAATTTGTTCTTACTTCAATTACGTGGCATAAATCTTGCTGATATGTGGTTCCAACAGGACGGAGCCACAAGCCACAGAGAGGGCACTACAATTGATTTACTCAAAGAAGCTTTTGATGAAAAACAAAAATTCAGGAAATGGCCCAATTAATTGGCCACCAAGATCGTGTGATTTAACCCCATTGGATTATTTTCTTTGAGGTTATATTAAATTATTTGTCTATGTCATTAAACCACAAACAATTAAACAACTGAAAATCAACATTCCAAGAGTTATCAGTGAAAAGTTGTTGAAAATTGGTGTTTCAGATTGCACCTTCTACTCACCAGCCGTGGAGGCCATATGGCAGAAATCATACTTAAACATTAATTTTATAAAATTTTCTTTCCAACAAAGCCCGTTTTATTGATATTAAAAAAATATTTCCTTGTTTTATTAAGATTTAAACTTGTGTCACTCTATAAGTTCCATAAAGAACACTAAACGATATACTTATGCTCTGGAGTACAAAGACATCCGTCTTAATAAATCCTAGTTTTGGGAAAAAATGGACAAGTTTAAGTTCAACCTATTTGAAAACATCGGATGACCAAAAACATGGATAAAATGTAATCTTGACTTAGAAAATAAAACGTATGGTGTCCAACATGGTGGAGACTCCGTAATGGCGTGGGAGTGCATAAGTGCTGATGGAGTTGGAGAATTAAAAACTTTTTGGACAAATTACACCTTAAAGATAAATATATATTTAACAACTTAAGGCTGCTTAAGGAATGGCTTCTCTATAAAGTGAAAAAGAAACTTTCACATCTTTCACAGTACCCAGATTTAAATGTAATCGATTATGACGCTTCTGCTTCAAGGATCAAATGGTCATCGTCTTTATCTAAAATAAGTAAAATTTTAAAGAAACAATGTGTCAGCGGAAGCGACTAAACATTTGCTTTCTTCAGTACCAAAAATACTAGGAGAAGTTTTTGATAAAAAGCTATTAACATTTTAAAACAAGTTACACAATATTTTCAACAATACATCGTATGTTCACTTTTGCCATCGAATAGAATATTGAAATAAATTTTTTTTCTTGTTTACAGAAATCAAATGTCATATTTTTATTTAATTTAAATAGCTTGTATTTAGAAATAAAAACTAAATTCCCTAAAATTAATGCTTTTTCTTTAAAAACTAATTGTTTTTAATATTAAGTCGTATATAAAATTTTGGGGCTAAGTGTAAATGTATATGTATATATTGTACGTATTATTCTTTTTCTCTCCTTTATTTGGTATAGAACGTAGGCAATTTTATTTTGCATCATAAAATTTGGACATCATATCACATTAAACTTATTGGGTGTTGCTTTACTGTATCTACCCTGTAGTAAATAAAATAATCAGTTGAGAAAAAACACTAACTTGTAAATTAATTATTTTGCAAGTGACTACAAATTGGTTTAAATATCATGCAGATATCAACCAAACATATTGAATAGAAGCACATGTAAGAAATAAATAAAAGCAAAATAAGTAAATGAAGAGAAAATAAAAAAATCAAAAGAAGCATGCCATGAAATCAAATGCCAAATGTTTGTGTTGAAAAAAAAACTAAATAATTTCAATAATATTTTCTATGAGCGGTTCGTATGTATGGATATATTTATGTACATATATATACATACATACATAATAAAACCATGTTTGTTTTCAATGTGCAAACTCATTCTTGACAGACTGTATGCATGTAAGCATTTTTTTTAGTGAATATAATAATAATAAATATTTATATAGACATATGTATATGTATTTATATATTTACATAGATATATATGAATATATACATACATATATGTATATACATATATATAATATATATATATTATAAATATACATATATTTTTTTTTTGCTAACATTAATTAACTACAAATTGGTTGAAAAATAAGTAGTTAGTAGTCAATTTAAAAGTCATGCAGAGATGGCTAATTGACTACCGCCTATGACATGCCTGGAAAAAAGTCATTTAATCAACCAGTTGTGGTTATTAAAAAACCAGTTTGAAGTTACTTACAAATGGGTTTGAGTTCCTATAGGGTACTGACATCATCTACATACATACATACATGCATACATGTATTATACATACATACAGACATATGTATATTTTCTATAAATAACTTTCTGTAAAATAACATAAAAAGCTACAAACTCTACGTACAGGCAAATCCCGGTATAACGAATCTCCCTTTAACGAAAATCCGATATAACGAACGTCCAACCATTTTACATTAACAACCTTATAGGTAAACAAATAATATCATAATTTTATACTGGATATAACGAATGATAAGGAAAAATCGCAAAATAAAAAACAAAAACTTGCTAGCAACATATTTCCAACATTTAGTTCTACTTTATATAGCGAATGTTTTGATAAAGGTGTGCTCTGTATAACGAACGGCAAAAAAAAATATTAAACAAAATCTAGAGCAGCATTTTTGCAAAAAAAAAAAATTGTGCTAAAGTTAGTTTGCATTTGGTAGCTTATTTCAAAAAGAAATTGTCCTCATTCTTTTTATTGTATTGTGCATGTCTACAGTAATAAAAGTTAAAATAACACTTAAAAAAAACTTTGCGATATAACGAATTTTTCGGTATAACGAATGGGCCTGACATTATATCGTTGGTTATACCGGGATTTGCCTGTATATATATATATTTGTATCATACAATTCGTATTAACAGGCCATAACAAACGAAAAAAAAAATTTTATCACTGAATTTTATGGTTGCAGCTAAATTATATTATTGCACTGAATATAGTCGTATGTACATGTGTATGAGAATATAGAGTTAATATATAAGTAATAAAATATCTGGTGTTCTATAAATGAAGTGTAGAATTTTCAAAAGATTTCGTATGATGAAACGTAATAATCTCTTCAATCTAACCCTAGTACCGGACTATGCATAGACAGTGTATCGGTGGCACTGACAGACTCACTCACTAATTCACTTATCAATATTATAAAGCACTTCCACTATTAGCTAGAGATCTAAAATTTTACACACAGGTCTAGGTGAGTAGCCAACTAGAAAAGTCTTATACGAGTAATAAGGAAGGGGCGAAATAGCAGAAAACTTACAATTAAATTAAAAACTTTTATCTCAAGCGATTTTATTTATATCTAATGTACATATTTATGCAGTAATTTTTAATTTTTCAAAGTGGGCGTGAGCACACCCTTAGCGTTCTGTTTGGTGCAGATTTTAATTTATAATTTATGTATATCTCATAGTCATTTCGCGGCCAGTTTTGCATGCATCAGCAGTGTCCATTAGACTCCTGCACAAGGCCATTTATAAGACCTTTCAAGATATGAGAGATTTTTCAACTGCTTACTACAGCGAAAAATTCTAAAACAAGCAAACAATTGTTGGCAAGACAAGCAATTGAAACAAATGCCTTGCCAACAGTGTTGTTTAGCGTTTGTTTTAGAATATTTCGCTGTAGTAAAGCATTTGAAAAATCTCTCATGTCTTGAAAGGTCTTATAAATTTTATTGTGCAGGACTTTATAGGACATTTACATCAGCACAAAATCTAGCATATTTTGATTAAAATCTTTATGAAAATCTATACCGTTCACACCAATATTTTTTGACATTTATCAAGATTTTTTTATCCAAAACAAAACCCATCAACTGATTTATTTCCAAGACTACAACCGAACAACTGCATTGTAGCCAATTCACACACTTTTTTAAGCAGACCGTAGCTAATTCACTCACCTTTTGTTGTACAGGGTAGTAAAGAATAAATAAAAACTTTAGATTTTTAGATTTCGTTTTGTATGGAAAATCTGAAAAAACCAGCTTGATTTAGCTTGAAATCTCGAAAGTGCTAGATTTCAAGACAATGTAAATGCACTTTTAGTGTCCATAGAAAATTTTTTAGTGTTAGAATGTGGACGGAGTAACGCCTTTAAAAATTTAATATTATATTTTGCCCTATTACTACTAAGCAGAAAAATCGGAAAACCTAAACATTTTAACCAAGGCAACAGGGCCATGTCCTTAAAACTCATAATTAAAATGTAAGGTTCTCAAGTAAGCGATTTAATCTAAATTAAGCAAGGCTATACTTTTTAGTTTTAATCTTCTATTTTTTGACTAAGTAGATCTTAATCTATTTAGCTATTTAAAAAAGTAGGCTCACTAATAATATATGTTATAATTTTCTTATTTCTACCACTAAAGAAAAATTTACCCCTTTTTTGGCCGTAATTAATTATTGCCGAACGGCAGGACATATTTAAATAGTTTTTTGAAATCCATATGAAAAAGCTAGCCTTTAAACATCCTTTAAATCTTTACCACTTAATCACATGAAGAAAACAAATTTATATTTTTTTGCTAAAGCTTGAAAGCATTACTTCATAAAAAATAATAACGTATTAATAAATAATCAGATTGTTTTCAAAACGATTTCAAAACAATCGTTTTGGAAAGGTGTGATCAGTTTCAATCGATTTTGAGCTTAATTTTTAAGTTAATCTTAGACTAATAGAGGATAAAATATAAAGCATATAACAATACTGTGAGAAAAAATGTATCAAACATTTTTGGAAAAACTATTAATGTTCGACGATTGTGTCGTCTTGTCTATGGAGGGAAAAAAGTCGAAGTTGTGATTCTTTAAGACAATTATTAGTTATTGTTTATGCTAGGAAGTTTGTGTTTATCCTTTATTTTTCAAACTTTATATATATATATACTCCTTTATTTGTTTACATATTTTACAATATTGTGTATTGTATACTATACTAAACAAAAGATTTACGCGGAATATAGGGCGTTAACGAATTCTCTCCATTTACTTCTATATCTGGATACTAATTTAACTTGATTCCAAGAAAGTCCTGCTACTTCATATTCAGAGTTCATACCTCGTTTCTACGTGTTTCGTGGTCGTCCTTGACGCCGCTGGCCCTGCGGGTTCCATTCCAAAGCTGCTCTGGCTATCTCAAAGTTTGGGCGTCGTAATATGTGTCCAATCCAAGTCCATTTTCTTTTTAGTATTTCTGCGCCGACGGGAATACAGTTTGCCTCCTGCCATAAAATATCGTTGGATATCCAATTTGGCCAGTATATTTTTAATATCTGCCTGAGGCAGCGATTTACAAATGTTTGGTGTTTAATTTGCATATTTTTGGTGATACCCCATGTTGTGCAGCCAAACTATCGTATAATAATATAATTTAATTTTAATGTTTTATAAAAACAGGTATTCGTAATATTTATATTTTCCATTATCAAAGACAACCAATATTTTTGAAGAAAATGATTTATGCCTTAATTCTGTGCGACGATTGTAACGTCTTGTCTATGGACGTCTTGTGATTCCAATATTTTCAAAATTTCACTTATTTAAATTTGTATACCCTTTACCAAAAATGGTTTGTCACTCCCTGTGTAATTTCCATGATATTCATATGTGACCCACAAAATATATATATTCTGGGTCCTTATGAATAGGGAAAACGAATAAGCGATGTCCGTCTGTCCGTCCGTTCGTCTGGTGTACGTGAAATCGGTTTTCCGAAGCTACCAGAAAAGCTAGAGATATTTCGCTCTTGGACTGGTGTATCAGAAATGGTCCAAAATAGATTGGTATTAAAAATCACCGAAATCGAGCAGACGGTTTCAGAGCTGGGAAACTTAAGCTTGATTTTGCCATATAAAAGTAACTAGATAGCACATATTTTTTGCCTTTTTGTGAAATAAACTTATTTTATATTTCAGTACGTATTAATTTTGTATTAAAAAAATAAAAAAAAAATAAAAAAGGTGTTCCCAGGGTTGGAAACTTTAACTTTTTTGTTAAATAAAAATAACCTACTAAAACTAATTTTTCCTTTTTATCTATAAATTTAAAATATCTTACATTCTTAAAAGAAAGAAATTGGTGTAAGAAATCAGAAAAATTATAAATTATGATTCCAGGAATGGGAAACTTACACTTTTTGTGATATATAAAAGTAACTAGATCTTATATTTTTTTTTAAATTTTAATTTATATATACTATATATATTTTATGTTCTGGAAAGAAAGTTGGGTATAGAAAAATAAAAACCACAGCTCCACAGCTGGAAAATTAAAACTCTTTTTGATATTAAAGTAACTAAATAAAACTAGTATTTTGCTTATTTCTCTTTTTTTTTGTTCACTTAACATATTTTATATATTTGTTAAAGAACAAAATTGGTATAAGGAACCAAAAAAAATCTAAAAGGATGATTCCAGGGCTGGAGAAAGTAAACTTTTTTTGATATATAAAACTAATTAAATAAAGCTAGTTATTGCTTTGCTAATTAAATATATTCTATATTTTAGAAAGAAATAAATTAGTACTCTTATTAAAACCAGAAAATCTAAATTATGGTTCCAGGGATAGAAATTGAAAAAAAAAAATTTGGGTAATAAATAACCAAAAATAATTTTTTTTCGGTTAAACATATTTTATGTTTTATGAAGATCTTTACTTGAGTAAATTTTTTAGTCGAAAAAAAAACCCAGAGGTCACTTACTAAAAATTGCAATATAAATAAAAATTTATAAATTTTATCACAAAACAAATATGTACATATGTATGTACAAACGTATGTATCTGTATATATACTACGTTGGTAAAGGGTATATAAAATTCGGCATAGCCGAATATAGCACTCTTACTTGTTGTATTTGTTTTTATTATTATTTTCATTGAGGTTTTTTTTCATACTAAAAGTCAACCTTTCTTAATATTCTCATTAAGCTGAAGCCAATTAAATACTTGGTGAGTGAGACTCTGGTTATATTTTCGAAATAACATTACGCTTGCAATTATAATTGTAATCATCACAATGGCAAATTTTAGGACTGCAATAGCAATTACCTTTAATTGTAATTATACTCCATTACAACTAATGGTAATTGTTGTAATTACTAGTGCCCCTAATTTAGCCTTAAAAGTACTCTAGAGAAACTCAAACCCATTTTGTAAGTAACTTTAAACTGGTTTTTTAATAACCACAACTGGTTGATTAAGTGACTTTTTTTCTTGTCGCCGACTCACTATTTTGACATAGGCATGTCATAGGCGGTAGTTAATTGGCCATCTCTGCATGACCATCTCTGCATTATTTTCCAACCAATTTGTAGTTAATTAATATTATAGTAAAAAAAAGATATATGTATATTTATATTATGTATATACATACACACATTATATATATATACATATATGTATATGTTCATATATATGTATCTATGTAAATATGTGCATATACATACATATATAAATATTTATTATTGTTATATCCACTAAAAATAAAAAATGCTTACATGCATACAGTCTGTCAAGAATGAGTTTGCACATTGAAAACAAACATGGTTTTATTATGTATGTATGTATATATGTACATAAATATATCCATACATACGAACCGCTCATAAAAAATATTATTGAAATTATTTAGTTTTTTTTTTCAACAAAAACATTGACATTTGATTTCATAACATACTTCTTTTGTTTTTTTAATTTCTTTTCATTAACTGATTTATTTGTATCTTACGTGTGCTTCTATTCAATATGTTTGGTTGATATCTGCATGAGATTGAAACCAAATTGTAGTCACTTTTCACAAAATAATTAATTTATAAGTTAGTGTTTTGCTCAACTGATTATTTAATTTACTACAAGGTATCTATAAAAATACAAACATACATACATATATATTTTTTTCTTTATTTAAGATACGTGTGTGTATTAAAGAATTTATAAAAAATTTATTTTGGTTTTTTATTACTTTTCACCAATATTAATGTATTTAAAAAATTAATGACATTCTATTTATTCATTGATTCTGTTTCATTAAGCATGAAATGTGATACAATTTCTATCCTTAAAATATGAATTATATTCATTTCTTCAAAATGTCGTCGCCAAATGTTACCTCAGCATAAGACACAAGAAAACAAATATATATGATGATAAATTGTCAATAGAATATTTATAATTAAAGGCTGGTGGAAAAAATAAGCAAGAAAAACCATAAATGTACAACAAATTAAGCTTTAAGGCATAAAAACTACAAATATACGAGAATGTAAGTAAGTCTATAGCAATATTTATTAATTAATATGCCATGGGTGTTGTGTTGGAAACACACTTTGTTATTATTCTGGTGTTAGGATTTTGGTGGCAAACAAATATTTAATTAGTTAAACAAATCCATTTTGTGATAGGAAGATTTCAGCAAAAGGGGACAAAATTAGGCAGACATGAGGACGGTGCTGAATCTTAGAAATACTTCTGTACCTTAGTGAATAATAATAATGACCATCCTCTTTAATTATCCTTTAGATATCTTGAACCACAAATGAAAATTGTCTCTTTGCATAAATAATTTCTAAGATAAATTTCGTAACTGTTTGTAAGCATATTGAATTCATTTTCTTAACTATTTGCTGAAACAAATTAAGAAAAATAATTTTTAGAAAATTTCATAGAATAATATACCGAATTAATTCTGACATTCCCTTAACATTAGAGGGTGTGAGAAAAAGGTAAATAATATATAAATAATATAAAAAATCTAAGGCATTAAGCCAAGGCAAATTCATATGAGATATACTCAGCTCAATTCCCTTTGAGAAATTTATACATTTAATGGCAAAAAATGTACGATAGTGCACCAGGCCAAGTTCCAGCCAACGCACGCAGCGTGTACATTTACAGGAAGCCAGTCGTCGTGTTTTCACCCCCCCCCCCCCTTGTAACTTTGTTCCCCGCCATCTTAAAACTCTCAAATTTAATTCATAATTAGAATTAATTTATTTCACCTTATATGCGGAGTTTGAAAGTTTACAACAAAAGCTTTCTAAAATATGGAGTTGCAAAGAGTGCAGATTTTAAGACATACTACAGTGAGTCAGTAAATTGATGCAGCACTTCCGCTATAGCTAGAGAGCTGAAATTCGGTACACGAGTAGATCTAGTTGAGCAATGAACTAGAAAATAATCCGAAAACATGGAAATTTTAGCCAAGATGGCGGGGCTATGCCCATAAAGATTAAAATTTGTGCTATTGAGCTGAAGTTTTATACAGAACTATGTCTAGGTGAGCAATGAACAAAAAAAATCTGAAAGCCCGTAAATACAAGCCAAGAGGGCGAGGCTACGCCCATAAATTAATTAAAAAATCAAACTTAAGGCGCTTAACCGAAGCGACTTTATTGAAATTTGATAAGGCTATATATACATCTTTCGTTAAAAAAGTAGGCGTTGACACGCCCATAAAATTTAAACCTTATATTTCATGTACTACGGCTCAGCCTATTTAGATATACTCTTTATGTAGGTATTATTATCCGTTTGCAACGAAACTGGACACGAATAATAAGCAGTGGCCAAAAAAAACTTGAATTTTGAAAAGTGGGCGGGCTTACGCCCATAAAAATTTAAAATTAAAAGTTGCGCTAAGGAGCTGAAATTGGATACTAGAGTATTTCAAGGTGCGAAATTAACTAAAAAAAACCTGAAAACCCGAAAATTTTAGTCAGAGGAGCGGGGCTACGCCCATAAAAACTAAAAACTATTAGTTGCTCTAATGAGCTGAAATTTAATAAACAAATATACTTAGGTAAGTAACTCCCTTAAAAAAAATCTGAAAACCCGAAGATTTTAACCAAGCATGTAAAAATACTAATCTAAGACGTTTAACTCAAGCGATTTTATTAAAATTTGGCATACATTTTGAAAAAAGTGGGCGTCAACACGCCCATAAGCTTTTATCCGTTTCCAACGAAACTAAACAGGAAATATGCACTGGCCAAAGAAAATCTTAAATTTAAAAAAGTAGGAGGGATCAAGCCCATAAGAATAAAAAATTACGTCCACAAATCGTAGAGTTAAAAAAACAAATCTAAAGCGTTAAACTCAAGCGATTTTATGGAAATTTGGCATGCATGTTTCAATAGTGCAAGGCTTTAAGTTTCCGTTGAAAGAAGAAGGCGTTAATACGCCCATTAAGCTTAAGCCTCCTATTTAATGTACTTCGGCTCAGCAAATTTAAGTATATTATTTATATATTTATTATTATCCGCTTCGAACGAAACTTGACACGAATGATAAGCACCGGTCAAAAAATTTGTTGTTTTAAAAAAGTGGCCGGCAATATGCCCATAAAAATAAACGCAAATTAAATTTCCGCTAATTTTGATACATAAATAATGTCCCTATTCTGTTCGACGATTGTATCGTGTTGTCTATGGATGAAAAAAAGCCGCGGTTGTGATTCCTTAAAACAATTATTATTTAGTGTCTATGCTAGATGGTTCGTATATTTGCTTTATGATTTTGTTCCAAACATTATATCCAACACATATTTTTTCATATATTTTTCAAAATATTGTATAATACTTTAATTTAATTTTTATATTTTAAAATCATGGCAATAATATTTCTATTTTTCATTATCAAAGACAACAACCATTTTTGAAGAAAATAATTTCGAGAACTCAAAAACTAGAACTTAAAAGTATTTTGAAACAAAAACATCCTAAATCTTCTTACTGAATTAGGGCATAAGTCACAAGCTACTCTGTTTAAACTTTGCACATTGCACATTGCACTTATGCGAGCCCTTAATTTTGCGTTTTCAAAAGTACTTCATCTAAGCAGACTTTAGAAAAATAGGCGGGGTTACTCCCATTAAAATTTAAGCTATGTATTACATATTTCTACTCAGATGACTCTTACAAAATTTCATACATTATTGTGTCCTTGTAATGACACAATATTGCACCCATCACGCTCTAACTCATTATTTTATATAACTATGCCCTTTTCAACTGGTGCAGTCAGTATGACTAAATATTTTAAGTTTAAAAAGCTTGATTAAAGAAAACTTTTCCAAAAGTTGTCAGATTCTTACAAAAACATTAAATATAAAAAACGGCCCAGTTCCTTTCCAAAATTTCGTCCATCAAAAATAGTGAGATAAAATTTCTTACCAAGTTCTTGTTTGGCACAATGCCTATCAGTGAAATATGCTTTGCATTACATAAATTTCTAGATAATCTTTTAACTTGGCAATATTTTTACTTTTCTAAAAAAGGAGATAATAATGTACATTTGTTCATTTCTTCATATCGTCTTGGAAACTATGTACGAAATACTACACAGAGAAAAAACTGTTTCATAGAATCAAGAAGATTTTCTCTGTGAAACGTTTTTAGGCTAAGGGGTATCCCAGCAGAAAGAAGCGAAGATTTTTTCATAGAGATTACTTATTATTTTTATGTGGTAAATCTTATTAATTTTATCAAGAAGAAAACCACATAAAATCAAGAAAAAATTTTATTATTCACAACTTTTTTTACTCAATTTCCGTTATTTTTGGCACCAAAAAACAATCGATAGAGAAAAACTTATTGATTCTATTAAGTTCTTATTGATTTTATTAGGTTTCCTTCTTGATTTTTTTAAAAAGGTTCTCTTCTTGATTTTATTAGGTTGCCTTATTGAATTTTTCAATAAGGTTTTCTTCTTGATTTTAGTAGGTTCCTATATGATTATGTGTAAAGCATCTTATTGATTTATTTAATAAGGAAATTTTCTTGATTTTATGAGGTGTCTTGTTATTTAATTTCTACAAATAGACATAGAGACAATTTCTTTCATAATCTTTTTCATTTTTGTATAAGAATGTTTGCACAATAATTTCAATTCACACTACTTGTTAGCATATTGGTTAGAGTGCTTGTCTATCAGGTAGAAGTTTGCTCGTTCAATACTTGGTGAGGAAGTTAGTTAAGAAAAAAAAACACAATCTGTATGTATGTATGTATAAATAAATAACATCTACAATATACTACATACATATGTATATGGTATAGAATTTAAATGAAAATACATAAGTACAGACAATAAAGACGCAATTTTTTTTTTATTAAAAAAAAAATCAATAAGATAAACTCATAAAAACTACAAGATTTCTTCTTGATTTTTTCAAAAAGGTTTTCTCTATGAAAATAATAAGATTTCCTTATTGAAAAAAGAAACCATAGAGATTTCTTATTAATTTTGTTCTATTTTGTGAGGTATTTAGTAGGCACTGTTTTCTCTGTGTAATAGCCTCACGCGTTTCACTTTACCCGTAATAAGCTCTTAACGACTTCCGCTAACACTTTTATTGCAGTTCGTTTTGTCATTGTTTTGCGTGGTTTCATTAGAAATGTACAAATGTCATAATTTCTGTGGCAAAAAGGAAAAAGTTCTTAAGTCGAGATAAGCTGATTTTGAGCTAATAGTATTTCCGTAATCTGCATATTGGAAAGTACCCCCGATCTCAATCGATTTGTGAGATTTTTCAGGACTTGCGACTTATATTTTTTAGACTTCTAATATTAATATTATTTGGAATAACAGCTTAATTTGGGTTATACGATTACTTTGGTCTATTTTAACTTCAAGGTAAAATATGACCTAAGCATTTTTTCCTTATTGTCACAGATTATAAAATCAAATTTTATAAATTTTAAAGGCAATTTAAATGCTCTTCCGCGTCCTGTGGCTACAAACTTTTACAAGTGCAAGTGTACTTCACGATACATACATAAATATTTATAGTACTTGGTATTTTTAATATCATATTATTATATATGTATATCTTGCAGCCTTTTGTGTTCTGTGACATAGAAGGCTGAAAGAAATGTTGTGAAATGTTCAAAAGGATGGTGATGATTTTATATTTATTTTTATAAAGTTACTGATATAATTTGTATAAATTCATATGTACATATATATGTTAAGACATATCGTTAACTTAATATAGAAATGCCCTAATTCATATTTTTATTTGAAATCTTAATATTTGCATTCTTCGGTACATTAAATGTTCGTCTATCGAAATATACTGAAGTTAGGAAAAAATAAGGGGGTGGCGTTCGATGAAGTAGTTAGGACATTGACTACAAAACCGAATGTCCTGGATTCGACCCGGTCTCCGACAGTCATTAAAAATAACAACACCACACATTTTTCCGATGTGCCTTGGTGTACTTTGTATCATCTGTTATGGGAAAAGTTCTAGTGATGCAGGCATAAGGCACTGGTCACTAAAAACTATACAGACTTCATCAGATACTAATCCTAATGTAACATCAGAGCGCCCTCCTTCGTTGTGTAGCAGAATCATCGGCGAAGTAAACTAACCAATAAAGTGGTTACTAAGCACAGCTTCAAAGTTTAATACGCCTCATTTGACACCAGATGGCGCTGCAATACTGCATTATCAAAAAGCGTGCAAAGAGCAGAGTTGTAAAAGAATGAAGCTTTCCTATATCTCTTCCTTCACCACCTGTCTTCTCTATCACTATATCTTCCCTATCACCCTCTTCCACTATCTTCTCTTTAACTAACAGGCGGCGCAAGGGGATCATTTTATTGGACCAAGTGAGCTGGGCTCTAAACTTCAGCCTTCCTTACCAGCAGCCTACTAACATAGCCTAACCTAACCTAGGAAAAAATTAGTTAGGGCCTGTTTATATTAAGGTAACGATGTGTACATACATATGTATGTAAAATCGTATTATGTGTTTGATTTTTTTTTTTTGTGAACAGAAATGAGTGAACAGGATAAGACATTGGTCCCAAGACAGTAGTATATTTGCTCAAGCAGAATTCATAATGGAGAAATTTTAAATTAAAACTCTTTTACGAAGTGCGTCTTGAATACTTAATAAATTAATTATTACCACTTGTTGATGCCAACAGGATTTTGTTTTATTTTGTTTGCATTTTTTTTTTTTTTGTTTTTTTTTTAATAATGATATCTTAAAAAGTCTGTAGCGACGTCTGCTAAGTTTAAGTATACACATATAAAAAAATTAATTAAGCTTTACTAGACTATATTAGAAGAAATGCAGTTAAACGGAAAATTGGGCATAAGGGAGTAAATTGTTTTCACTTACATTTACATTTACACGCATAAATACATACATTTATTAAAGATACTGTTGATTAAAATATCCCAGCAAAAAATTTCACATTACCATCAGAACTATTTGCATAAAAGGACTTACTTTTCTGATTGCCAAATTTCATTACTCGCTTACAAATCACATAACATAAAATTTAAAAAAATTATGTACAAGTTGATACTAGTAAATAAGGAGAATGATTCTTTTAGATTAAATAGATTTGTTGCTAAATAAAAAAGTAAGTATTTCTCAAGAATGCATTATTTTAGTCGCACGCCTTGTTAAAATCATTAAGTCTTGAATCCAGTAGGGAAGAGCTTCCACCATAAATACCTCATTCCAAATCCGATTACCTTTTTTTGAAATCTTTTGCTGGGATATTCAGTATAAAATAACACTGCAAGAGGCAAACATAAGATGAATAGATTTGATATGATTGAAGCGTAATGGCCAATTAATCATAGTAAAAAGTGACGTATGCTATAAAAGACACTAAATTTAACTTTTTTGATATTACACTCTATCGCTCTACGGTGGTGTTGTGTTCATTTTCATATTGCGCAAATGTGTTTTATTTTTCATGACGAAAGTTCGCACCGAAATATTCGTCGTTCGTCCCAGTTGTGTTTCTAGCATTATTGTACTTCACACCATGAAATTAGTTGGCTTATTGACGAATTCGTCGCCGTGTACAAAATTCGTCGTTCGTCCCAGTTGTGTTCCTAGGATTTAGCCATACTTTTGGCATGAAAGTCAATACTAAATTTAAAGCCAGCTGCCTCCGTATTCTGCAACTCGCTAAAGCTAAATCTCTATCGCTAAAAATCTATATAGTTTTCAATATGATATTTTACTGTTTTATGTCGTCGCCAAAAATTTTTAATTTTGTATTTGTTAAGCATTTTAGCGAACGAATTTAGCTTAAGCTTTAGCGAGTTACAGAATATGGGGGATGATCTTGTGACTAATGCTAAGTACACATCTGACATTTCTTGTGTTGTCATTTTGTTGTGTGCAATGTCGTTCACATTATGTTTTTATATGTAAAGTAATGCCACACAACGAAAAATATCGGTAAGACAAACACACTATTGCGATGTCACAAAATGCCATAGTGTGTTCTCGGCATAAGTTGCTCGTTAAACAAAAATTCCATGAAAGCTAAAACCAAGACAGATACGTAAAACAATTATAACGGCTCAGTTAGCCGATTGTAATGAGATGTAACTGCAATAGTAGGAAACAGCTGATCGATATTGTTATGTGGAAAGTAATGAAAATGATTAAGTCTCAATTAGCCGACTGTAATTTAATGTAACTGCAACGGTAAGAAACAGCTGATCGATATTGTTATGTGAAAAGTAATGCAAATGGCTATAGAGATGAAATGTAACGTAACCTAATTTTTATATAAAAATATCGATCAGCTATTTCTTACGTTGCAGTTACATTACAATACAGTTGGGTAACTGAGCCTTAACGGAGCCTTTATAGAGATGTAATGTAACGCAACCTACTTTTCACATAAAAATATAGATCAACTGTTTCCTACGTTTCAGTTACATTCCATTACAGTCGGCTAACTGAGCATTAATCCTGACAACAAAAACAAGCCTGATTGTACTTAAGAAATAATTACAAGGACGCGAGAGTTGTCCTCAAATGCAGAGATATTTTACGAATGCTGTCAATGTTGCCCATTCTGAATATATATCCATAAGAAGCCTTTTCTATGGCAAAGGCCTCACCGCCAATATACATATGTATATGTTAGCTCTATAGTGTCCAACTGAATCTCAGCTTTGGCACTCGTGCCTGAGGCGAATTTCATCTGCATACATTTTCTAAACTCGGCCAAACTGATGCCAATTTTAGACATATTACTTTGAAATGCTTCAAATCCTGGTACCAAAATGTGCTTGAATTTAACGTATTTCAATACAAAAAATCTTTGAGCTGGATTCGTTTATACATATTTCTTATGTATATGTATGTATGTATATATATGTATGTATAAATAATGAAATACATATGTATGTATATTGCGGTTGGCTTATGTTGACATCGACTCCGAGACTTTGGTCTTAGATTAAAGAAACAGGCCCTTATTATGAGTTGCATTCGATTTTCGATCTTTGATGGCTATCGAACATCGTAAATCGAATGATCAATTCATATTAGGAGCATCGAAAATTTCGTTGAGCAACGAATATTCTATCGAACAGAACTCAGCTTTCGATGAAGTATTTTAGTATGAAAACTTGTTAAAAACGATTAGTTTTTATTTTTATACGAATATAGAGGTAAAGTTATTGCAAAGTGTAAAAATCACTGTGAGTGATATTCACAATAAGGTCATTCTTTTTCGAATGCTCGTCATAATACCAAATGAAAATTCGTGCAATCAGTACTTTCGACTACAGTCGAAGATCGAAAGTTGCTCATAATAAGGCCCACAATTTTTAAATGTTCTTTATGCCCTTATTCAGCAAGAGGATTTCGGACGTTTTTGTTTGAAAATACTTTTGAGTTCTTGTTTTTTAATTCACTTAATTAGTATCTTCAAAAAATTGTTGTTGTCCTTGATAATGAAAAATAAAAATATTATTGCCATGTTTTGAAAACATAAAAATTAAATTAAAGTATTGTACAAAAGTTTGAAAAATATATTAAAAAATATGTGCTGGATATAATGTTTGGAACAAAATCATAAAGCAAATACAAGAACCTTCTAGCATAGACAATAAATAATGATTATTTTAAAGAATCAGCTGTGCGGATTTTTTTTCGTCCATAGAAAATCATCGAACAGAATTATGTCATTAATGTACTTTAAAAACGTCTTAGTCAAAGTCAAAATAATTTTATTTATTTTTATGACGACAGTTGTTATGACATTTCCGTAATAGAAAATAATTATTCACAGTTCCGTTCACTTCACTTTTCATTTCTAGCAAATGCAAAGTTATTTCAGAAATTTATCAATCTGAATTTCCACACATTTCTTTACAAATAATTCAGCCTGAACTTATTTCGAAACTGGATTTTTAACAGATAATATGGTATAGAAATTCGGATTGCGGTGAAATTTGATTATATTTATGTTGAAGGCAGAATATTGGGCGCCTAGCAATATTTGGCTGATATCAGTTGAAGCCAATTAATCGGTCGGCCAGTTCCTGTATATTAAATTACATGCAGAACACGTATACAAAATGTAAAATCTTTTAAATGCAACAAACGACTTAATTGACAACCTAATGAACTGTATAAAAATTTCACTAACTCTAACAACAAACAACGATTGTGTCGATGATTATTGCTGTCGATGATTATTCCTGTTGTTTTTAAGTTTAATGAAATGAACATTATTGAAATGAGCAGTTGCTATATTAAAATTGATGAAGCATGTTGTTGTTTAAGGAGCACAGGCGAACAGTGATTGGAATAAAAAAACAAGTAAGGAAAGGTGGTGGCATATTTTTGAATTATTAGAACACAAAGCAGGAAGGTAATAAGCAAATACACAAATAAGCAAACGAAACATATTTTTATAAAAACATACTTACGTTGATAAAACAAAATAGCATGATAATGATAATATTAATTATTAACCCCTAAACGTCCACTTAGTAAGTTTAACCAATAATAAGACTTCTTAGTAGGAATATGTCTGAATCTTAAGTTTTATATCGTTAGCTAAAATGCAAAAAGGCGTAACTAACAAAAATATAATTTTACAGGATAAAAAAAACTAAACAAAAAACTGAACAAACGTGTAGTTAAGTCCCCTAGTTATTTGTTAATAAAAGCGTCACTTTTGATCGCAGAAGTGTTATATTTTGTCAAGACATGTAGTTTAATGGCATTCATAATAATCAATAAAAAACTCGATTTTGAATTTTTTGTTAGTTACGCCTTTTTGCATTTTAGCTGACGATATGTTATTGACAAATAGAGCTAGAATACTAAGCTTAATTAATATGTATGTAGTCGTATATGTAAGTATGTACATATTGACATATCCTGCAACCGCCCCTTGGTTGAAAAATACACTTATGAAATAGAGATAAAAGTGAGACATTTCTACACTCAGGGAAAAGCTGCAACTTAAAAATAAGAACGCGAAACATTAATTCAATAATTTTCAATATAATAGAAAATGTACATATATTGATATTGAAATAAGAAATTTCAAAATGACTAGACTTTTGTTAATGTTTCTTATTAATTCAATATCGTTTTTATTGTTTTTAAGCTGTTTTTTCTCTGGGTGTAGTTAAATTTATACTGTAACAAACGTAGTTAAAGAAAATAAGTACTCTCATGTTTCTGATTTTACATATGTACGCCATATTTGAAAATGAAGGACTTGCCAAATTGAAAGAAATGGCTCGTCAGGTTGAATGGGAAGGGAAAGTCATCTTTCCAGAGGACTGGATCTTACGAAATTGTATTGTTGGTAGAACTAAATGCAGCTTGGGTCACTCTGAATTAAAATATAAAAACACTATCTAAGAAATATGCAAAAATAACTTTAGCAGCATCAAAATATTTTTGAAGAAATTTTAACTTTATGATAAAAAAAAAAAAGATTTTTTTAAATTTTAAATCAAAAGTCAATTATTGTATTCATTCACTTATTCACTTATACTTATCATAATTTTCGTCTGCTACAGACGTACTTATTTACAAGTTAAATACATTCGACCTTCCATAACTCGAACTTCTCTAACTCGAATTTTTTCTAACTCGAACTATTTAGATTGGCAGAAGCGTTAATAGTATAAATACTCGTAACATACAATTCTCCTTCCGTAACTCGGACTTCCATAACTCGAACGAAATACATACATACCTGTGAATTCTATAACTCGAAGTATTTTGCTTGTTTGAATGGTTTTGTAATTTTGTTTATTTCTCGTGGTTTATTTATTTTGCTTTCTTATGCTTGTTTGTGTACTACGCTTTCTATTCTTTATTTCGGGGAAGTCCCTTTTAGTACATCATGTGTTATGCATAAATTTCATTTGCCCTAGATATTAGAGGTTGAAATCGTGCTTCTAAGTGTTTGTCAATTGAAAAAAAAATGTATAAATTTATGAACGAAGTTGAAAATGAACTAATGAAAAGAAAGTGGCTAATAAATATAAATAGTATCCGGCTAGTACTGTCTCAACGATATTTAACAATATCGAGTACTGAGTCATTTTGTACTGAAAATTATCAGGGCTATCATGAATAAAATTCCACGCGAAATTTTTCCTAGGAAAAATTCCAACTAATAGCAAATAATAGGGAAAACAAAAAATTCTAATTGGAAAAGGGAGAAGTTTCACGCGGAGTTTTATTCATGATAGCCCTGATGGTTCCTTATGAATTGGAAACACAAATAAGCGATGTCCGTCCGTCTGGTGTACCTAAAATCGGTTTTCCAAAGCTCCCAGAAAATCTAGAAACTTCGGTCTTGGACTGGTGTATCAGAAATGGTCCAAAATAGATTGGTATTAAAAATCAGCGAAATCGAGCAGACAGTATCAGAGCTGGAAACTTAAACTTGATTTTGTCATATAAAAGTAACTAGATAGCACATATTTTTTGCCTTTTTGTTAAATAAACTTATTTTATATTTCAGTACGTATTAATTTTGTATTAAACATATAAAAAAAATAAAAAAGGCGTTGCAGAGTTGGGAACTTTAACTTTTTTGTTATATAAAAATAACCTACTAAAACTAATTTTTCCTTTTTATCTATTAATTTAAAATATCTTACATTCTTAAAAGAAAGAAATTGGTGTGAGAAATCACAAAATATTTTAAATTATATTACCAGGGTTGGGAAACTTACACTTTTTGTGATATATAAAATTAATTAGATCTAATATTTTTTTTATTTAAATTTATATATATATTTTATAGCTTGGAACGAAGAGTTAAGTATAGAAAATTAGAAAAATAAACACCACAGCTACACAGCTGGAAAATTTAAACTCTTTTTGATATTAAAGTAACTAAATAAAACTATTATTTTCCTTATTTCTTTTTGTTTTTGTTCACTTAACATATTTTATATATTTTTTAAGGAACAAGATTGGTATAAGAAACCAAAAAATTATAAAAGGATGCTTCCAGGGCTGGGAAAAGTACACTTTTTTTTTGATATATAAAACTAATTAAATAAATCTAGTTATTTCTTTGGTAATTAAATATATCCTATATTTTAGAAAGAAATAAATTAGTACTTGCATTAAGACCAGAAAAAATTATGGTTCCAGGGTTGGTAATTGAAAAAAATGGGTAAAAAAATAAGCAAAAATAATTTTTTTTCAGTTAAACATATTTCATGTTTTAGAAAAATCTTTACTCAAGCAAGTTCCTTAGTCGAAAAAAACAAAGAGGTCACTTACTAAAAATTTCACTATAACAAAAAAATTATAAAATTTATCACAAAACAAATGTGTACATATGTATGTACTTTTGTATGTAACTGTATACTACATAAACATACGTTGGTAAAGAGTATATAAAATTCGGCCCTCTTACTTGTTTTAAGTAATATTTAAGTTTGAAAATATTTCGAAATAAAAAATTAAACAACATTAAACATTATGTATATGTATATTCAAACCTTGTCAAATACGTAATTTATTTTTTAATAAAATTGAAATTATGGTGAAAAATATCAAATATAACAAAAATTAAAAATTTTAAAAACCCCCGATATATTTAGAAAAGATGTGACATCTTCTAAACGGCTGGACCGCTTTTCTTCAAACATGGTTAGGAACCATCTCAATCAAATCACCTTTCAAACAGAGAAAACTAAATCAAAATCGGTCCAGCCGTTTGGGCTGGACATGGACACGACAGACACACAGATACACAGACACACACTACAAACTTATAACACCCCTTTTTTTGGTCGGGGGTTAATAAATAAAAAAGTGAATTTTAAGAAAACAAAAGATGATTAAAAACGTGAAAACAGTAGTGAAGGTAGATATGCGGAAAATTATTATAAGAACACTTGTCGATTGCATTTCCTTACTATTTTAAAAACATTGTTTTTGAAGCTTGAAATATATGTACTTGAATTGAATTGTAATACAAGGTTGAATTACAGTATAATTCAATGCTTGAATTGAACTGTAATACAATTGAATTGCTCGAATTGGTTTCAAGTTCCCATTTCACTGGAGAATGTTATTAAAATAAAGTGTAAATACTCGTAAAGCCTAATTTAACCCTTGGCAATTGAATATGTGACTTGAATAAAAATTGTTTTACACTTGATTTCAAGCAAAATTGCTTATTGGGTATAAAAAAGCATATTAACATTAAAGGGTTAAAGTATTTACAGAAATGTTACTTTCTTTGCGACTAATTTATGTGAAACTTCTGTAACCGCAGAAACTTTTGCAGGTGATGGTAGTATGTATGTATGTATGTGAAACTATTCATCTACATATAACATGTTCACTTCTGTTCACTTGGGATGAAATGAAAAACAAGAAATTTTCCAATTCAATGAATTTTCAGAAAACCAAAAAAAAAAAAACACCGAGCAACTGGCAAAGCTTTAACAGGTACAAATTGAAGTGGCATTACGTTGATAAAGCAGATGACGTGGTTGGCAATTAGCGGCGTATTTTTATTAAAGAAAATATAGGAGTACAAAATGAAAATCATTGTTAACAAGCATGAGAAAATATTTCAGAGAAAATGTTTAAAAGAAAGTTTTATATGTATTTCACTCCTACGTCTGTGAGTTTTTAGTTTGTTTGTTTGTTTGTGTAAGATACAACCGGAAGATACACATTTATGCCGGACGTGTTTACAAAGAGAAAAAAAAACATTTAAACTTAATCCACGTCACTCAAGGATTTGTATGTAGGTCTGTTTGCCACCTTCAACGTTCACGTTGATATTTTAATACTTTAAGTTCACTCACATGCTTCAATAGATGTAAAACGGCAGGTGCGTGTGTAGGAGTATTGTGGAAATATTTAAGAAAAATATTCGCTGAATTCAGCACGGTCGCAGTAAAATTCTAAACAGCTTTCGCTGTGATATTTTCTATACCAATTCTTATTAATAAGGGCCATTAATGCAACTTGGCATTAAGTTAAGGCAAGATTTAATTTTTCAAATGATCAGCAATCCACAGAAAAAATTATTGCGAATTTTTTTCAATGATTAAATGATTATTTTATCCAAAACAAAACTCATTAATAGTGCATTTACACTGTCTTGAAATCTAGTACTTTCGAGATTTCGAGCTAACTCAAGCTGCTTTTTTCCAGATTTCCCATACAAAACTAAATGTAATTTTGCAGTAGATTTGTTGGAAATCTAATAAAAATCTAATGTTTTATTCTTTACTACCCTGTACAACAAAAGGTGAGTGAATTAGCTACGGTCTGCTTAAAAAAGTGTATAAATTGACTACAATGCAGTTGTTTGGTTGTAGTTTTGATGTAGTTGATGGGTTTTGTTTTGGATAAAAAAGATCTTGATAAATGTCAAAAAAAAGCTGGTGTAAACGGTATAGATTTTCAAAAAGATTTTAATCAAAATATGCTAAATTTTGTGCTGATGTAAATGGCCTATAACTGAAAAATTTTCAAAACTATTACCAATCAATTGCAATCTAGCCAATTCACACACCTTTTCAAGCAGATCGTAATAGGGTAGTGAAAACAAAATAAAACAAGTTAGTCGTGGTTCACACACGTCAACTTTTCTTGATCAACTTCCAATTCAGCTGGTAGAAAAAAAGAGATGTTTGTATATCCGTCTTTGTCTTTCTTACAGCTGAATTGCGAGTTTATCAACAAAACTTGACGTGTGTGAACTGGGACTAAGAGTGCTATATTCAGCTGTGCCGTATCTTATATACCCTTTACCAAAGTGCGTATATGTAGTATAGAGATACACATATACATAAGCACATACATACATATTTGTTTTGTGAAAAAATGTCAAATTTTTTGCTCTAGTGCAATTTTTATTAAGTGACCTCTCGGTATTTTTCGATAATTTTTTTTTTTTATATTAGCAAAAAGTTGAAAATTTTATTCTACGCTCCGTATTTAAGAAATATTTTACATGCACCCTTATTCCAGTTCGAAAACAATGTCACGTCATACAATATCAAAAAGAATTATTCCTTAAGAATTTTTTCAAATTTGTTCAGCACAAAGGAACGGTTTCAGGGAAACGAAACGGAACATGTCCTTTAGTTAATTTTATAGTTAGGACTGTTCTTTAGCGATAAATTTTATTTTTATCTCTATTTACTGAAAATTAATTAGAACTCGTTTGCAAGCTGTCAACGAAAGATTATCAATTTAAAACACAACTGTGCTGAGAGCAAAGTAAGGCAGCATAGCGCAAATATTCATTTATAATTAAATAAGAATTGAAGATGTATAAAAAATTTCAGTAAAGTGCGACTTTGACTTGCGCACGAAGGGTTCCGTACGTTCGGTTTTTAGCGTTTTTTTAATATGGCGTTTTTTAAATTTAAACGATTTTTTATAGTTTTGTCGCTTTTTCCTTGTTTTTGGCGATTTTTTCAGTTTTTGGCGTTTGTTTTCATTTTGGAGATTTTCTTCATTTTGGCGATTATTTTCATTTTGGCGATTTTTCCGGTTTTTCGCAATTTATTTAGTATTCGATTTTTTTAATTTGGCGCATTTTTTCGTCTTGGCGTTTTTTTTTTTTTTGGTGTTTGGCGATTTTTTTCGGTTTGGCGATTTTTAATTTTGGGATTTCTTAGTTTTACCGTTTTAGAAAATTTCAAGAGTTTGGCTCTTACGGTTTCCAAGATATTGCAAGTTGTCAAAATTTCATTAACTGATGGAACACCCTTTAATTTAAATGTTTTTAAATTTTAGTGTTAATTGTTATAGTCGGTATAAAAATAGACTAACTTTACAATTTTAAAGTGTATATACATAAAATTTAACATTTTTCGTTGCTCGTTTTGGAACACCGCTTAATTTGTAACTCTCATGTATTTGTTGTTGTAGCAACTAAAGGTCTACACACTGTGTCCAAAATTTCAGGTCCGTACCTCTTGCGGTTTAACAAAAAGAAAACATAATTTGAACTAGCTACTGTTATATACACCAAAAGAATTTTCGGCATAAATTCTATGAATTTCGACATTAATCTAATGAAAAAATTGGATTAATGAAACCACTTTCGTCAAAATTATTTTATTGAAAACTTCATCAAATTAATTTAATGGTGTAATAATGCAGTGTTATAACTTCACCGAAACAACAAAATAATTTCATTAGAAAAATGAAACAACTTAAATATCAAGAGGGCTTCTTAATACTTAGAAAAATTTGTTGTCATAAATCCAATAAAATATTCTTACGAAACCAGAATAGCAACGAAGCAATTCTAATGAAATTCTTTCACAATATTCATGAAATTTTCATTTGATTTGTGAAATTATCATTAGATTTGTGAAAAACTTTTAATGAAATTGTTTCATTGGACTTATGAAACAAAATTCTTTCGGTGTACAAAAAAAATTAATTTTCCAACCCTGGAATCATAGTTTTAGATTTTTTTCTTCTTCTTTATATATTAATCTAGTAGTTCTTAAAACAATGTTTAAAGTATGTTAAATGAACAAAGAAAAAAGGAAATTAAAAAAATGGCTTTGTTTAGTTACTTTAATATCCAAAAAAAATTAAAAGTTTCCAGCTCTGAACCTGTGATTTTTATTTTTATAATTTTCTACACCAAAATTTTCTTTCCAAATCGTAAAATATATATAATTTATAAAGAAAAATAAAAAAATTTGTTATACCTACTTACTTTTATATATGACAAAAAGAACAAGTTTGCCAACCTTGGAATCGTCCTTTTTTATTTTTCTGATATGTTTAATTTATAGAAAAAAAGCAAAAATTAGTTTTAGTAAGTTACTTTTATATAGCAAAAAAAGTTAAAGTTTTCCAACCTTGGAAACGTCTTTTTAATTATTTTATTTTTTTGTTTAATTCAAAATACCAATTTTATTCATACTGAAGTATATAATAACTTTATTTATTAAAAAAAAAAATATCGTTTTCGGTAGTTACTTTTGTATGGCAAAATAAAGTTTAAGCTTTCCAGCTCTGCAACCATCTGCTCGATTTTGCTGATTTGCAATAACAATCTATTTTGGACTAATTTTGACACACCAGTTCAAGAACGAAGTCTTTAGCTTTTCTGGGAGCTTCGGAAAACTGTTTTCACGTACAGACAGACGGACATCGCTAATTCGTCTTCCCTATGCATAAGAATCCAGAATATATAACTTTGTGGGTGGCTTATTGATATTATAGAAATTAGAAACGGAATGACAAACCTATATATACACTTTAACCATTTTTTTTTGGTAAACCTGTGGCATTAAACTAAAACTGTCAACAAAAGGAGCACGGAATTAGCAGGCAATGTAACACCAACAGCTGGTAGAAATAAAGTGTTTACTCAAGCATTGAATGGGTTATAAATATTCATTAGTATTCTTTGTACGTGTATGTATGTATGTACATATACACATTTCCTTACACTTGTTGTATATAAATATGTATATTGACATTTTACTTTACTGCCATCTTAAAGTGAATGTTTCCATCTTAAGTTATACTCAGACTGGAGAAATATTTGACGATATAATATCAACCCTCAAGTTTTTACTTTTTTTATGAAATTTCGACTTCAGGTAAAAAATCAACTACTTGATACAATTTTATATCTATCTTGTAGCCCAAATCTTTGCGCTCACTTTGTCAAATACTTTCCCAGTCTGAGTATACCCTTACAATAGTCTATTAGAATATGAATGTGCTGTTAACGACCGCAAATAAACCATCAACACTTGTATCCATGGTTGGCTTTATGGCTTATGGGCTTAAGGAAATGTCAGTTGGCGCACACCACTGCACAACCATAAAAAAAGACTTTAGCACAATATAAAATTTAACATTGAAATAAGCCCAGGAAACATGCTTGGAAATATAAATTTCTTACACAAACTTTAGGAAAACAAATGCTAGCTAATGATTGATGGCAATCTGGGGAGTTTTGTCAACTGCATTTGCTCAACCTGGAATATTAAATAGGTTGTAGAGTTGAGCTTTTTATTAACAGCTTAAAGATTGATGGCACTTTGTTTTGGAGCACCTGCCAATAATGAAATTATTTAAATTAAATTCAGGCAATTTCTCAAATATTTTCATTTAAAGATTTTTTTTTGGTTCTATCACCTGGAACTAATCATTTTGTGACAATAAGTAGACTAAGTCAGAAAATGTGATGCAGCTAGAATACAAAACATACCTCAATAAATATTGTGATAAAAAAAACATCCATAAAATATTTTGGAAATACATTTTGCCACAAAAAATAAATATTTAATTATGTATTAAATTGTGGGTATTGACAACGGTTGCTTGCCATAAGACATAAAGGGTGCTTTTTTTAGAGTATCACAGCTTTGAACACCCATTTAACAGCTGATAAATGCTTTTTGTTTAGTTTGCTTTGAAATTTCATTATGAATCGACTTTTACCAGAGCAACCCGTGCAAATTGTTGAAATTTTTAATCAAAATAATTTTCCATTTTCCGATCAACCCCATTTCTGGTTGAATGGGTACGTAAATATGCAGTATTGTCACATTTGGAGTGTGGAGAATCCACAAGCTTTAATCGAAACATCATTACATCCACAGCAAATTACTGTTTGGTGAGCTTTGTGGGCTGGCGGGGTCATTGGCCCATATTTCTTCAAAAACTACGAGTATGAGGGTCAGAATGTTACTGTCAATGGTGAACGGTATGGGAAAATGATTCGAAATTTGTTCGTACCTCAATAACGTGGTATTAATCTTGCTAATATGTGGTTCCAACAGGACGGAGCCACATGCTACACAGTGGGAGCTACAATTGATTTACTCAAAGAAACTTTTGATGAAAAAATAATTTCTCATAATGGCGCAATTAATTGGCCAACAAGATCGTGTGATTTAACCCCATTAGATTATTTTCCTTTGGGTTATGTTAAGTCACTTGTCTACGTCAATAAAACACAAACAATTGAACATCTGGAAATCAACACTCGCAGAGTTATCGGCAAAATACTTCAGCAAATGCTGCCAAAAGTTGTTGAAAATTGGTATTCAAGATTGCCTCTTCTACACGCCAGCCGTGGCGGCCACATGGCAGAAATCATATTTAAATATTAATTTCATAAAACTTTCTTTCCAATAAAAGCCCATTTAATTGACATTAAAAATATATTTCCTTGCTTTAATATGATTTAAACTTGTGTCACTCTATAAAAAAACACCCTTTACATACATACATAATAATTCTTTATGAAAATATATCGAAAAGTTATAGCGACTACTTCATTTATGCCTGAGAAACTTCATAAACTGCTGCAGCGAACAGTTTAAAACCGTAAAAAAAAACTCTTTGGAATAAATTAAATATTCACACCACGTTAAGAACGTGGATTCCATCAGTTATTTTAGTTTTACACTTTTAATTTGTTCACATTTTTAAATCTTACGGAGAGCATTGACAAAAGATAGATGACTTCCATAAAACGTTAAGACTTATTTACATATTTTTAAGCAGATATTCGTGAATTTCGAGCTTAACAACCAATATATATCTGGGGTAATGACCTTACTTACATCTAATAAAAAGGATCTGACAATGATTGTATGTAAAAAAAAAACGAGTATTTTTAAGAGAAATCATCGGAGGTTTATTTAATTACAAAAAGAAGGCTATGGCATTTATAATGGAAAGCATGGAAAACAATATCAGTCAAATGGCCGCCACAGCGCTACGCTTGCAGAACCATATTACAATAAAACCTCTCATAACGGACACCTCCCATGACCGGACGCCTCTAATAACCAGACAGGTTTTGTATATCCAAAATAAAATAAAACAATATGTACCTCTCTCAGAAGCAGACACCTCTAATAACCGGACAGAAATACCACGACCGTGAGTGTCCGGTTATCCATCGCGTTATATTCCCGATAACTCCATAGACATATCTTATCTTTCATTTAGATTGAAAGAACAAATTATAAAGGTGTTATATTAGCAGATCCTAGTTGAAAATTGTGATTGCCTCATTGAGATATCAATTATTCCGTGTGTAATTTCCATAATATTCATATGCGACCCATAAAATATATATATTCTGGGTGCTTATGAAAATGAAAGACAAATAAGTAATGTCCGTCTGTCCGTCCGTCCGTCAGTCTGGTGTACGTGAAATAGGTTTTCCGAAGCTCCCATAAAAGCTAGAGATCTCGGTCTTGAACTGGTCTATCAGAAATGATCCAAAATAGGGTGGTATTGAAAATCAGCAAAATCGAGCAGACGCTTTCAGAGCTGGAAAACTTAAACTTGATTTTGCCATATAAAAGTAACTAGATAACACAAACTTTTTTATTTTTTTTATTAAATAGACTTATTTTATATTTCAGTACGAATAAAATTTGTATTAAAAATATAAAAAACTAAATAAAAAAAATTAAAAATACATTTCCAGGGTTAGGAACTTTAACTTTTTTGTTATATAAAAATAACCTACTAAAACTAGTTTTTCCTTTTTATCTATAACTTTAAAATATCTTAAATTTTTAAAAGAAAAAGATTGGTGTAAGAAATCAGAAAAATTTTATATGCTGATTCCAGGGTTGGGAAACTGCCACTTTTTGTGATTTATAAAATTAACTAGGTTTAATAATTTTTTTTTACATTTTAATTTATATATCTATATATATATATATATTATGTTTTGAAAAAAACAAGTTGGCTACAGAAAATTAGAAAAATAAAAACCACAGCTCCACAGCTGGAAAATTTAAACTTTTTTTTTTATATTAAAGTAACTAAATAAAACTAGTATTTTTATTATTTCTTTTTTTCTTTCTTCCCTTAACATACTTTTTATAATTTTTTAAGAACAAGATTGGTATAAGGAACCAAAAAAAATCTAAGAGGATGATTTCAGGGTTGGGAAAAGTACACTTTTTTTGATATATAAAACTAATTAAATAAAGCTACTTATTTCTTTGGTAATTAAATATATTCTATATTTTAGAAAGACATAAATTAGTACTAGTGTTGAAACCAGAAAAATTTTAATTATGGTTCCAGGGTTGGAAATTGAAAAAAAAATTGGGTAAGAAAATAACCAAAAATAATTTTTTTTAGTTAATAATATTTCATGTTTTAGGAAAATCTTTACTTAAGCAAATTCTTTAGTGGAAAAGAACTAAAAATTGCACTAAACAAAAAAGTATAAGTACATTTTTCCACAAAACAAAATATATGTATGTATGTACTTATGTATGTATCTGTATACTACATACTACATACGTTGGTAAAGGGTATATATTATATACCCTCAATCGAGTCAAAATGTGTGACCGACCCCCACTAATTATGGTGGGCCGACCCACCTATGCCAGTGGCACACCCTCTGGAACCACCCCTGGGGGGTTCACCATACAAACTTTTCAAAAAATCACCATTTTAGCGCGTATGAGTGATACTGATGAAGAATAATATATTACTCATACGTATTTTTATACCCATTACCAAAAAATGGCAAAGCGTATATAATATATAGCCTTTTCCATTTTCGACGACAATACGAATTGCTGTTTATCAATGTTGTTTGATGATAGCAAAGAAAAGCGAGACTTTGCTATAAAGAAAATTCTAATTTTCTTAATTTCACTCGATTGAGGAACTCTAAATGGGTCAAAATCATGGGACATCAAAATACATTTTAGAGGTATGGTTCCTTCGGCAAAGTTTCTTATTTTGATCCCTAGAATACGATTTTCCTTGTAATTTGAGCGGTTTTTTTTTGCCTCCATACAAATCGACCCGCCCTAATATATAACCTTTTACCATTTTTTGGTAAAGGGTATAAAAATACTCACACCAACACAGACCAGAGAACAGCAATGAGTAGTAAAAAAGTGTGTAGAATTGAATCGTGACTTATAATTTCTTGTACTTATGCACACTCATACTTATTACAATGTTGTCTATGAATCATATTCACTCTAAAGCAGTGATAATCAAAAAGAGAAAATGCTTAAAAGCATTCATTTCCGGAAAACTTTAAATATTCAGGCATGTACCCTTTTCGAAATTGCACATTCAGTTGTATACGCAACATAATCATTTCTCATATTCCATTTCATTAAAAATTTACCTTAAATAGCTGATGTTAATAACAATCTCTACCCAACCAAGTTGATAGACATGGGTGCAGTGAAGTACACTGAAAAATATCGGTATTTGTAGTTTAATTTTTCTTCTCTTCTTTAGAAACTCACATAAAATTAGTAAAACTATTTCATTCAATAAGATTTGAAAATACTAAACTTAAGCCAGATTAAGAAATTATTCTATTTAAAAAATTTTGTTATTTGAATACTTCAATTGCCTGCTCACAATGAAAATTTTAAGATGGCACAATCTTGCCATATTAAAATTTTAAGATACTTAGTGTGAATTCCCTAAATACGAGTACTTCGATGTTACAAAATGCCGTCGATATGTACTCCCTATTGGTTTCGCTGATATAAAAAACGATTAAAAATTTTTTTTTAATATATTGTTTTATTTGCAGGAAACGTTAGCTATAGTTTCACATAATCTGCCTTATCATGGTATTTCAAATACGACTACGACTGTTTGGTAATAGATTAAAGAAAAACTGTTGAAGTCTTCTTTAATCTATTACCAAACAGTCGCAGGCGTATTTGAAATATTTACTGTTGTATAATGATATAAAATATTATACTAAAATAGAAAAACATGTGCAAGACTAGAGCAAAATAAATACATAAATAAATAAAAATTATTTGCGCGTTCGTGTTTGCATGACTTTGACACAAAATTCATTTCAATTTGTTTTAGTATTTATTCTTGCCACTGACAGGCGTATTAAGTGGCATTTAATATTATTTTGATAATAACATTCTTTCTCTTTTGTACACCAGTATGTATCTAGTTGCATAGTATGTGCACTAAAAAAAAGGAAATTAAGTAAATACCGCACACTAAATCAAAAAGAGTCACAACTCAAAATTATAAAAGTGCTTTTGCTTTTTTCTAAACCAGTTAATTGAAGAAATCTATAACGACCTCAACAATTTCTTTTGCAATACAGTCTTCTTGAAGAATACCTTGTTTGTAACTACTCAGCATCTGAAATTTTTTGAGCTGAGACTCTTTATGATTTAGTGTGCGATATATACATACATAGTAAAAAATAAACAAAAAATAATAAAAAAAAACACCTTAACTTTTAATAGGATTTTGTTGAATTGTAATGCAAATAGAAGCAGTATGCAAATTCTTTTTTATTTCTATTTTTTATTATTATCTATTATAATCACCACCCGAAAGATTATTGGGAACATATTGTTTGTTTGCTATTCTACCAGCATTTTTATTACTGGTAAATATGAAACGGAAAGTACGTTGCTTATGAGTTTATTATACCACATAATTCTAATTTGTACAAACATTTCTACAATAAGATTAGATGAATAATATAAAATTAAAAATAAAAAAAGCTAGAAAAAATAACAACGCTTTACACTGGGCGGCATAGAAAGTAGAGATGAGCAAATGCCGCGATTTTAACATGTCGCACCTATAGTCTTCACTAGGGATGTAAATCGGGACTGGTTTCTACGATCCAAGGATTAAGGATTTGAAAAAGTCAAATCCCAGAATTTCGGTATTTTTCAGGATCTCGAAAGTTTTTGAGAATCAGTGATTTTTCGGGACTCTGAATATATGCTTTTTATAGGTATTTAATAACAAAAAAAAAACGTCTTTAAAAGGATCACAAACAAAAGCTTTACAATTCATTTTATATTACATAGTTATACATAAAAATATTTATTATCCATAAGAAGTAAGAGTGCAATACTCGGCTGTGCTGAATCTTATATACGATTTATCAACGTATGTATATATAGTATACAGATACATACATACCCTGCAGCAAATGGAACTGACACAAGACTAGTCACGTGATCGGCCTTTAAGTGCTAAGGACCAGTCCGAGTTCTAACACTTCCTATGAAGCGAACCACTCACTTTTACATGGGGATGGCCTAGGATGGGGTTAATTATCACTTTGTATACGCATTTTGACTTGTCACTGAACTATCCTACAGTGACCTATTCGGTGTAAAATAATACAATTATTTCAAAATGTCATTTCGACACTTAACTGTAACAATGTAAACTTATAATTTTTTTTTATTGATACAAATTCAATTGTAATTTATTTTTGAGCAGATATTCTTAGGGACTCGAACTGACCTCGTGCATGACAGGCTTGCACACTACCCACTCGACCACAGAGGCATTCATATTTCAATAGCATAAACACCTGTTAAGCTTAGGTTAATATCTAAGTGTAGTTACGGTACTTGCACCAGAGTGACTTGACGGTACATTTATATCGATTCATTGTCTTTACCAGCCAAGTCTTTCTTATATATATACTAAACCAAAAAAAAAAAAAAAAAATATTCGTAATACATAATACATGCCCTGGCGGAGTCTTTCTTATATAGACATACTAAACAAAAAAAAATATTCGTAGTACATATAATATATAATATATAATATTCGTAATAGTACCCCCTATTGAACTATGGATGAACTAATGGAGAATAAAAGTAAACGAACAAAAATGTGTTCAGGTAACATTTACCCTATGAAGAAAGAGATACTTGTTCCCAACTTGTTCCTCAAAATACACCTTGATCGATGGCTTACATGGAAACACCACATTGACTCTAGCGAACACAAATGAATCTTAAATTAACTCAGATACATTGGGTGATTAACTAGTAGAAATTCAATCCTCAGTCTAGATTGTAAAATTTCAATATACTTTTGAAACCTTTATGGTGCTACGGAATTCAGTTACGGGTAACCTGACCACACATCCCGCTTTAAAATTTTCAATCTCTCATTAGATTTTTATTAAAATGTAACTGATACAAATTCAATCCAAATAGTTTTTAAGTGCAGTTATTGCTTAACTATCCAAATCTCTGTGTGCTTCGTAGTTCAGCTTATTTGTAGAATGCAATTCACATTGTTAACATATCATGAAGAGTAACTTCACGTTTGCGCTTGTATAAATTTATAAGCCTTGACACGAATCTTGTGCTTTAACAGAGCTTTATTAGTGCCTTAGCAGAGCTCTGTTACGCTATAATGCATTTCTAAAGGACTTTTCTAGTAAATGAGGCAACCCAGATGGAAAAAGTAATGCTGCTCCTTTATTATTGCCCATGAATCTATTTCTGAAAAGCATGAATTTGGACTAGATACCCGAATTACCAAGTTTTCAACTTGACATTTTCTGAAGGATATGCACTATTGGAAGTCAATGCTGTCGGATAATATCGGTCATAGATTAATGTCCTAGTGGTCATCTAAAAACGTGCGTGCTAAGAATTTCTTGAAGCTCGAGTTTTCAGGAGTTCTTCAAAAAACTTTAAAGTACATACGAAACTATATATGTGCATATTACACATCCCGCTTTCTAAAAGATACTTATTTTTAAATCTCAGTTTTTGATGGATCAGTCTCGCTTTCAGCTTCCAATGTAGAAAAAATCCAAAGAAAAAGAAAACATATTACATATTATTTGATAGGTCCTGGACTCAGCTACAATACTAGAACGAGTCTCAATAACTAGAACGAGTCTGTTGAAGCTTTTTAGCTTTTAATATGTTTAGTAATTCTCAATTAATTTATGGTAGATTTTATATAATTCCAATTTTTTTTCAAGCATTTGGTTGGACATTTTCTGATAAATTTGCATTAGCATTAACCTAATGCAACGTATAGAAAATATTAAACAACATAGTTAGTTACATTAATATAGAAACCACCTAACTTATTTTCGAGATTTTGGCATTTTTCAATATATTAGATATATCACGAAAATGTTGAATATGTAACCATTTACACGATATATCTTCTTTTCATCATACACTACGCTCTACATTTTTTAACACTCCCATTTTCTCAAGTCCTACGCCGAGTACGCTTGGTTCAATTGTCACCAAATTTTCTGCTGGGTAAGTACACACATAAATATTTGTTTTGTGATCAAATTTATTATTTTTTGTAATAGTGCAATTTTTAGTGAGTGTTTTTTTGGACTAAAGAATTTGCTTGAGTAAAACATCTTCCTAAAACATGTTTAACTAAAAAAAATTATTTTTGGTTATTTTTTTACAAAAAATTTTTTTTAAATTTTTAACCCGGGAACCATAATTTAAATTTTTCTGGTTTTAAATAAATAGCTAGATTTATTTAATTAGGTTTATATATCAAAAAAAGTATAGTTTTTCCAACCCTGGAATCATCCTTTTATATTTTTTTTTGTTCCTTATACCAATCTTGTTCTTTAAAAAATATATAAAATATGTTAAGTGAACAAAAAAAAAAGAAATAAGGAAAATATTATACTTATTTAGTTACTTTAATATCAAAATAAATTCAGTAAAGTGCGACTTTAACTCGCGCATGAAGGGTCCCGTAAATTCAGTTTTGAGAAATTTTTTAATGTGGCGTTCTTGCTTATATGAAGTTTTTCTCAGTTTTTTTTTATATATAATTTGTATATAAAAATTACCAACAACAAATTTTACACTATTATATTTAATACGACCGTACAAAGATACAAGAGGTTTTATGAATTCAGCAATTGTATTTTGTGTGTGCCTGAATTGTTTTTTTTTACTTTTAAATCAACTTTGTTTGTTGTATTGAATTTAAATAAAATATTCGTTCGTAATTATAACAATATGATTATTAAAAATCATTCCAAAATTTTAACATTTTCAAATACTTTTTTTAGCATTTTTAGCATTATTTGAAGCTCCATTCAGCATTAAAAATTTTTTTAATTGGAGTATACTACGCGAAATGCCCAGGTGACTTATTATTTTTTAAATTTTAACATATTTTTTTTAGCAGTTTTCTGTTCTTTTTAACAATTTTTAGCATTGTTTTAAAAGCTAAAAAAAATTAATGAAAATTAATTTCATAGCTGGTCACACTGTTTATAACGGAACTTTAGCGAGACTTAATGTGAAAAACTATCGCTCAAAACACTTGACACTCTTTTACCAGTTTCCCAATTTTACATACAATTTATACGTTAAATCGAAAATTATTTAAAGATTTGTCCACTTTTACAGTGTTTTTAGGATGCCTATATTGAAAGTTTAACATTAGAGCACAAAAAAAAACATCTTAAAACTGCAATAGATTGTATCTCACAACTGCTACGAGTACTTTTGTCATGTTTTTAATATTAAATTATAGAGAACATTTTCATACGCCCCAGTTATGTTTTATAAATAAATTAATTAAAGTTTGCCGACTACAAATTTAACTCATGTGTAAGTAATTTAAGCAACATGCCACCAGTCTGGTAGTAGAGGCGTGTGCAAGTTTATTAATCAATACAAAATAATAATTTGTCAACTTACAGTCTCTCCTACGATGTCACCAGAAATCGTTCGATCGACAAATTGTACTGCAAACAACAACAACATTAGAAAATTTATTGTTGATTTCAATATAAGTATCCGATCGAACTATTTCTGGTGACATCGTGGGACAGGCCGTTGGTGCATGAACATATCACGTATTCGCACAATGCACTCGCACATACATGCATACATACATACATACATATGTACATAAATACATACATACTATGTAAATAATAACAACTTAAAAGCTTAACTAGGAAATGGCCAACCAATGACACTTTTGATCGGTTATGACAACAAACCCACCATGAAAAAAAACGTAACAACCATCCATCACTGACATTATTTCTTTGAGGTTTTAGCTTTATATATTAAATTCAATTGAACTGAATTACTCACTGTCCCTTGTCAAAGTTATTTACGCTTAAGATGACATCTTTTTCAATTTTTGGGGTTTCAGAGTGCACTATAAAGAAACGAATATGCGATTTAAAACTGGCATAACTAAGCGCCTTAAAATCGTATTGTTCTTTTATTTTTATTCTAATAAGAAGAGAATATATTAGAGTAAAAATAATACAATAAAGATTTTTTTGGCCAATGTCAAGGCTTATTATGTAATGCTATTTCCCTCATTATATTGTCATTTATTAAAAAAAAGGTTGCATTAGGAGATGATTTTTCTTCTTAAATTAAAATAATTTTTTTTATTTACGTACATGTATATGGGCGTTCCCACAAAAAAATCCACATTTTTCCACGTTTTGCATGTTGGTTGTAGAGCCGTAACTAGCTCTAGATTTAAAAAGAGATATTAAGAAATCCAACAGCATATCTGTGGCAAAAAGGAAAAAGTGCTTAAGTCCAGATAAGCTGACTTTGAGTTCATAGAACCTTCGGAATCTACATATTTGAAAGTATATCTAAACAAAATCTCAATTAGTTTCTGCAATATTTCAGGAAGTTATAGCACAACAACTTTCGGCTTATCTTTTTTAGACTTCCAATCTCATTTCGAATAATAGCTTAATTTAGGTTATACAAGTCAAGAACTGGGTTGGCAACCTCTTAAAGTGTCCCAGTAAAAAAAATTGGAAGTCATTCTAAAGGAAGTACATTTTCATTGCTTCCAAAAAATCGATATTTTTAATTTGCCAATAGTTAGCAGAAAACCAAGTAGAAGTTTATTTTAGTCATACAAAACCTTGTAATTCCTCTCTAGTTTTAGAAATTACTCACCAAAATTTTTAAAAAATCGATTTTTTTGAAGAAACTTATGAACTAATTTTGGTCTAAAATTTTAAAGTTATTTGCTTAAATTTACATTAAATTACTGTTTCGCGTTTAAATTCCTGTAAAAAGAAACTAATTGTTAAAATAGGTAACTATTAGCCATTTTTCCTAGATGAAAATATTATCATAGAACACAAAAAAGTACATTTTTCTTAAAATCGCTTCCAATTCGGTGACCAGGCGGCGAAAAAGAGAACTTCTTGCAATGACAACCCTATGTAAAAATCATTAGATCGAATCGAAATTTGCACTACTTCCAGATCGCACTCAAAGTACCTGGGGGTTATTTTGGATAGTAAGCTGACGTTGAGGCCCAATATAGAATAAAGAGTTAAATCGGCCAACATTGCTCTATATGCATGTAAAAAAAAGATGTTGGCAAGATATAGGGCCTTTCGCCTAATCTTACGTATTGTACCTACACAGCGGTAGCTAGACCAATTCTGCACTACGAAATACTTGTTTGGTGGAGGGTGACTGAGACAAAGGCATACCTGGAAAAGTTAGAAGGTTTGGAGAGACTAGCAGAGCTCTGCATCACTGGAGCTTTTAAAAACACACCTACTGCAGCTTTAGACGTTATATTGGACCCTTAACCAATATAACTAACCGCAGTAAACGCGGCATGCAAATCCGTTATCCGACTAAGGACAACAGGACAAAAGTTGTACAAATCACTTGGTCACAGTAAATTGCTGGAAGACATCATTCCAGTAATGAACTTCTTCGCCAAACCACAGATCTCTATAAGGGAAGAAGGCTATCTTGAAAGTCTTAGCCATAGTGGTTCTGGTTTCAACTATTTCACTGATGGTTTAAAGATGGATGGACGGGTGGTAGGAATCTTATAAGCTTCCTCATCACTGCAGCATCTTCCAGCTAAAGTGGCAGATGTGTTTCAGATTATCGTGAGCACCTGCCTTTACTGCCTTATCTCATGGTGGTCTAAGTACCGGGTGTAGGTAAGACCCATGCACCCATGAACCTAGTGCCCATTCCTCAAGACACATATGGCCCTATGTATAAGCAAAAATTGGCATGAAGTTAGCATAAGTGATGAAATTGAATTAGGTGTTAACGAGTTCTTCCATACAATTTGACATTAAAAATGGTCACATTACCTAATTTTAACCCAACTCTAAGTCCTAGCACTGTTTTTAATGGGAAGTTTCATCGCAAAACTCTTTAAGATCATGTTCAATTTTGTCACTTATGCTAACTTCATGCCAATTTTTGCTTAAACATAGGGCCGATAGATTGCAATCTTTGAATATAGTTATCCCTGTACTATGTTCAAGTAACTTGTTTAGGTACTTTCAGCTATCTAAACTCTTCTCCGTAATCACTTTGTCAAAACCATACTATCTGTTGTATGGCAACAGCACCTAGAATAGTGTCTGGCTGACCGTATCACGCCAATCACTAGCATCGATTTCACACTGGTAGCAACCACAGCCACCACGTTTATTCTACCGGTTCTCACGCCACAGGTATTGTGTATACACCCACAGTGAGGTCCCCAAGAGAATTCTTCAACCATTGCCGGCACAGCTCCACCACTCATCAGAGATGAACGCATGCCTGTGTAGCCATAAAATCCAGTGCCTACTCCACACACATCAAAATTATCGTTCTAACCACGTGAAGTAGGATGAACTCGACATTTTAGCAAAGGATCCAGACGACCGCTGCATACACCCAAACACCTAGAGCAGCTCGACTGTCGGGCAACCGGCACCAGTAGAATCAGAAGTAGCCTCTGGGCAGACCTCGAAGTTCCATCACAAAGGCTTCACCTCTATCGTCTTTTGAGTTCAGGGGCAGTTCCAGGTGATGCTGCATCTGATTGACATAAACACAGACATGTTTCCTTTTATAAATATGTGCACATCCTTTGCTCTTTTTCCAGAGATCGTGTAGTAAGACATAAGTTCTATGGATAATGTACCATAAGTACGTCAACAGAAAGAACCACATCACCCCAGCTGGGGCCCCGGGATCGCCACACCCTTAGTCAAAGGTAGACTCCCTGGAGGAGCCAAAATGGCAGCAGTTTTAGCTTTTATCAATCTAACCATGAATGCGCATTGCGCATGTAAATATCTATATAGAAAGTCAAGCAGCTATTGAAGCAATTTTAGCTGACTGCAACTCCTCCTCGGTTGGACTCATGTGTATGAAGGTCCTAAATATGTTATGCGCTGGTAGACAAGTACATATATTCTGGGTTCGGTGACACATGGAAATTGAGGGAGATGAAATGGCCGATAGAGGAATTCTATTACCGGCTGAGGAAACGTTATATGTCCAAAAACCAATATAACACCTGAAAGGGATCATAGATGAGAAAGGGATAAGATGAGAGAAGAAACGGAAAATAGTTGGCGTGCGACGAAAACTTTGCAAAACTTCTAAAATCATGTGGAGCTCCTATGATCCCAAATCGACTAAATTCCTTTTATAATTAACTAAAAGCAACTGCTGTTGGGGTATTAACTGTACACTGCTGGACGTCTTCGTATGCTGTCAAAATAGAACGAATACTTGACGGTACTGCAGGAAATGTAAGGAACCTGGAGTAATGGAACATCTACTTCTTTTATCAGCTGCTGGTGGTCCTTGCCCACCCAGATTAACCTTACATAACCTAACCTAGGTTATACTTTGGTACTCGTATATTTCAAATTAAGTGGTAATATTTACATTTTGTAGAATGATATTTACTTAAAAAAATAAAGGTTAACAGAGAATTGCCCAATTTAACTATAAAAGAACTAAATTTCTGAAAATTGACTTGAACAATTAAACGTGCTCCCCTGCAAAACACTAAAATATGACTTAAGCAGTTTTTCCTTATTGCCACAGATATATTGATGCCGCTACTTACAATATATTAAAGTATACATATATTAACCAATAATTAAAGAAGTTTAATTTTATTTAAAAAAAATATATATCCGCCTCTTTTGTGTGTATTTGCGCTTGTGTGTCTTTGTATGTATGTTTGCAGCTTTTGATAATGTTCAAAAAAAGGACGTGCAATGAGTTCCACTTACTTTTTGTTGCTTTTGAAATAACGCGCAATGAAATCATTCTTGGCAACCTGCTGGCAAATTCAAACATTTAACTGAAACCCTGGCACGTTAAACAGAAAATATTTCAAATTGTTTTCGAAGCCGCAAAAAAACAGAGCAGCTCAAAAGAAGAAAAAAAATTATAGACTCCTTAAATTTATGCTTTGTAAAGTAATTTCTTTGTTTTCTTCTTTACTTTTATATTCTTTTTAGTAAAGTTATCAAACATTTTTTAAATTTGTCTGCAACTTACTTAACACAAAAAAAAAAAAAAAGATATTTGTTCTAATTCTAAAGTTATTGACTTTAAGGCCGAATTTCTCTTTATGTATAAGATTTTTATAACCTTCCCAAAAATGGTATATAGGTTTGTCATTGCCTGTATAATTTCCACAATATGAATATGTGACCCATAAGGTATATATATTCCGGGTCCTTATGAATAGGGAAAACGAATAACTAAGCGATATCCGTCTGTCCGTGTGATGTAGCGGTTTTCCGAAGCTCCCAGCTATAGACTTCGATCTTATTCTTGTGTATTAGAAATGGTCCTAAATAAATTGGCATTGAAAATCAGCAAAATCGAGCTGGTAGTCAGAGCTGGAAAATTTATTTTGCCATATAAAAGTTAACAGGTTAAACAATTTTTTCTAAATAAAACTACTTTATATTTCAGTACGAATAAAACTAGTACTAAAAATATAAGAAAAACAAGAAAAAATCAAAAAGGACTTCTCCAGGGATGGAAAAGTTTAACTTTTTAACCTTCCCTTTTTCTCTTTAAATTAAACATATCTTACATTCTTTAAAAAAAAATAGGTTTGTGTAAGAAATCAGACAAATCTAAAAGAATGAATCCAGGGTTGGGACACTTACACTTTTTGTGATGTACTAAAGTAACTAGGTGCAATTAATTTTTTTCATTTTCTTTATAAATTATACATATTTTATCTTTTGGAAGAAAAAGTTTGGTATAGAAAATTAGAAAATAAGAGCCACAGCTACAGAGCTGGAAAATTGGAATTTTTTTTTGATATTAAAGTAAATAAATTTTTTTTTTTTTTTTTTTTTTTTATTACATGATATTTTATTTATTGTATCTTCATATATGAACTAACAATAAGTATTCAAATCTTAAATATAAAAATATAATTAGGCCCGACCAGTGTCGGACATAAGCTTAGTAGGTGTTATATATAAAACATAAGTATTGATAATCAAAAGGAAAAAATATAAAGTATATAAATGGAAACAATTTTTTTCCTCATTTCCTTTTTTAGGGTTGCGCACACAGTACACCAAAGGTGAAAAGGAACACTATTGTTTTCGCTACGCTGTCCGTCTGTGCGTCCGTCCGTCTGTCTGTCTGTCTATCCGTCACAGGCTACTTTCTCGAGAACCGTAAGAGTTACGGACCTGAAATTTGGACAGAGTATGTAGAACTTCGGTCGCTACAACAACAAACGCATGAGAGTTAAAAATTAAAGGGTGTTCCAAGACGAGCAATGAAAAATTTTAAAATCCCATGTATATACATACAATTGTATATACAGGCAACTGCCGGTATAACGAACGATATAATGCCAGACCCATTCGTTATACCGAAAAATTCGTTATAGCGCAAAGTTTCTTGCAAGTGTTATTTTAACTTTTATTACTGTTGACATGATGCAATACAATGAAAAGAATGAGGGCAATTTTATTTTGAATAAGCTACCAAATACACCCTGATGGTACCATTTTTTTTTATTTTTTTTTTTTTTTTGAAAAATGCTACTGTAGATTTTGTTTAATATTTTTTTGCAGTTCTTTATACAGAGTACACTTTTATCAAAACATTCGCTATAGAAAGTAGAACTAAATGTTAAAACTATGATCTTAGCAAGTTTTTGTTTTTATTTTGCGATTTTTTCTTTATCATTCGTTATATCCAGTATAAAATTAGGATATTATTCGCTATATAAGGTTGTTAATGTAAAATATTTGGCCGTTCGTTATATCGGATTTTCGTTAAAGCGAGATTCGTTATACCGAGATTTGTTTGCATATACACTAGCAATTTTGTAAAGTTAGTGTATTTTTATACAGACTACAACACTTAACACTAAAATTTTAAAAAATCTAAATTAAAAGGTGTTCTATCAGTTCATGTAATTTTGACTATGTTATTTGGACAACTTGCTGTATCTTAAAAAACCGTAAGAACCAAACTCTTGAAATTTTCAAAAACGGTAAGACTTAAAAATTCCAAACCAAAAAAAATCGCAAAAAACAAAAAAAAAATCGACAAAAAGAAAAAATGCACCAAATTAAAAAAAATCTAAGACTAAAATAAATTGCGAAATACCGAAAAATCGCAAAAACAGAAAAAATCGCTAAAATGAAAAAAATGCCAAATTAAAAAAAAAACGTTTAAACTGAATAAACGCCAAAAACGCCAAAGTAAAAAAAAACACATTATAAACGCTTAAAACCGAATGTATGGGACCCTTCGTGCGCGAGTCAAAGTCGCACTTTACTGAATTTATTCTTTGTCCACTTAACATATTTTATATATTTTTTTTGCAGAACTAGATTGGTATAAGAAATCAAAAAAATCTAAAATGATGATTCCAGATTTGAAAAATACAATTATTTTTGTATATAAAAGTAACTAGGCCAAATTAATTGTCTCCTTTTGTTTACAAATTCAATATACTTTATGTTTTAGAAAGAAATTGTTTGGTATAAACTATTCAACTATTGTTTAGTTATATCGAAAATAAAATTTAATTTATCGCATGTTAACCGAAAAGTCAAAACTGCTCCTGTCAACAAGCAATTTTAAGTTGACTTCTGTCAAAACTTTAACAATCTGCGTCATTTAGTTTGTGTTTATGGCAGCCATTGAAAAAGTGTGGGTGTGCTCGTAAATGCATCACTGCTCTGCAACATACTCGAAAATTATTTTTTTTTTCAGTAGTAGCCATGTTTGTATTATCTACTTTAGTGAAGTAATTTAGGACATTTTAAATTACAAATTTGGCATTTAGCACCTTTTTGTGTCCTTTTGGTGAATATTTTTGAAATTTTTCTGCGACAACACGGACTTTGAATTGTAATCCAATTAATTTTAAACATAAAATAAATAAACACCAGCTTGAATTCATTGTATTTAAATGAATTTTCTTTAATTTATTTTATACAGATTTGTTTTCCTAGTGCAATAAATTAATGTGAAAAAGTTATCTTGAAAACTTAAAAGTTAAAGTTTTGTTAAGTGAACAGTTAAAAGAACGTTACGGTCTAGTCAGAGAATATTGCTGAAGACTACAAAGAAAGAAGTTCACAATTTTGTTTCTAAATAATTATCAATTATCTTGCCTTTCCCCACTCGCTTTTCGATAATTCTATGCAAAGAAAATTATACATTCATTTGCCATATTGTGCGCTGCGAGGACAGGAAAAAAACAATCAAAGATCTAAGCTGTTTTATATGGATTATGCAAATTAAACATTTTGTACATTATTTATGTTTCTTTTCACCAAGATTAAAATGGAAACGGGAATACTATAATATTTAATACCAAGGCGCTGCATATTGAAGAAATTTTATCATTTGTTATATTTAGGGGAAAGTACATAAAAAATTCATTGAACATGTTTCATACATCTGTGGCACCTATTTTTTCACTTTGCTAATACAAGTAAAAAATTTTCATTTCGTTTTATCTAACCATCGCTTCCCATTTCTAATTTGTTAACTTTCCATCAATGGAAATGCTCATAGACCTTACGAGTACTAAGCCTTTAAAAATATTTAAGAAAGAGACATACATATGTAGATACATACACACATACTTTTGAATGTAATGAAATATTTATTTCGTTCTGTTGATTTTTTTTAGAAAAATAAATATCCCACAACTCAACGAGTATTGTATTTGGAACTGAAATCATTTTATACTCGTAATGTAGAGTCTGACTTTTTAGGATTGTAAATGTGTATACACATTTTTTAAAAAATATAAAAATATTCTTAATATAAAAATATTGTGAATATTAAACCGAATACATATGCGTAATACAGAGCTATTTATTTACACACACACATAAAGCATGTTTTCAAACAGCCACACACACAGCCACACATTTTTCATTTCATTTTATGTACACAAATAATTGTTTACAATGGCGAATTATGAACAAATATTCCGAGTATGACTGTATTTTTTTTACTGAATAAATATTAATATTCTGTGTGTGAAAAAGAGTCAATTAGTTTAATACGCATGTGCCTTTTTTAGGGTTCCGTACACCAAAGGTGAAAAAGGAACCCTATTGTTTTCGCTACGCTGTCCGTCTGTCCGTCACAGGGTATTTTCTCGAGAACCGTAAGAACTACGGACCTGAAATTTGGACACAGTGTGTAGACCCTTGGCCGCTACAACAACAAATACATGAGAGTTGGAAATTAAAGGGTGTGCCAAAACGAGCAACGAAAAATGTTAAAATCCCATGTAATATACATACAATTGTATGTATATGCACTTGAAATTTGTAAAGTTAGTGTATTTTTATACAGACTACAACAATTAACACTAAAATTTAAAAAAATTTAATTAGAGGGTGTACCATCAGTTAATGTAATTTTGACTATGTAATTTTGATAACTTGCTGTATCTTGGAAACCGTAAGAGCAAACTTCTTGAAATTTTCAAAACCGGTAAAACAAAAAAATCTAAAAATTATAAAATCGCCAAACCGAAAAAAAAATCGCCAAAATCAAAAAAAAATCGCCAAAACGAAAAAAAAGCACCAAATTAAAAAAAAATTATAAATCGAAAATAAATCGCGGAAAACCGGCAAAATCGCCAAAATGAAAAAATCGTCAAAATGAAAAAAAAAATCGCCAAAATGAAAAAATCGCCGAAATTAAAAAAAACGCCAAAATTAAAAAAATTGCCAAAATGAAAAAAAAATCGCCAAAATGAAAAAAATCGCAAAAAAAAATAACCAAAATGAAAAAAATCGCCCAAATTAAAAAAAAAATCGACAAAATTTAAAAAATCGCCAAAACGAGAAAAAAGCGAAAAACAATAAAAAAAATTATTTCAGCTGAAAAAAACGTAACAAACACTGTATTTAAAAAAATGCTCAAAGCCCAACGTACGTAACCCTTCGTGCGCGAGTCAAAGTCGCACTTTACTGAATTTATTTTGTAGTTGTAGAGTACTTTCGTTTTTTGCATAAGCAAAGTAGAGATGCCCTTGTATGTTGGAATTGTCTTAAGTCATAGTTATGTGCGTACAAATTGTTTGTGCTACAATTACAATTATATGCAGTTGCTAAAATTCACACTATTTACTTATGTATATTATTTTTTAGTACTTTTTGGCATTCTCCGATGCAGATGACGTGGTCTTACTGGTAACGGGAAAGTTTCTTCCCGCTATCAGTAAGGTCCTACTGAGCCAGCAGATTAAACTGAGCTAGTCTTCTTTGCTGGGAGATACATAATAGACAGCTTTCTGTAGCTGGGGCTACCAGAGAGTGCCAAATAGTAAGCCTTCTTGGAAAAGGTTCATGCAGAAAATGCTAAAAAGAGCCTTAATGCTTACTACGCATGCAGTAACTCCATAGACATCACGGACTCTAATGTTGTTGGAGTTTATTTTAGTAGGATACCCTCACTGCTGATTCGGGGTTTGAAATATAGAGTTTAAACCCCGTGACAGCGCATAGAGAAAGGGACCTAAGGGTAAAAAAATTAATTTTCACTTTCGTTTTTTTTTTTGATGTGGACAACATCTGAGCATCGAATGTGACCGACCCCACACGCAAAGAAAAGATATGGTTGTAAAATGGTTGAGAAAACAATATTATGTTCTCTGAAACAAATGTGTTGTCGTTGAAAACTAGTTATTGTTATTTTAAACATTAATTTTGTTACGATAAACAGAGTAATGTTTGAATTTAATAATTACATTATTATATTCATAGAAAGTATAAGTATAAGTATGGTTAGAGTGTAACAATATAGTTTTGTTAAAAATTTATGACTACAATATAATTTGTATTATTGTGTAAAAATAATATGATGTAAATAACAATAGAATGTTATCCAAAACCATACTATGTTAAGTTTAAAAAAATCTTTTTCAGAAACATCTTTTCTCAGTTCAGTGTTTCGTTTGCAAGCTATCGGATTTAACGCTCAGCTGTTTTTATTATATAAAATAATACTATGGTTGTATTTAACAATATTATTATAATATTAGAACATGGTATTGTAAGTCTTAATTATATTTTAGTCACATCTAACAATAGTGTTGTCTTATTTACAATAATAAGATTAGGTATATCAAAGTTAATTTTTTTGTAGATAATATTATTATTAACTCAGAAAATAATATTATTTAAACTTTGCTTTTCTATTGACAATAATATGATTTGACTGCAACCATTTAATTCAATCATAGTATGTTGCTATTTGATTATGGTTACCTCAACCATATTTTTCTTTGCGTGCATGCTCCAAAAGTGTTCCCTTCCAGAGATATGCGCGTTTTATGAAATTGAAGTCGACGATTCTAAGGTTATGTGGAAAAATTTTCGTACTAACAGAGTGATATTCACTATTTAAAAGAATTATAAATGAGTATTTATTATAATTCATAATTAATAATTTCAGAAAATAAACCTGGATTCGAAAAAACGCGAGCAAAATTGATATCAAACTCATGGAAACAGCGCGCTAGGTAGAAAACAGTAAACACCAACTACACAAAACACGAGGTAGGGAGGACCTACGCGCGTTTTTAAGGTTGACCAACACGTTCCTGATGTGATGACATGTGTCGCTTTCAAATGAGACCAATACCAATACGCTCAGTGATGGTACACCAAAGATACACGTATTTAAATCTTTAAAATGGCTCTCCTGAACAAAACCGGGTTTTTACCCTTAGGTCCCTTTCTATTTTGCGCGTCACATATGATGGTGACGGGTCTTTACAGATGGTTCAAGCAGGGAGACAGGGGCACGGTTGCTTCTGTATATATCTTGGAATTAAACATTCAACGAGACAGACAGACTGAGATTCTGGCAATCCACAGCGCCATAAAGCTGTTGGCTAAAAATGTGGAGCTAATCTCTCGTTGAAGATACACAGTGCCACATCGAAACTAGTTCGTGATCGTAGGAGAGGCCTCAACTTCCCATGCAGAAAATTTGGTGACAATTGATCTAAATCAAGGGTGTCCAAGCCCTATGCGTTTGGTGCTCATTTGTTTTTGTTAAAGCGCTTAACTATAGGCTGTGTGTTTCAATACTCACGGCATACACTCAGCGCTAGCAATACGAAATACACATACACACATACAGCACTCAGCACCAGCCCCAGTTGGCCGCGTCTTTAAGACATCTTTGACGACGGGTACAATACAATTATAAGTCGTAGAAGACATATTGAAGACAGCTCCATAAAAATCGTCGACGAAATTTTCATGTAAATGGCGGCCAGGTCACACAAGACGAGATTATCGTCAACACAACACAAAACTTATAGCACTGTCGTTCAGATTGTCCTCAACAAAGTCTTATTAAAGACAAAACGAGGGACATTGTCGCTCAGTTAGTCATGAACGACAATTTCCTTTAAATTGTCGATTAGAAAACCTAATCGACAGGCGATATGTCGTACATTAATCGTCGAAGACAATGTCATCTGCGACGATTTGGCCAACTGGAGCAATATGAAATACACAAACAACTTTGTCTTATAAGTTGTTTTTGTAATTCTTTTTATTAAATAAAAATCCGTTTTTCTTTAAATGTATTGGTGTTTACTCTTCCATAAGGAACTTTTGGGCACCTCTGATCTAAATGTATTCGTCCTATGACCTGAGAAAATTTGAGTGTTATCAAATATACGGAGTAGTGTATGGTGAAAAAAAAACATAACATTCAAATGGTTACATATTCACCATTTTCGTGATGTACCGTCTTGATCTTGATCTTAATTCGGACTCGGCCTAGTATTGTTGTAAACGAGACTGAATATATTCGCTGTGGTTATAATGTTAATTGCGCCTTCCAATGTGACTCTAGAACCAGTCGCGAAACTATACTTAAATTTTAACTTAAGCTTAACTGGTAGTAATACTTTTGAAATGTGAGTGACTCTGTAGTCGAGTGGATAGTGGGCAAGCCTGTCATGCACGAGGTTTTAGGTTCGTATCTCAAAAAATTTTCAGATTAAAAATATGGCATTTGTAGCAATAGAAAAATTTATAACGGCTCCTTTCACAATGTACAATTAAATGCTAACAGACTTTAACGGCAGGTTTAATATGAAGAACTGTCAGTTAAAGTTCACATTAACTCTTAATCATACATTGTAAAAAGCAACGTAAGAGTTAATTGTTGCAGTTAAAAATGTCGAAATGACATGAAAAATGCAATGAAATGACATGAAAAATGCAATGAATCAAACCAATTCACATATTCCATTTGCAATAAGGTTTCGTATATAAGGCAGACATCTACATCAACTGACACCACATACAGTGGACCAAGACACAGAAGAACGCTGATGAGGAAGGTTTAGTGGCCTTCGAAAACGGCTGGCTGTTCCGTTCAACTATGTGTTGTTGTCAGAATATTTACAACTAACTTTGATGTTATTTGTTCATTAATAATTATCACATGTAATTTGGCTTAAAAAGCGTTACGAACAGTACCCTAATTCAATTCATAAGAATTTAAGACATTTATATATAATTTATATTATTCCACACTGAACAGTCACAAGGTGCATACAAAGTATTAGTTAATCCCATCCTAGGGCATTCCCATGAAAAAGTTACTGGTCCACTTAATAGGAAGTGTTAAACTCTTACTGATCTCTATCATTTGACTAGTGACTAGTCTTGTATCAGTTCGATTTCCTGCAGGGTCCTTATGGACAAATACAAGGTTATCCATTTCATGGTTTCAAAAAATGTGGTCTGGCAAGGCTGTTAACTATTAAATATCTGTCATCTGAAGTGTAATTTATTTAGTGATATTCTTGCCATTTTAACAATCGAAGATCGCATAAAAATAGTTAAAACTTATAGTACAGAAGTTGAGGTTGAAACATGACCACTCTTTGGGGTGATTACGTTCGTCATAATGGACCTTATAAAGAAAATTGAAAAGAGTGTAAGCTTCACAGGTGTGTTCAAACCTGTGTGTCATCGCTATCAATGCACTGCCGAAAATATCTCTCGTGTTAGTAAAAGTGTTGAAGAAGCCTTAATGATCAAACAGAATTGCGGCGTAAACACATTTTCCATACAAATTGACATAAAAAAGCAGACCTACAAAACAGTCGAGAGATAAATCTATTTTATTTTGAGAGCATTTTTTTTCTTATGCTCTCACATACTTATAAATAAATATTCTCTCTAACATGTTACCATGCTTTCAATAAATTTCATACATTTTGTGAACAAAACTACAAAGAAAAATAAGCCGTAGATTTTATTATGAGCTTTGTTAATTTGACAATGATTTTTCCTGAAGTTGCGGATTTATTCTGTTTGATCATTTACCATTAATTCAGAAAGCTATGGCCGTATAAAAATCAACTTTGGTTGGCCTGTAACACGACCACTTTTTTTATTGAATGGGAAGTTTTCAAAACGCATAACTTAACGTTTTGGCAACCAAGCTCATGAGAATTGACGCCGTTAGATGTTGTTGTAGTTCTACACCAAATACTGTGTCTTCGCGGATCATCCTTTAAGCCTCAGTTATCCGACTGTAATGTAAAGTAGCTGCAACGTAGGAAACAGCTGATCATTATTGTTATGTGAAAAGTAATGAAAATGGTGAAAGAGATGTAACCGAAATGTAAGAATCTGTACATTACTTTTCACATAACAATATCGATCAGCTGTTTCCTACCATTGCAGTTACGTTCCATTATAGTCGGCTAACTAAGCCTTTAGCTTTGAAGCATTTGAAAAGAAACATTTAAAATTATTTCTGAGATACCGCTCGTAAACTATCTCAAAAGGACCGGATGCTGCAACCAAGCGAGAGCCGTCATTTAAATGACATTGCATTTCATACATAATGGCAAAAGTTTGATAGAAGTCATGTTTTATTTAACCATACTTTTACAGCCCAAAATGCATAAACCGTTTTACTATTAAACTATTTTTAGTTCTTGGTCAATGTAATGTTGGGGGAAATGAGATTGCCAATGAACTTGCTAGAATAGGGTACACATCAGAGAACTGGATGAGTTGATTCACTTTTGCTGTCCACTCACATGTTTTACAATGCTTTTGTTTTCCTTTTTAACATCATTATATACTAAAGATGTTGCTTGCAGTGTTAACTCTCTAACGACTGACTACCACTAAAAACAAGAGTTAGTGTTTTTAAGTACTGTTTGCAAAAGTAAATAAAAACTTCTAACTATTGTTTGATTGTTTTGTTTAATAATCAAATTACTCACAAAACTACGTTGGACAGATGAAGTCTTAAGATGGCAGTGCGTTTATGTTTTCATGCATTTTTAAAATAGATTTAAAGAACTTTTGAAAAGTGTTTTGAGAAAATTTTACATAATGAATTCCGAAATAATAAGAATAATATTTTTCAAGAAATATTCAAAGCAATCATACTGATTCACTGATTTTGTGAATCATAGGAATAAACAAAACTTGCAAGCAATGGCATGCATTTATTAATTAAATATGAATTAAATATGAATTATGCATTAGCAACTTTCATTTTTTTTTAACATTAAGCGCTAGATAAAGATTAATTTCTAAAACAGCAAAATTATGCCATTTGATTCGTAATCATGCAGACCTCTGAGCCGCATTAGACAAGGGATCGCTTAAATTACGGATGGCTCATTGCTATAGGGAATCCAGTAATTGGGTATTGAAGAGCCAACTGAGCATGGGAGTGTATGGAGGATAATAGAGTCTCGACATGTATGTTTTCTATGTCACAACAATAATTTCAACCAAAAATTAAATAAAAAATTCTAATTAATTTTGTTAACTTGTAAGAGAAACTTTTTGAGTTGAAGATTAGAGATTAAATTAATCTTAATCTTCATTTGTGATTTTTAAGTAGTCGATTATATGGTTTTACTTGCTAATTTAAGCGGCCACTCGTGGTGGTTTAATCTTACATTAATACTGTCAACATACACTTGTGAAATATACATATGTATAACTTTTTGTAAAAAGTATATGATAGAATAATTTAAATAAATAAATATATGTATACATTTTATATTACATATTTATCTATTTCCTTTAACACGGGCAATATTTTATATGGAAATATTTCTTCTTCGCACAAAAAAATCAAGTGTATTGATAGCAGTTATGACTTTTGCACAGGAAATGTTGCCACTATTTTGTTCCTCAGTATGGTACTTCTGCACATAATGAGAAGTTTAAACTACCACTCAAAAACATCAAACTCAATTAAGGTGAGACTTAGGCCCAATAATTGACCTCCCAATTATATGTCATTTAGCTAATTGCCACTTAGGTGGCACTTAAATGTAGCTTAATTTTTTCAGTGGTTAATTAAAGTTCTTATTAAATTACGTTGAAAGTACGGTAGCACTACAAAATTTCCCAGTATTATGGAAGGCTTTTTAAACAACAGCTGTTTATTATAAATAAAAAAATTAGGTTACCAAAATGAAGAAAACTAAAATTGCATAAAAACAGATTTTATGAAACTAAAAGGGCATCAGAATGCATTTTTCTATTTACATATTTCATGATATGAAAGTATATATTGTATATGTTATAGATATATTTATGAAAATTAAATGAAACTCTTTTTAGTACGACCACATGACGTTCATGTACATGTTTTCAATAAACACACACAAGCACAATAACATATGGTATGCTCGTAAAACTTAAGTGTGATTTAAGTCCACAATCTTGGGCATTTAAATGTCTCTCAACTTTGTACTGAAAAAATTAATTCGGTACTTAAGTGTATTTTAAAGATAAATGACATATAATTGAGAGGTCAATTATTGGGCCTTAAGTTCATTTTCGGATTAGCTAATTAGAGAAATAAGCTAATCTTAATCTCGAACCCAAAAAGTCGCCCTGATTGAAATTGCAAATTGGTTAGATTAACTTATAATATTTTTGGTGTATCTTTAAATTTAACGTAAACATCAGAAACAAGTCAAAGCTTTATTCAAACATTTGAATCCATACCGAGAAGAGTAAGATTTTTCCTTAGCAAAAATAATAAAAAAAAAATTATTTCTTGTGATTTTATAATGCATAAAACGCCAAAAAACTTAAAAAATTTTGTTAAGTACAGTGGCTTGTCATACATACATACATACATACATTCATATCATTCGTTTACTTGAACAACATCATAACCAAAAAAAAATTAGCTTTACACAAAACGAGTTTAAAGTTTAAAATTTAAATACTAATTAATGGAAAAGAAATTTTAATTTTTCTCCTTAAAATTAAGTAAACATGATATTTGTATGAAATTTTTACACTATGTGAACAACGATGTGAGGATTCTTTCTGCATTATTAATATTAAAAAAAAAAGTTTTCTGAGTTAAAGCGTTCTTCAATTAAATGAGTGCTTTATGTTTTTGTACGTGACACAAGTTGTAACGAGGATGGAAAGAAAACTTCCAAGAAGAAAAAACAAGCAGCAAACCAAAAAAAATTTTTTCAAAATCATAAAAATCAAATAAAAATTTGGCACACTCACAACCCTGCATTCAGGTTTACAAGCAAACATGTGCTTTAATAGAAATTACAAAATGAAGTTGCAGGAAACGGAAATACAAATCAAAATATATGTACACACAGTTATATGCACACGTGCAGACGCACAAATCAAGATAATCTTTTTAATAATAAAATAAACAGGAAATCAAGTTAAAGATTTTGACACAAAAATAAAATGAAAAGTAAAAAATTGATGGTGTCAGTGTGGCCATTTTAGCATTTTCGCAGCTAAATTCAACATTTTTTTTAGACGTTTGTTTTCTCTTTGGCATTTGGTTTTATTTTTTAGTATCTTTTAATTATTTATTTAGCATTTTTTTCGCATTATTTACATTCAAATATTGAACAAAACTAGTATTTTCTGATTTTTATATTTTCGAGCAGAAATTAATTTTATTTTCTGATTTTTATAAATAAATAAATAAATGAAATAAAAAACAGTTTGTGAGATATAGTGGCACTATACTGCGACGAACGAATAATTTTTCGTTGTGAACTTTCGTCATCAGAAATAAAACATATTGATGCATATGAAAATTAACACAGCACCGGCGTCGAACGAAATTTGTCGTACGTAACGAACTCTCCGATAGATTTATTTCTATTTTGTATGCCGGCGAAAAAACAATTATCTCTCTTTTTGCACACACAATAACCTAAATAAATTCGTCATTGTTGTGCTTCATACTGGAAATTCATGCAGCGAATTCTTATCGACGAATTCGTTCGACGTGGACTAGCATTAAGGCCGGGGCACATGAAGCCGTCATACGTTAAACTTCGCCTTTTTCAACTGACATTAACGCAATGACGGAGAAGGTTGGCACAATGAGTACTTTATTAACGGAAGCATTCGAACAGCTTCTATAGGTCGATTCTCCATTTTATTTATTAAATTAAATTTTTTTTATTTATTTCGTTTATTTCTTTTGTTTAATTTTATTTTTGCTGCCACAAAACCAACCAGTATCTGCCAAACTACTCATCGTGAGCAAAAAGTTAAAAGTTGAGCAAATTTTGTACTTAGCGTTGACGGACAAGTATTGAATATAACCGACCTCATAAGAAACCATATACATATATCAACTTAGCTGTCAGTTGAAAAAGGCAAAGTTAAACGCATGACGGATTCTTTGTGCCCCGACCTCTACTGTTTCTTCACCCAAAAGTTGATAAAGCATTTGGCAGGCTTTTCATTGATTTTTAACAGTAGTTTAAACCACTTTCTAATGATATGATCAGACTAGGAATTATGTTTTAGGTTTTCTGTTTACATTTAGCCCTTGCACCCTAATAAATCTAAACTATAGTTCGCAACAAATTTTGCAAACAAATTGCAATTAAAACAAAGTTTTAAACAGTATTTGTCTACAGCAATAATTGCAATAGACATACTCTAATAACACTATAGCAACAATTTCCATTTTTTAGCCTTAAGTCGTTTATAACTTTATAATTTGTTTTCCATCAAACAAAAACTTCTTACCACTTTGGCAATAAGAACTCCCAAGTAATAGAACAAATTTATATTTCGGCCATTTAGACGACTGACTTTTTTCCCCAGATGGTATTATATTCATTCATATTCTCAAAATTATATCAGTTTTTAAAATAATTTTATTTTTATCAAATAAAAACTTTCATAATTGGTTTCACATAAAATGACAACAACCAAGTCTTGTTACTAAAAAAAAAAAAAAAAAATTCAAACAACTAAATTCAGTTTATTGTGAAAAATCATTTATTTCAATTTGGTCTTCTTGTTCTATTTTATATTTATTTCTTTTACTGGGATACTTGTCGCTAATGGCAATGATGACAAAAATGGCATTGAATTACAAAAGGAAGGGAGGAAACGCAAAATAAAAACCCTCTTAAACACGCACATTTCCAAACGAGCGCCTTTTCATGTTTTTATTTTCTATTTAATTTTTTTTTTTGTCAGCTCTAATTTCTACAAATTTAAACAATTTCTATGAAGTTTTATTTAAGTGTTTGCTGGCAAAATATTAATGTCCCGCATTCTAATACATAGAAAGAATACAGTAGAGCTACAGCAGAATTGAAAGCGATAACAAGGACTAAATAAATCCTTATTGTGAGATAGCAATCGGAGAAGTTTTAAGGGATTAAATGTGCTTAAGAACTTTAATATACATTAAAACGAGAACTGAGTGAGCACCACTTTAAAAAGTAAAAGTTTTTTTCTTTTGCTTTTTTTTTTTTTTTGATCAATAAAAGAAAATTTATTAGTAAATTTATAAGCATAACAAAACTTCAAAAGTTTTGTAAACGAAATAAATCTACTCAAAAATAGCATTAGAATCCTTGTTTTTTTTTTTGCGCTTTATTTGTCTTTAAAATGATGCCCCTAAGCGTTTCCGGTTTTACATTTCCCTTATGTGGTATCTTTTCAAGGGAAAGAATCTCAATGAATCAAGAATGTGTTTTTTTCGAATGCTCTCGCTTTCAAAATGCGTAGGAATCCTTTTAAAATCTCTGCCATAAATTAAGGGTGTAAGTGTTAATTTTTTATTGAGTTTATTTGTTTCAGTTTTTTTTTTTTTTTGTTTGTCAATTATCATTGCTGTTTGATATGTATAATCGGAACGGAAACGAAATTCAATCCACTCTATTTTTGTAGTAGATGGTGTCTAAAAAAGAAAACTAAAATACGGGAATTTGTCAGGTGTGTCCAGACTGTTGGGGGTGATGGTATGCTAAGTTATACTGCGGCTAGGGCTTAACATCTTGAGGTGGATTCAATTCCGTTTCCGAACGGAATTGAACTCTGTGACATGGCCGAATACATAAATTTTATAAAGCCATTGATTGAATCAATTATTTCCTTTATTAAAAAGAACAAGTATGTATATCGGTCATGTTCTGAAAACAATTTCGTTTTGAAATCGACAAATTTCAGCAAAATAATTTGCTAAAAAGCTCGCTTATTGCAGCTTTTTATCTAAGGTTTCATTCATATGCTTGAGATTTTTTTATCCGAACTTAATTTCGAATACACTAAGTTATACGATAAATAAAACTTTGTTTTCCGTTTTTCAAATAGAATTTGAGATTAAACTGTTTGATCGATTTTTAGATAATATTCAATTAAGATGTTAATTGATTCAATCAATCGATCAATTACAAAGCAGGGTTCGAGTTATGCTATGATAACAGAAAAATATATCCAGAAAAATGGGAATGACACCCAAAGTAGTACTCCTATGTGGTAAGTTTGTTATGCGTGTGTTAAGCTATTTCGTTATTACCCAGTTTCTAGGATTTCATTTTACAGTGCAGCCAAAAGCTCAATAAATCGCATTCAAGTTCATCACAGCTACTGCGTGTCAAAATTCCTATAAACTGATAGCTATATACCCTGAGAAAATTGTGTGTTAATTGATCCAAATGTAACCATCCTATGACTTGAGATAATGGGAGAGTTACCAAAAGTAGGGAGTATGTATCAGAGAACAGAAATGAGTAGTGTAAAAGTGAGTAGAGTTAAATCATGACTTATAATTTCTTATACTTAACGCACAGTTACCCAACTGTAATGTAATGTAACTGCAACAGTAAGAAACAGCTGATCGATATTTTTATATGAAAAGTAGGTTACGTTACATTACATCTCTATAACCATTTTCATTACTTTTCACATAACAATATCGATCAGCTGTTTCCTACTATTGCAGTTACTTTACATTACAGTTGGGTAACTGAGCCTTTATGCACATACTTATTGTAATGTTGTCTATGAATCATATTCACTCTAAAGTTTTGAAGTGGACAGCGAACTCATACTTAGTAATATTTATGACGTTGTTGATTTTGAATCTCCTTAACTCAATGCCTATGAACGATGTAAAATAAGTATGATTTACAATGAGAACTTCCCATACGAACATTAAAGTTCTCATTATGATATTATGGGTTTCTCTGTTGCTTTTTTTTGTTTTTTTTTGCAGGAATTCAAAAGCAACCCTATTTACTGCTATTCTATACTACTTGCAAACTGTTTAAAGGTGCAATCAGACGTGACATAACTATAGCCATAGAAAACAGCCGTTCGAACCAAACTAATGGGTAACACTGTATTTAATTATAGTTGACTCTTCATAACGCCATAGCCATAACCATATAAACCAACTCAATTTTGGTTTGGTTATGGTTATGGCATTATGGCTGTGGCACGTCTAATTCTACTTTAATGACTAAACTTTTAAATAAACATATATGCATGAGTTGAGCGAGCTGAATCAATGTGAGTAGTATAAGTATTTTCCTGAAATTAGAATTCAAACTGATGTGTATTATGAGTGTGAGTGTTGTATGACTACGTTGTCGACGTCACATACGTATTTATTTCAACCTATACTTATAAATCAATGCAATTGTGAGTATGCGTAAAGCAGAGTAGTTGAATTTAAATGTTTACTCACTTATATCTAAAATTTCATGAGTCAGTATGAATAGCGAAAACATGATTTATTGCCGATCACTGGTATGTATGCATGTTTGGAAAAAGACCTAGCATGTAAATGTTTACATATTCATCCTAATTTTGCTGCACTGTGTTAATCTTTATTCAATTTAATTGGAGTTTGGTCTAGTATTGTAGTAAAGGGCACTAAACAAGTTCGATGTAATCCTGGACCTATGAAATAGTATAAATATAATGTTAATTGTTTCCTCCAATGAGACTGCCAAATCACTCCAGAACCAGTCCCGTAACTATACTCAGATATTAATCTAAGGTTAACTAGTATTTATACTTTCGAAATATGAGTGTCGCTGTGGTCAAGTGGGTAGTGTGCAAGTCTGTCATGCCGCAGGTTGTCAGTTCGAACTAAAAAATAACCTGTGCTTAAAAATATAAAAATTTATAACTATAATTATATATATGTATATGTTCCTTTAACTCCCACTGGAGCATAGGGCACCTATGCTATATAATTACATTTGTAATAATAAAAAAAAAGTTAAAAGTTTTCATTGTTACAGTTAAATGTCGGAATGACATTTATGCTCATATGTTTATAATTTAGTTCAGTTCAGTGATAAGTCACAAGCTGCATACAAAGTATTAATTAAACCCATCCTAGGCCACTCCCATATAAGTGACTGGTCCGTTTCATAGGAAGTATTGCAACTCTGACTGGGTTACCTCAAATTCCCACTGGGTACTTGGCAAAACACATACATTCACACATAAATATGCATTTATTCGTATAAAATGTAATTTTCGCTACACTCTGATTTCATTACAAAATCCTAAAATGTTTAAAGAAATATTCGCTGTTGTTTTTGGGCTTGTCTTAAGACAGTTCATATGAAAGAAAACTTTTCCTTATATATGCATACATCGTGTAACAAATTTATTACTTTCAAGAAGAAAATAAAAAAATCATTTATTTTCACATTAAAAGAATGATTTCCACTATATTTTCGCAACAGCCGTAAAATAACCTACATATACATATATATATATATATATATATATATATAAATATGTGTTAGATATGTATGTGTGTGTGTGTAAATATACCCTGAAGGAAGCATGGGGTTAAGTGTCCCCAAGTCGCCACCTTTTTCCACTTTTTTTGTGGAACATTTCGTTAGACACACATAACTATGTATGCATCTTCTCAATTGGTTTGTTGAAAATAAAAGTGTGGTCAAGGAAAATTTAATTTTTTATAAAAATTGGGCTACGAAATAAATTTAAAAGATTGATTAAAAAAATCAAATCAAACAAAAAGAAATCACAAAAAAAAATCCATATTTTATAAAAATAGAAAGAGTGAAAGTATCAATTATGAAAATTTTGTTTAGCATCCCAGTAAAAAATGAGCTTCCAAGGAAGTCAATAAGATCATGTAATTGTGATGCGGATGTAGTGCAAATTTTGATAATTTCTAATGAATTTTACATGCTGTTCTCATTTCAAAATATTCTCTGATTTTTCGTATGTTCTTTTTTTAGTTTCCTAAATTGCTTTCAAATCAATCACCCTTATTCCAGTTGTCGAGATCTACGGCACGTTAACACAATACCAAAAATTTGGTGCTTGTGTGCCCGTTGTCGAAAACAACTGACTTCTGTTGGCAGGTTTATGTTATTTTTTTTACATTAGGGAACGGAAATAGATTTTCGGTAGCACAAAATTGTTCTCGATAGCGAGTAACTTAACCCTAATTTTTTAGTATTGAGTTAAAGTGACGTCGATGTCGACAACTTTAATAAGTGTGAATATATTTTTTATAAATAAAAATTTAATACTTGATCAAATATAAAAATAGTTTCTTAATTAATTATCTAGATATTGTTAATAATTGATTTCTGAAAAGTGAGAAACGCAAACATATTGATATTTTGGAAGTAGAGAATCCTGGGATTTAATCGTCGCTTTCGATAACCAGCTGATTCGATCTAGTTTTTTTCAGTATGAGATTATGGTATTCGATATCGAATCATATTATTACAGACTGTAAACCAAGATCGAATAAGCTCGTTATCGAGAACGACTTCCAATTTTTTATAGCTATGCTACTTATGTCACGACACAGGAGCTGGGGCATGATTTTCGGCACAAAAATAATCGTCACTATTGCAGTTATAAATTTATTTCTGTTTTGATTTCTTTGTACTTAAAAGCAGAGTACGAAAATACGCGAAACAAATTGTTTGATTGTGTTTTGTTCAGGGATCGCAAATAACGATTATTTTCCAAATTTAAAGTAAAAAAATCATAATAATAGAGAAGTGCTACGTGAACAAGGAATATACCAAGATACTCCATGTTACATGGACTACCGATAGATGCAATGATTTTTATTTTTTTGATTTTTATTTATTCCTCACAAAATAACTCTTATTTTGTGACTTTTATTTATTCCTCAGAAAATAACAGTTATTTCTTGATTTTTATTTATCCCTCACAAAATAAGAGTTATTTTGTGACTTTTATTTATTCCTCACAAAATAACAGTTAATTTTTGATTTTTATTTTTTTGCTCAAAAAAATTTTAACTTTTAAAATTAATAAATAATAAAAAAGTAAATTTAATTTAACATATAAGAGTTTTTTTTAAAGACTCTGGCGATAAATTCAATTTTAAATCGGTTAATATTCATTTTAACGCAAAAATTACGCTTTCTACATTTTAAAAGTTAAGCAAAAAAAATAAAAATCAAACAGTAACTGTTATTTTGTGAGGGATAAATAAAAGTCACAAAATAACTCTTATTTTGTGAGGGATAAATAAAAATCAAGAAATAACTGTTATTTTCTGAGGAATAAATAAAAGTCACAAAATAAGAGTTATTTTGTGAGGGATAAATAAAAATCAAGAAATAATGATTAAAAAGTGATTTTTAAAATAAAAATTATAACCGTTACGGTCCCTGGTTTTGTTGCCTTCTTTGAAGTGAGTGAAACAAAAACAAAACAAAAAAAATCAGAAGGATTACACAATTTGTTTTTGTATTGTTTTTGCATATGAGCACAAGCCAGAGAAGTCAGCCAATCACTTTTAAGGTAGCAAACAGCCACCGCCGGACACAAACAATACATTCATTTAATCGCACGCCGCTGGAAAAGAAAATAATGGGAAATAAATGGACATATTTTGAAATATGTGCGGCGAATTTGATATCACCATAAAATATAAATTTATTGCATTGTTATTTAACACATTAAGTTTGTTTTATATATCTAAGCAGCATAGCTATAACCGAGTGTCCTAAGACACCTCTTTTAACTCTTTTTTTAGTGCCATCAGTTAAAGTTTTGTCACACGTAGAGATCAATACGTAAGCCTTTGAGTAATTCAACGAAACATTGAATTTTTTTATTGATATTTAATAGAAATGGAAAACAAAATCCCAACTTGCTGTCAATCCTGACCGAATGAATGAATTAGTTCCTTTTTTTATAAATTTTTTGTATGCACTAGTTTGCTTATTTATATATTTTTTCAATAAAACAACAGATCTGAACAAAATATGTAGCAATTTCATTATCAAAAGTGTAACTTAGAATTACAGAAATGTACTGGTGGCTATCTGTTTCCAATGGCTAAATACGGTCCCTAAGGTTTACGTAGTCAGTAGTACTAGTGTCAGTGGTTGCCATTCAATGACAAACACATGTTAATGTTTTATAGCAGAAATCATTGTTTGGGATATAATTCGTCAGTAGTACGAGTATTAGTGAATCAGTAGTGTTTAACTAGTGACATATCCTACAAGGTATGACTGCATGTCATCCTTTGCCATTTATATATATTCTTTAATGGATATACTAATTTTTTTTAAACCACACACGAGAGACTGACTAAACTCAAAGAGTTCATAAACAATAAGTGCTAACGCTTTTTTCCCCCCTTCCAAAGCCAAATGTGCTCATACAGAGAGGGAATGTAACGAAAAATGTAATAAATCATATACATAAGTTTTACGTACGTGTAGGCAAATTCACATGCTCGTATTTCACAAGTGTGACGAGATAAATTTTAATCACAGTTATATCACAAAAGGGATACTTTGTTGGCAGCAAAATAAATATTTTGCTTGCTGACTAAATTAATGATTTTATGGCACAAGAATTTTAAAAACAAACTCGCCTAGAATTGCATAGACTAAAAGAGATCTCCCGGTGTCGTGGGACATCTTGTGCATGAACGAAGTTCCTTAAGTCATTATTTTTATACATTATTTTCAATCATTTTTAACGACCGTCGGGATAAGATAAATTAAATCTGATTCTGTTTTAGGGTACTTGATAGGGATGTAACGAATATTCGCATTCGCTTTCGCACTCGCAAATAATTCGCTTATTTTTGCTATTTGCATTCGCTTTTGCATTCGCTAAAATGTATGCGAATATTTCAAGCGAATACTAAAGACAAAATAAAATTTTGTATTTCTTTTACGAAAATATTTAGTTTACGATTTTAAATTTAAAGACGAAAATTTTTTTAAGCCAGCATGAAAAAGATACATGTAAAGCAATAATATTTTAGCGGAAAACTTTTTTTTTGAAACCCAAATCCAGCGGTGTTTGGAAATATTTTTCAGTTTTGAAAAAGAAAAGACAGTGTTTGATTTGCGCGAAAATATTTTCTGCTTAAGACTAGTCTGTTCAAACTTTTGAACGCCATTCATTACTGCGTACAACAAATTTCAAATCCAAACAATATTAACTAGTCCTTGTTTGTTGTAAATTCCATTAAAATGTTGAAGATATATTTCATATGTTTTTCCCAAAGATGAACAGAGTACTAGTTCTGCAAGATTTTTTCAGGAAATATTCATTCCAAGTTTTCTTCATATGTATTCGATAGCATTTCACATGAAATGTTGAACAGAATACCAGGATTTAGGGCTAAAGTACGAATGGGTGGATTGCCTAGCATTTTTTAAACTTATTTTTAATTATTATATATACTTGCTCTTATATAAATTTCTTTGCATGTGATATTTTAACGAATTGTAATTCTCGTTTTGGTGATTTTTTCAGTTTTTGGCGTTTTTTTTCATTATGGCGATTTTTGTCATTTTGGCGATTTTTTCATTTTTGCAATTTTTTTTTCATATTGGTGATTTTTTAATTTTGGCAATTTTTTTCATTATGGCGATTTTTTTAATTTTGGCGATTTTCCGGTTTTTTTGCGATTTATTTACGTTTTAGAAATTTTTTTTGCCGATTTTTTTTTTGTTTTTGGCGATTTTTTTATAATTTTGGGATTTTTTAGTTTTTCCGATTTAGAAAATTTCAAGAGTTTGGCTCTTAGATATGGTTTTTAAGATAAGCAAGTTGTCAAAAGTACATAGTCAAAATTGCATTAACTGATGGAACACCCTTTAACTTAATTTTTTTTAAATTTTAGTGTTAATTGTTGTGGTCTGTATAAAAATACGCTAACTTTACAAATTTCAAGTGTATATACATAGATACAATTGTATGTATATTACATGGGATTTTACAATTTTTCGTTGCTCGTTTTGGAAAACGCTTTAAGTTTTAACTTTCATGTATTTCTTGCTGTAGCGGCCAAAGGTCTACACATTCTGTTCAAATTTCAGGTCCGTACCTCTTACGGTTCTTGAGAAAATAGCCTGTGACGGACAGACGGACAGCGTAGTGAAAACAATAGGGTTCCTTTTCGCCTTTGGTGTACGGAACCCTAGAAACAAACAATCTATGGGTAAGCGGGAATATTCTTCCAACAAAAAAATATATGTATATACAGGGTGGGCCAAAAGTTATAATGAGGTTTAAAATTTAATAACTTTTTCGTTTATATATTTTTTTTTTTCAGATTATATAAATAACACTTGGAGAATAAATAATGGATAGATTCACAACTGAACAAAGAACCACAATAATAGAATTTTATTATTTAAATCAGAGATCAATTATTTTAACGCAAAGAGCATATCGTCGACATTTTAACATTAGAATTTCGCCCTTTGAGGCAATGATTCGTACTTTCTGGGGTTCTGAAAATCCAAGAGCCATTCATCAATGCCAATTGCACCGAATTAGGTGTACAATATGGTGTGGGATCACATCTGAAAATAGCAATGGGACTTACTTCTTTGAGAATGAAGATGGAAGTGCTGTACCCGTAACTGGAGAGCAGTATCGGTTTATGGTAGTAAATTTTTTACGTCCTGCTCTTGAAAAGAGACCTGGTAAGTGGTTTCAGCAGGACGAAGCCACTGCCCACACTGCCCGAGACACAGTGGCACTTTTAAATAAAAATTTTGGAGAGCGAATAATTTCCAGAAATTCGGAAATTATTTTGCCAGCGCGATCGCCAGATTTGACAGCACCCGACAATTTTCTTTGAGGTTATTTGAAGGAGCGAGTGTATGTGAAAAAGCCAGAGATAATACTTGAACTCAAGGCAAATATTGTTGCTGAAATTCGAAAGCTACAGCCACAAATTTTGAAAGATGTTATGGAAAATGCTCTAAAACGAGCCCATCAGTGCGAAGCTGAGACATTATTTTTCATACTTAGTGCAAAACAATTTCCAATTTGTATATTATATAATCTGAGGAAAAAAAATAAAAATAAATTAATAAACGAAAAAGTCATTAATTTTTTAAACCCCATGGTAATTTTTGGCCCACCCTGTATATACATTGGGAAAGTTATTCAAATAAAAAAAAATAATGAAAACTAAGAGTTAGAGGGAATATTCTTTCTGCCAAGAAACATAGCTGAAGGAAAAACAATGTACAAATTATGTCTCATTTAAACGAAAACCAGAAGAACTTTCGTTCGTTGAACTCGAAGATATATACCGAACTCGCAGGCTGTTGCAAAAAAAAAAAACCTACAGGCATACATATTTTCAATTTACACATTGCCAAAGTTAAAAAATATAAGTATGTACTTTATTCCTCTGAATTATTTTTAGTAAATCGAAAGAAATAATTGCTATTGATAAGTTATGTTCTTAATGAAGAAAAATTTGGTAAATTTGCGACAAGAAAACGTTTTGAATTGCTAAATTAAGTACTGACTTTCTCTATACAAAAGGGTGTTTTTGGCTAAATAGTTATTAGTCCGTTGATTACAAAGTAAATAGCGGTGTTTCAAAGTCCGAATTGAATCCCTGGCCACACCCAGTCATATCAACATCACCGAAATTTCTGGCATGCATTAGAGTCTATGGTAATTCATATCTCGGCGGGCTCCTTCGTCGATATTTGCAGCAATTTATGGTAGAAAAAATAAAATACAAGCGATATGTAAACAATTTTAGTAATGAGCGGGTCTTTGAACTAATTTGCCCATCGTTTGATAAAAGCTAAAACCCCACAGGCCTTATATACACTCATTGAAATGTGCTGGACAAAACTTTAAGCAGAATTAGCCGAACATCCACGTAAGTTAACGAAACAGCTGATCGTTTTTGTTGATTGAAAATAATGCAAACGTTTAAGGCTCAGTTACCCGACTGCAATGTAAAGTAACTCCAACAGTAGGAAACCGCTGATAGATATTGTTATGTGAAAAGTAATGAAAATTGTTATAGAGATGTAATGTAACGTAACCTACTTTTCAAATAAAAATATCGATCAGCTGTTTCTTACGTTGCAGTTACTTTACATTACAGTCGGGTAACTGAGCCTTTAGTCGAAGGTCCACGTAAGCTAACGAAACAGCTGATCGTTTTTGTTGATTGAAAACAATGCAAAGGCTTAGGGGTCAGTTACCCGACTGTAACGTAAAGTAACTGCATTAGCAACAGTAAAATACGTATAGCATCCAGCTGAATATAGTTTTAATAAAAAATATTTTATTAAATACGTAAAATAATAATTTTAACATAAAACATATTTGTTTAAAAAATAGTATACTTCCTAAATATCATAAAGGCTATTTAAATTTAAAGTATACTTCAAAAATAAAAGATCCGTTAAATGAAACTGACGACGACGATTAAAGCTTAAATAAGACGTGCCACAGACATAATAACCAATAATAACGAAACCAAAATTCAGTTGGTGTCTATGGTAATGGGTATGGAGTTACGGCAAGTCACCTTTAAGGTGCCATAACCATAGCCATAGAAAACAGCCGTACGAACCAAACTAATGGGCAACACTGTATTTGATTATAGTTATGGCCATAACGCCATAACTCTCACCATAGAAACCAATTGAATTTTGGTTTGGTTCTGACTATGGCATTATGGCTATGTCACGTCTAACTTAAGCTTTAATTAAATACAGTGTTGCCCATAGGTTTGGTTCAAACAGCTGTTTTCTATAATTATGGCTATGGCACGTCTGGGCACTAAAATATCGTATGTGCCAAAAAATTTTATTATATTGAAATATACAATCATATTCAATTTCATGCTGTTAGTCAATTTAAAAAACAAGTAATAAAAACGCTCTGCTGTAAAATTTAGTTTTTGTAACATATGATAATTTCGCGCACAGGGATCGATATTAGGAATTTTTAAGGCAACACTTACGGCTGCCAGAATTGACGATGTTTGGTGCCGAAAATAGCAAAATGACGATTTGACGATTTTTTTCAATAGTCTATATGTGTCAGCTTTATATGAAAAATCGACTATAAGATTTCCTTTACGAGTATGCATACCCACACAGTAAATATATACACTATCCGCATATGCCGAAACCTACCCTGGCGCACTATGGTGCGAATAGATAAAATGCATGCATGAATATGATTTGTTATCTTTTTAACCGACTTCAAAAAAAAGGAGGATGTTATGAATTCGTGTGTAGTTTTTTTTGTTGACATTATTACTTCATAACTCGATACATTTTAGAACGCTTTTAATGAGGGTATATAGCTTCACATTGGTCTCATTGTAAAAGAAGTGGACAGTGACATGCCCACAATTTTTTTATTTGATTTTATGATGTTATACTTATTTTATTTTATTACTGCGAAACCTAGCAACCGCCCTTGGTTCTTCTAATTACAAAATGGGTAAAGTGAATAAAAAAATCATTTGCTTTGTACTTAAAAATTTGTTTTAAAACCTAAAATATATATACGTGTTTTTTTTTTAATTTTTAGGCAAAAAGCAAAAAATGGGCAGATCAACGCCCATTAAAATTTAATAGTGTATTTCAAGTGGTTCTACTTAATCCATTCTTACGAAACTTGCCACACACTTTGATCTCTAATATGACACAATCTTCCATTTAAAAAATGGGCGGAGTCACACGCATCAAAATGTAATATTTTATTTTAAGTGGTTCTACTATCAATATTAAAAAAATAACTGGGCGGAAGGACGCCCCTTAAAAATTTATTTTATAATTAATTATATAGGTCTTGACTTTTCATTTGTAATTGCATCAATTTCTAATGTGATTTTAAAAAAATTTTATGTGTACGTATATGAATTTTTTTTTTTAAATGAAGTAAATTCTCCTTTGCTCAAAAAAAATATATAAAATATATTTTTATTTAAATTTTAAACAAATTCTAGAAAGAAATAAGTAATTTAATTTATTACAATGCGTGGGTTTTTTTTTATTGAGGGTGTACGAATAATATCTTTGCATACTGTATGTATATTTTTAGCATTTACGCTTGTATTTGTTTGTTTGTTGTTTTTTTAAGAAATTACTTAAGTCCTAATATAATTCCTTTTTTTTCTTTTCTTGGACTAAAAGTGTGGTATTTAAATGCTTTTGATTAAGTTTTTCTCTATTTTAATCTCATTTCATCAGAATACCTTAAAAAAAATGTTCCTTTGATATATTGTAGTAAAGATTTATGTTGGATAGAAAACTCTTTTGAAAACTTCAATAAAAAGATTGTACCTATAAAAAAAATCTACTGGTGGAACAAAACGTATTTGACATGCTTTCTTTTGTTGCGAATAAGTACAGGGTGTTTTTTTAGAGGTATAGAACTTCGAATTGAAATAAAACACAAGAAAATCGTTTTAATGTCCATCAATTTGGCTTTATTGGAAGGATGATTTTATGCCATTAATGTTTAAATATGATTTCGGGCATGTGGCCGCGGCGGCTGGCTCGAATAAAGCCAATTCTACAGGTCCAATTTTCAACCACTTTTTCGAGCATATGGGGCCGTATGTTGGCAATAACGCCACGAATGTTGGCTTCCAAGTCCCCTAACGTTTCTGGTTTGTTGGCGTAGACGAGCGACTTCACATATCCCCAAAGAAAATAATCCAATGGTGTCAAATCACACGATCTTGGTGGCCAATTGACAGGTCCATTCCGCGAAATTATGCAAATCAGCATCGAGATCAATCTCATTTTCGGCCCATACACCAAAATCACGACGCATTGCATGGTCTCGCGGCTTTAATTCTTGCACAAGCTGGATCTTGTAAGGTCGCAAGCCAAGATCTTTGCGCAAAATCTTCCATAAAGTTGATGGACAAAGCTCCAATTGCTGTGCACGGTGGCGAATCGATTCATTCGGGTCCTCTTCAACACTTTGCTCTACAGCGGCAATTGTTTCTTCGGTGCGCACTGTTCGACGTCTCTGCGGATGCGTATTATCACATAGAGTAAACGTAGTGCGAAAACGATCCATGGTTAACCGAATTAATTGCTCTGATGGACGATTATGTCGACCATAAAATGGACGGAGCTTGCGGTAAACTTCGCGAACTGAACCATTATTTTCGAAATAAATTTGCACGATTTGCAAGCGTTGTTCTTTTGTCAACCTGTTCATGATGAAATGGCAAACCAAACTAAATATTAATCACTTGACAGCTGACAAAATGGCCGCCAGTTAAAAAAGTGATGCCAACTTAAAGTTCTATACCTCAATAAAAAACACCCATTATAAGTAAATTTCAAAAGTGATTTCCCATCTTGTGGGCGATTGAAGATATTAGTGTTGTCATTCGAACAATAAATATGTGAATTTAATTTTTGTTCGAATGAATAAAAACATAACAGTTCAGTTAAAGAACTGTTCGAATAACTTTTTTCGAATAAAAAATTTTTAACATTAAATAACTTTTAATTATTTATATGACTAAATAACGAGCTCGAGTTTACAAGGATTACGCAAATACTTTGTTTTCACGATTATTTTGTTATAAAAATATTGCGGCGAATGACCACAACTACGATGTAGAATTAAATGACGTTTCTGTGGTAAAAGATAATGTTTTGTTAACTGATGTATATAGTTTTGTCATGCCGTCTGTAATTTCCATAATATTCATATGCGACCCATAAAATATATATATTCTGGGTCCTTGTGAATAGGGAACACGAATACGTGAAATCGGTTTTCCCAAGCTCGTAGAAAAGGTAGAGACTTCGGGCTTAGACTGGTATATCAGAAATGTTCAAAAATATATCAGTATTGAAAATCAGCGAAATCGAGCAGACGGTTTCAGAGCTGGAAAACTTAAACTTGATTTTGCGATATAAAAGTAAATATTTTTTGTTTTTTATATTAAATAAACTTATTTTATATTTCCGTACGAATAAAATTTTAATTAAAAATATATAAAAAAATAAAAATAAAATAAAAAATACGTTTCCAGGGTTGGGAACTTTAACTTTTTTGCTATATAAAAATAACCTACTAAAACTAATTTTTCCTTTTTATCTATAAATTTAAACTATCTTACATTCTTAAAAGAAAAATATTGGTGTAAGAAATCAGAAAAATTTTAAATTATGATTCCAGGGTTGGGAAACTTACACTTTTTGTGATTTATAAAATTAATTAGATCTAATATTTTTTTTATATTTTAATTTATATATAAATTTTATGTTTTGGAAAGAAAAGTTGGGTATAGAAAATTAGAAATAAAAAACCACAGCTCCACAGCTGGAAAACTTAAACTCTATTTGATATTAAGGTAACTAAATAAAACTAGTATTTTCCTTATTTCTTTTTTTTTTGTTAACTTAACATATTTTATATAGTTTTTAAGGAACAAGATTGGTATAAGAAACCAAAAAAAATCTAAAAGGATGATTCCAGGGCTGGGAAAAGTACACTTTTTTATATATAAAACTAATTAAATAAATCTAGTTATTTCTTTGGTAATTAAATACATTCTATATTTATATATATAAAGAAATAAATTAGTACTTGTATTAAAACCAAAAAATTTAAGTTATGGTTCTAGGGTTGGAAATTGAAAAACAACTTGGGGTAAAAAATAACCAAAAATAATTTTTTTTCAGTTAAACATATTTCACGTTTTAGGAAAATCTTTAAGTAAATTCTTTAGTCGAAAAAAAAACCAAGAGGTCACTTACTAAAAATTGCACTATAACAAAAAATTATAAATTTGATCACAAAACAAATATGTATGTATGTACGTATGTATGTATCTGTATACTACATATACATACGTTGGTAAAGGGTATATAAAATTCGGCACAGCCGAATATAGCACTGCTACATTATTTACCTATTGTCACTAGTTCTGAAGATGAGACTGGATGAAATCCAAACATTTTTACTAAGGGGCACCCTAATGTATATAAAACTTAAATTGTGTAATCGTGTTTTCTGTCCACCTGCATCATTTTAACGGCGCGTAAATATTAATTAATTGTAAAATATACCATATGCGTATGTTCTTTTATAATACAAATATAATAAAAAAAATTATATTGTAATAAAAAAATTATATACATTTAAGCACTAAAATGGAATTGCCTGACAAATTAAATCTTCACATTACTGCCATAAAATAAAAGCCATAAAGTCCTTAAAACTAGCATTTAAGTTCATATCCTCCCACTGTTGTGGATATTTTGTGATATACGTACATACATATATATATATATATATATATGTATGTATGTTTACTGCCACACGATGTAGCCTGTCGGAAATTTGGCTAACTTTAAACTAGCTTTAAGCTAACTACTTCGCAAATAGTACTGACTGACACTTGGATTACTTTCAATGTAATCAACTGATTATTTTAACATTGCGATGTCCTAGGCGGTAGTCAATTGTCTCACTCTGCACTACTTTCAGCTAACTTAAAGTTGACTTTTTTAAATCACTTAGTAGTCAGTACATTAAAAAACTTTTCCGGCATTCGAACATATATCATCTCACACGTTGTGTACTCAACGCGGTACCACTCGGCTAAAGTACCATCTAAAATAACAACAGCAAAATGTTAACATAAAACTGAAATGAGTTTCAAAGTAGATGAGAATAAATTTGTTGGCTCTCATCAAATTTGTTTACGTACTCAACTTAAGAATTAATTTTGGATTTGTTCTGGATGACATTGCAGTTAGCTTTTAACTAGTCTAAGAAAAGTTAACTATAAGTTAACTATTTTTATAGTCAACCAAACATTCTCCGACAGGGCATGTTCTTAGAAATCCAACCGCAATCATTAATTTCCTCTAACACCAATTAAACATAAACAACAGGGCCACTGTATGAAAGAATGAAAAGAAGCAATAACTTTTGGAATATAAACCAATAAGTTGCTAATTGTGTTTGCTAAGGAAAATATGACTTTTCAAGTTTGTGACCCTCATTGAACCCAGTTTACGAGACAGATGAAGTAAAAACAGCATTTGCACTCAAATACATACACACATCGTAAATTGTCCCATAAAAGCGAGGAGTAACAAAAAAGCAGCAGTAAAAACAAAATAATAAGGAATACTTGTTATATTTTACACATTAAATAAAAGTCCGCAGCATATGTCGACTGCTCCATTCTAAAACGTGCTAAGTCAAAAAAGTCAGTTTTGAGATAAACGCCTTCAAAGTCTATTGATGATATCTCGAGAATGTTATGGGAAAGAAACTTGAGGCTTTTTGTAATCATATAATAATTGGAATAACATTTTTTTTAGTTTATTTGAACTTTATAAATTTGTTGTAGACTTAGGCCCAATAATTGACTTCCCAATAATATGTCATTTAGCTAATTGCCACTTAAATTTAATTGGCACTTAAATGTAGCTTCATTTTTCCAGTGGTTAATGAAAGTTCTTATTAAATTACGTTGAAAGTACGGCAGCACCACAAGTACCAGTGTTATGGAAGGCTTTTTAAAGAACAGCTGTTTATTATAAATAAAAAAGTTAGGTTATCAAAATGAAGAAAACTAAAATTGCATAAAAACACATTTTATGAAACGAAAAGAGCATCAGAATGCATTTTTCTATTTACATATTTCATGATATGAAAGTATATATTGTATATGTTATACAGGGTGTTTTTTTAGAGGTATAGAACTTCAAATTGAAATAAAACACAAGAAAATCGTTTTAATGTCCATCAATTTGGCTTTATTGGAAGGATAATTTTATGCCATTAATGTTTAAATATGATTTCGGGCATGTGGCCGCCGCGGCTGGCTCGAATAAAGCCAATTCTACAGGTCCAATTTTCAACCACTTTTTCGAGCATATGGGGCCGTATGTTGGCAATAACGCCACGAATGTTGGCTTCCAAGTCCCCTAACGTTTCTGGTTTGTTGGCGTAGATGAGCGACTTCACATATCCCCAAAGAAAATAATCCAATGGTGTCAAATCACACGATCTTGGTGGCCAATTGACAGGTCCATTCCGCGAAATTATGCGCTCATCGAATGTTTCCTTCAATAAATCGATTGTGACGTGCGCTGTGTGGCATGTAGCGCCGTCTTGTTGGAACCACAACTCATCCACATTCATGCCATCCAATTCGGGAACAAAATAGTCGGTTATCATGGCTCTATACCGGTCTCCATTAACGGTAACTGACTCTCCAGCATTATTTCGGAAGAAGTATGACCCAATGACTCCACCAGCCCATAGAGCACACCAAACAGTCAGTTTTTGTGGATGTAATGGCGTCTCAAGGGTCTCACGTGGATTCTCTTCACTCCAAATGCGGCAATTTTGCTTGTTGACGTAGCCATTCAACCAAAAATGAGCCTCATCACTGAACAAAATTTTGCGATGAAAATCAGCATCGAGATCAATCTCATTTTCGGCCCATACACCAAAATCACGACGCATTGCATGGTCTCGCGGCTTTAATTCTTGCATAAGCTGGATTTTGTAAGGTCGAAGGCCAAGATCTTTGCGCAAAATCTTCCATAAAGTTGATGGACAAAGCTCCAATTGCTGTGCACGGTGGCGAATCGATTCATTCGGGTCCTCTTCAACACTTTGCTCTACAGCGGCAATTGTTTCTTCGGTGCGCACTGTTCGACGTCTCTGCGCATGCGTATTATCACATAGAGTAAACGTAGTGCGAAAACGATCCATGGCTAACCGAATTAATTGCTCTGATGGACGATTATGTCGACCATAAAATGGACGGAGCTTGCGGTAAACTTCGCGAACTGAACCATTATTTTCGAAATAAATTTGCACGATTTGCAAGCGTTGTTCTTTTGTCAACCTGTTCATGATGAAATGGCAAACCAAACTAAATATTAATCACTTGACAGCTGACAAAATGGCCGCCAGTTAAAAAAGTGATGCCAACTTAAAGTTCTATACCTCAATAAAAAACACCCGCTAGATATATTTATGAAAATTAAATGAAACTCTTTTTAGTACAACCACATGATGTTCATGTACATGTTTTCAATAAACACACACAAGCACAATAACATATGGTATGCTCGTAAGACTTAAGTGTGTTTAAGTACACAAGGTTGGGCATTTAAATGCCTCTCAACTTTGTACTGCAAAAATGAATTCGGTACTTATGTAAGTGGCCCAATAATTGAACTCTCAATTAAGTGTCATTTATCTTTAAGTGAAATTTAAGTACCAAATTAATTTTTTTCAGTACAAAGTTGAGAGACATTTAAATGCTCATCCTTGTATATTTAAATTATATTTAAGTTTTACGAGCATACCATATGTTAATGTGCTTATGTGTGTTTATTCAAAACAAACGTATTAAAAAGAATTTCGATTAATTTTCATAACTATATAACATATATAATATATAGTTTGACATCATGGAAAAAAAATAGAAAAATTAATTCTGATGCTCTTTTTGTTTTATAAAATGTGTTTTTATGCAATTTTAATTTTCTTCATTTTGATAACCTAACTTTTTTTTATTTATAATAAGCAGCTGTTGTTTGAAAAGCTTTACATATTATTTGGATTTTTTTTTTAGTGCTGCCGTACTTTGAACGTTATTTAACAAAAAACTTTAATTAACCACTGAGAAAATTAAACTACATTTAAATTTAAGTGGCAATTAGCTTAATGACATATAATTGAAAAGTCAATTATTGGGCCTTAGAATACTTAAGATTGTACTCTAAGTACACTTGGCATCTTTCTGGTGCTCTTTTCTCACCTACAGAAATGCTTTATGTCGACTTAGCATGTTTTGGAATGGGACCGTCGATGCATGCAATTACATACAGTGTAACGTGAACAAATTTAAGTCCTAACGCTTTAGCATGGTTCGCCTTAAGGAATGCCTGAAATTAACTGACTTTCAAAACGTATCCATACAAAGTTTGTATACTTTTCGGATGCTTTATTTAAATATCGTCTACAAACACAAGGTTGTGAAACATTGTGACTGCTTGTTTGGGGCGTTCTTAATATTTGTTGCTGACATTTTGAAATGGAGTGCATTGTCAATGTTTTGTACTGCGGTATAATGAAATACTACACTTTATTCGAAGGTAAAGCAATTGACGTTTTAAAAGTCAGCCATATTTATTATGTTGATTTTTCTTTTATTTAATCTTACTAAGCTCAAGCTTAAGATTTATCTATTCACTTTGAAAACCTAATGTTATTGCTCTTACTTTTTAAAATAAAAAATGACATTTGTCACATAATATTGCGTTTATATTTGAGCAAAATCTAGTACTTACGAGATTTCGGGTAAAATGCAATACATTTTCCAAAAAAAGTTAGATATACTTCATGCTATGTTTTCACTACGAGTTGAATCACATGTTTCGCTTTTCCCAATTTCTACAGCATTGTTGCAGCGCCTCTGGTATTCACTAGGCGTAGTAGTATAGCTTAAATTAGATGTGCCATAACCATAATGCCAAGACAAAATTCAATTAGCTTATATGGTTACGGCTATGGCGTTATGGCGATTCACCTATAATCAAATACAATGTTGCCCATTAGTTTGGTTCGAACAGCTGTTTTCTATGCTTATGGTAATGGCAAGTCTAAATTTTTAAATTTCTCTAGTTGCTACCTCAGTTAGTGTGTCAAATTTCAGCTCTGTAGCTCACTCAGTCAGTTAGTGAGTATGTCCTTAAAACTTAAGGCTTAATTACTTATTCATCATTTTATGATTGTGAGTAAAAACAGGACATTGGGCTTATCTCCTAGAAATGTTGAAAAATATGTATATATAGGATTATCCATTTTTCGGCTTCAAAATTAAAGTTAAACAAAACAAACATTAAGCTATGACTTCGATAAAACTTTTATATCATTTAAATGCTTGGACCTTGTCATTACGTACTAAATATAATGCCATTTGAATGACCACCTTGGTTTGCAGCAGTCGATCCTTTTGAGGTGGTTTTTAACCACTTTTTAGCACATTTCAGGCGATGTGTCGGTGTGGCGGTAACTTTCCGATAGCTGGTTTTCAAATGCACCAACGTTAAGGGATTATCCACGTTAACACTGTCTTTTCCGTAACCCCACAAAAAAGTCTAAGGGCGATTTGAATCGTACCATCTTGTTTGCCACTTGATATCCGCAAAACGTAAAAATACGCGTTCTGGAAACTTACAATGCAATAAAGCCAAAATCACCGTCTTGTTGGAACCACATATCATCCAATTCATAATTTTCCATTGCAGGTAAAAAAAAATCGGTTATAATGTAACCATAGCGCTACGAATTTCCAGTAACAATTCTTCGGATTATCTGCCGCGCTTTCGCTAACAGATACGATATTTTAGGCAGTGCGCAAAATCCTCTAACACCTCCAGTCTCTTCAAATTTCTTTATAATCTCGCCAATTCCTTACACAGTAGGCCGATTATGACGTCCATAATCACCCCATAATGTTCGAAATGTGGTCACGACTTTTGAACCACCACCTTGAATAAATATTTTTACGAGTTATTCAGTTGTTAAACGATCCATATCCGTAAATGGCAAACCTAAATATATGAGACTTCAGATGACAGATATTTAAAAGGCGGCAGCCTTGCAAGATTGGCAGTTTTGAAACCACCAAATGGATAACCCTTTATTTACCTGCGTTTAGTCAGTGCATTTATTCTAATACAGCTGAGTGTTTCGTTTCGTATGTCAATACCCAACATGACAAACACAACTTCCCTTTTGCTGGCTAGCATGGCTTATTGTTTGTTGATCTAGTTTTATTTTTTCTCTTAGTTAGTTCTGTGTCAGCGATCGAATTAAACGGTTAAATAAAGAAAAATGCATGTAAAATACGATCCAGAACTTCAAACATAAGAAATTGAAAAGTGATAAAATTAGAATTGTGCTTAATTAACATAAATTTGAAAACAAAAAAATTAAATTAAATTAAAAATAAAAGCAGCTCAAATGAAACCCACAATGGAAGGTTCGCCGCGAATAACATTGTAAGTGGAAATAATACGGCCCTGTTCTGTTGACGAATCCGAGTAAATTTCTCTTTTCCAAGAAATTAATAATGGTCCTGGAGACGTTTTTTAAATTATTACAATTTTGCCACATTTCTCATCAGTGGTACCTATTATTCGAGTGATCGAATTCTTCACTAACCTCCAACTCACATCAACAGTGGAGCAGTGATCTGCAATGAATCGTTTTTTGCTATTCATACTGACTCATGAAATTTTAGATATAAGTGAGTAGACAGCATTTAAACTCAACTACCCTGATGAACGCATACCCACGATGCCATTGATTTATAAGTATTTATATGTTGAAATCAATATGAATGCGACACTCTCATAAATCACCTCAGTTTGATTTCTAACTTCAGGAAAAATCTTATACTACTCACATTGATTCAGCTCACTCAACTCGCGCATCTATGATTATTTAAAAGTTTAGTCATTAAATAGTTTGCAAGTACTCGTAGTAGTTATATAAATAGCAAAAGAGAAACACATAACCTCATAATGAGAACTTTAATGTTCGTATGCCTAGTTCGCATTGTGAATCATACTTATTTTGCATCGTCCATAGGCATTGAGTTAAGGAGAGTCGAAATCAACAACGTCATAAATGTTGCTAAGTATGAGTTCGATGCGCACTTCAAACTTTCGCGTGAATATGATTCATAGACAACATTGCAATAAGTATGAGTGCGCATAAGTATAAGTCATGATTCAACTCTACTCACTTTTTCACTACTCATTGCTGTTCTCTGATGTGGAGTTCTAACTTATGATCTTAAGAATTCACTTGTAATAATAGGCAGATGGTCGTCATCTTAAAATTTTAAATTGATAAGGTATTACAAATGTATAAACAAACATATCAAAAAATTTAATTTATTTACTTACATATGTTTGCAACCCACGAAATATGTATGTCAAAATACATACATACATACATACATACATACATATGTATGTATGTATAGTTGTGTGTGGCATATAAATTGCTGCTGGAATTTACATAATTTGTATGGCATAAAAGCAAACAACAAGAAGTATCAACGAAAAACCATAAAAAAACTATGTTATGTTTGTTATACTGAAAAGTAAATATATAGTAGAGTCTTGACGTAATAGGAATCCACGTTAAATCGAAAAACTCAATAATGCGTAACAAGCTGTTCGGTACTTTGAAAAAATCGATTGCCCCAATGCATCAATTATTGGCCCATTTTATATGCCAATCGTGTGATTTCACAATTTATTTCCCCATACGACAATGGAGAACAATATTGTGCTGATTTGCCGCAATCAAATGCAACTCTGGTGCGGCAATTGTGTAAACGGTGGATAGGCAAACATGCCCCAATAAAAATGTTAAAAATGCAACAATATTTATTGTGCTCTCGAGCGGCAATCAAAGTAGCCAATACGCGACAATTTCTTAAATTAATTTAAAATTTCGTGTGCGCCAAGTGTTTTCGTAAGTACCATAAATTTAAACTTATTTTATATGTAATTATAACTTATTTGAAACCTTAGCACGGAACTGTGAGCCAATCTTTATCCAAATATTTTTAGTTTTTATTCGTTTAAAATAACGAAAATTGCCTTTGCTTTGTATATCTAATGATAATTCATTCTAGGCTTGTATGAATTACTTCAACTGAATGATTCTTTCAAGTGAAAGAATGAAATATTTCTATACATATTGTCTCTTTATTTCTTTCATCTTTCGGTTACATTTATCTTTTACTCGTACTTTCATATTCCCATTTGTTTTTATACCCTTTACCAAAAATGGAAAAGGGTATATTTGGTTTGTCATTCCCTGTGTAATTTCCATAATATTTATATGCGTCCCATAAAATATATATATATATTTATTTATATATATTCTGGGTCCTTATGAATAGGGAACACGATGTCCGTCTGTCCGTCCGTCTGGTGTACGTAAAATTAGTTTTCCGAAGCTCCCAGAAAAGCTAGAGACTTTGGTCTTAGACTGGTGTATCAGAAATGGTCCAAAATATATCAGTATTGAAAATCAGCGAAATCGAGCAGACGGTTTCAGAGCTGGAAAACTTAAACTTGATTTTGCGATATAAAAGTAAATATTTTTTGATTTTTATATTAAATAAACTTATTTTATATTTCAGTACGAATAAAATTTTTATTAAAAATATATAAAAAAATAAAAATAAAATAAAAAATACGTTTCCAGGGTTGGGAACTTTAACTTTTTTGTTATATAAAAATAACCTACTAAAACTAATTTTTGCTTTTTACCTATAAATTTAAAATATCTTACATTCTTAAAAGAAAAAAATTGGTGCAAGAAATCACAAAAAATTTTAAATTATGATGCCAGGGTTGGGAATTTTACACTTTTTTGATATATAAAAATAACTAGATCTAATATTTTTTTTATATTTTAATTTATATATATATATATATTATGTTTTGGAAAGAAAAGTTGGGTATAGAAAATTAGAAAAATAAAAACCACAGCTCCACAGCTGGAAAATTAAAACTATTTTTGATATTAAAGTAACTAAATAAAACTAGTATTTTCCTTATTTCTTTTTGTTTTTGTTCACTTAACATATTTTATATATTTTTAAGGAACAATATTGGTATAAGGAACCAAAAAAATCTAAAAGGATGATTCCAGGGCTGGGAAAAGTACACTTTTTTTGATATATAAAACTAATTAAATAAATCTAGTTATTTCTTTGGTTATTAAATATATTCTTTATTTTAGAAAGAAATAAATTAGTACTCGTATTAAAACCAGAAAAATTTAAATTATGGTTCCAGGGTTGGAAATTGAAAAAAAATTGGGAAAAATAACCAAAAATAATTTTTTTTTTCAGTTAAACATATTTCATGTCTTAGGAAGATCTTTAATCAAGTAAATTGTTTAGTCGAAAAAATCCAGAGGTCACTTACTAAAAATTACAATATAAATAAAAATTATAAATTTTATCACAAAACAAATATGTACATATGTATCTACTTATGTATGTATCTGTATACTACATATATGTACATACGTTGGAAAAAGGTATATAAGATTCGTCACAGCCGAATATGTGCTATATTCTTACCTGTTATATTTCAGTTTTTGAGCTGATAGGACTCAAAATTATGGATTTACCTTGAGAGAATGTAATTTCAAGTTATTATTAAAAATATTTTTGTTTTTTAAAATAGTCATTCAAGCAAATTGAAACATTTTCAATTTCAAATACATTGATAATTCATTCTGAAAAGTGTGGGACATTCAGAAAGATGAAAGAAAAGAAAGGATTCCAATAGGAACAGAGTGTGTGTGACTATGTTTTTGTATTGGAGTAATCTTGTAGACTATTATCCTTGACTTGTTCCAACTAGTTAAAATTCAAGCTTAAAAACAAAACAGCCCATGTAGCAGTGGTAAGGTAAGAAAATAAAAAAACATGTTGATTTTTGAGTTCTTGTTTAAAAACTTCTCATTTATTTAAATGGAAGTTTAACATAATATATTTAGTTATTCTAAGAAATTTTTGGGTAAAGGTTCCCAGATGACTTGCATTAGCACTAGGATTCAGCTAAATTATTATTTTACTGAATAACGTCCCTTTTCACAATGTATGGTTAAGAGTTAACGTGAACTTTAACTGCAAGTTCTTCATACAAAGCTTGCCGTTAAATTCTCTGTTATCTTTTAGCCATAACTTGTGAAAAGGTACGTAAGTAAAATAATAATTTGGTATTATTAGTGCAAAAATCTGAAACAACTTTATTTCAACAGTTTATTTTAAATTTGTTTGTATTATTTAACTGCCCTATTTATAAAAAGTATCAAGGCTTTATAAGCCCTTTTAAAGAAAAGTTTTCTATGAAAATTTGTTTTAAAACCCTTTAATAAAGGCTTCATAAGTCTTATAAATAAGGCTGTAACTTTCTTATAAATGTAAATACATATACATATGTATGTATGTACAGTGTGTATGGAGAGTAATCGGACGAGAGATCTAGAGAAGCTTCAATTTGAATTAAATCCCTACACTCAGGGAAAAGCTGCAACTTAAAAATAAGAACGCGTAACATTAATTCAATAATTTTCAATATAATAGAAAATGTATATTCAGATACTCAAAAATAAATAAAATGAATAAATTAAGACTGTAAATTAATGTTTTTTCATATTGAAATAAAAAATTTCAACATGAGTAGACTTTCGTTAATGTTTCTTATTAATTCAATATGATGTTTATTGATTTTAAGCAGTTTTTTCTCTGGGCGTATGCATAAAAAATTTTCTCTAGTCCTAAGGAAGCGTTTTCGGCTACCAGAGTTGTTGAATTTATATCGCTCCACCATAAAATATACAAATAGAATGATAAAATCGTCTAAATCTGACTATTATTCTAGTGGATTTGGTTCTGCTCTTGAATAAAAGCGCAACTGGCAAACTATTAGGGAAATTGGAATACTTATCTTTTACGATCATCACATTAATTATTTTTACTTATTCGATGCACCATCGGTACATACATGTAAGTATTATTGTAGTGGCTTTATTTTACTTTGTTTTTGCTTTCTACAGTTGATTTGGCTTTCCAGCATTCTGAAGCCAAGTGAACAGTGATTACCAAGTGAACATATTTTTGTCACGTGCCCATGATGAATTAAGTGAGACATTTTTAGATTTAATTGAACTGTAGTGAGTTTTAATCAGAAATAATCTTTTAATCAGGCTTAAGTTCAGTAATTTCAATTCTTATTGAAAGCTAATAAAGTCTAGTTTAATTTTTCTTCTCTTCTTTAGAAACTCTCATTAATTAATAAAAATATTTCATTCAATAAGAATTGAAATAACTGGACTTAAGCCTGATTAAGAAATTATTTCTGATTAAAAAACAAATTTTTTAACTTAATTAAACCTTGCACTTTAATTATAAGACTTACAAAAGTCTTATTGCAGGGATGCAATAAATAAATAAATAAAATATAGCATCTATTCTATTCAGTCAAATAAAACTCAATAAATTTTTAATTCATACACTGCGTTTGGCTATGAAAGTGGACCCGAAGTATCCCTCCTGCCTTTTCGCCGCAATTTTGCGCCAAAGTCTTGACGACTCTGGACATCCAAAACTGCACTTATTCCAATTCCAGCTATCTCGTGTATTAACTTTTAAATCTTGTTCACTTTAATAAAAAAAATTGTTGTGCCTTTGGTATTTCGTTTTGCTCTTCTAAAAAATATTTCATTTTTGTTTTTTGTTGCCCAATATTGTCACATTTAAATTGAAAACAATCGAATTGCCACTTTTTCGGAATGAAAAAAAATCTACCGAATTCTGGAGAAGGTAAAACAAAATCGATCGAAATGAAAATTCGTAATCAAAACAATTTCGATCGATTTCTGTAATAGTACATATAGTTTTCGAGACAATACAAACTTAAAAATCGTATATGTATATCTGGATTTTTATATAAACTTCTAAAACTATGTTTTATGGCCTAAAACTAAATAGGGAAGTCTCGCATTTTTTTTCGTGTAATTTTGACGCACTTTTAATAATTAGGTCCGTTCCAGACTAGGTCCGAACTTGCAATTTTTTTTGTACAAACTTGTACAAACTATTTCTTTAGATAAGTTCGGATTATAATTAAATTATCAGCTGTTTTTTGTTTACATGCACATGAAACTGAAAAGTTAATCAGAAAATTTGCAAATAAAGAAAACAAGTTTTCATTTAAAAATATATTAAAAAGGAAAATGGTGGATATTGTTTTAAAAATCTTGAATTTGTAGGAATATTTATAAATATTTCTACCTTTATTTAATATATTAAACTTATTTTATTGTTATTTAATTTTATTACAAAAGTGACAATGAATTTTCTTGTAAAACTGAAATATTGAAACGAATTGAGGGAATAAAAAAATGCCCCTCGAAAAGTCAGAGAATAATTAATTTTAAGGGAGAATATAACAGAATATTAATTGAGATGGACTGTTACATTTTACAGACTTGCATACAATTTTAGCACAACGATATAGAAAAAGGATAGAACTTCAACCCTTTTCTAAAACCCAATTTATTAAAGCGAAACGCAAATTGTTGACAAATTTTATATGGGTTTAGTTTTTGCATTTTAAATTTTTTCAAAACATAATTTTTCACTGCTTAGCTTCGCCCTAAATAAAACTCAGACGTAAACTTTTTAAAACCCAAAAGAATCAGTCCTTACAAAATTACAACCTTGCTATTTGTTGTACACTGTAGCTTATGAGGATCAGGAAAATACAATTGAAAGTTTTCATGTTTCCATAATGACTTCCCTTAAGCACATGTTAATTTTGTATTCCAATTTGCCATTTAATTACTAATTTTGTCCATTATGGTTTTTTGTTTGTTTAATAAATGAATTTTCCACCAAAAGGAAATTTTTTTTGTGTGAAATTGCACTCGTTGTTGTTCACCAAGCGTTTTGTTTTCTCTTTAATTCATCAGTAAATTCACCTATTTTCATTTCCCACACCTTTTCTTTAATAAAATTGTCGTATTATCTTTTAATATGAAAGAGAACTTAATAGAGTCATTTATTTTCTTATAGTAAAGACTTCATTTTATTTGGACTTTAATCATGACATTTGTAAATGTCACTAGCACAGCCAAACATATTTTTCTATAGATGTAAAAAAAAAAATGGCAAAACAAATTCAGGGCAAGGACGAGTGCTTAACTCAACCATGACAATTTATAATAGACAATACCAATCAAGTAAAGGACTAAAGTACGGTCAATTATTCTTTATACAAATATTGCTCACAGATGGAATCTCCAACTCAAACAATTCACGTCTTTCAGCTTGTTTTTATAACGCTCTTAAAAATAACGAACGAAAATATTTTTACGTTCAAAACGGACAAAACGGAGCTTATCGTTTCTGTTTTTAAACGCAGGGGCTGTTTGCGTGCAAAGAGGGAAAATGTAAAATATACACAAATATCACAAATATGAAATTACAAGTGAATATTACCTTTTGTGCTTGTGAATAAAAAAGATGATGCCCAATATTTCAAATTAAAAAGAATTTTTATTTAATCCAATATGGACTTTGTGGGTTCGCTGATCATGGCTCTTAGATAACGAATGAAAAAATGAATTTGTCGGAAAGATGGCGAAAGCAAAGTTTAAGCATTCGGTTAGCGGTTTACTCGTTGTAATATAAATAGTTACTCCAAAAGCACAAAGTTGTAAGCTTAAGGAGCAAAATATTTATCTCAAAAAAGGAGTGAAATAACTAAACCAGCATAAAAAATTACATAAAGTAAATTAAATAGAAATTTGACTTAAACAGGGGCTAGTGTCTATATCTTGAAAACGAACATCCGTAGTTCTTTCAGACTGCCGAATGAATGCAGCGTTTTCCAGGCTGAGATCTTGGCGATCCTCAGGGCTAAGGAGCTGGTGGCCAGGAATGTAGCTGAAGGTGAAAAGGCAACCTTCTACTTCGACAGCCAGACAGCACTAAAAGCTTTGAAGGGACACAATGTCAAATCGAAACTTGTTAGTGACTGTAGCAGAGCCCTCAACTTACGTATGGATAAATATAGTATCAGACTATGTTGGGTTCCTGGCCACAGCAGTGTTGAGGGAAATGAAATTGCCGAATAGCTGGCAAGAATAGATTCGGCATTAGATTAGGGAATGTCAGACAGATCAGTGAAATTACCGATAGGTCAGTACTATAGGGAACTCAGTAATTAGGTAGAAAGCAGGAACAAAAGTTCATGGCGAAGTAGGGAGGATTGTAGAGTCTCGGGGGCTATGTGGCCAAAACTTGACTCAGGAAGATCCAAATTTCTACTGGATATGAATAGGAAGGCGATGTGAATCGTGATAGGCACGTTGACTAGTCACTCCTCGGTCAGAGCAAGAACCAGCATTTGGTAAACTGGCACTCCAGATTTCTGTAAGATGCGCGAGAGTGTAGAGGAGCCAAAAACCATTGAACATATTATCTGTCACTGTCCGAAGCTGCAACGTCATAGGCTTAGATGGCTAAGCAGATGTTTCCATGAGACCATTATTGATATCGTAAAGTGTAAACTAGAGGACATCATGGGCATCATCATGAGAATTCAGTGGCTTAATGACGGATGATAAGGTAATTCTAACAGGTAAATATTACTTTTTAATGGGCAATAAAAGGGAATTACAACGGAATTACACATTGTGTTTGCGACAAACTGGCTGTTTATCTCCCCATTGACGATCGCAAAACTATTGATTATAAAGTTGTATCTTGTAAAGTATTTGTTCGAATGATCTGAATTTTCAGAGATATGAAAAAAGCGAATCCATATCAGATGGTTATAAGACAGAATAAGCCGAACGGCTCCGTCGCCTAACGAAACAGCTAATCGTTTTTGTTGATTGAAAACAGTGCAAATGCTTACCAAAATTTACCATACACCGAAATGTTACTTCAATTCTCTTTTGTTCTTTTGTTTGATGTATTAAAACAATAAGACAATTTAACAAACACACTATCTTTGTATAAAGTATTATAACACTTTTAACCCTAATCATACTGACATAAAAACTTACAAATCTTACTAACATGTGTCTCTAAGACACATATAAAAAAACTTACGGAAAAATTATTAAACTTTTTTTATTTTTTATTCATTACATTCTTTACATAAAATAACTTTCACTGCATGTTAATTGCAGACATTACTATCACATTTTTGGCAGCATTGCTTAATAATACGGCTTATTTTGGGATTGCATAAATAGCACTTCTTGCGTTTATTTGTTGCACTCTAGGTATTAGTAGGTGCAATTCCATTAGTTAAACGATAGGTCGTTGCAATTTATTCTTGGACCTTTGGCATATTTGGGGTGCAACAAGCCCTTCAGCGACTTCTCGTAAAAAGAGTTTTCGAGCTTTCTTTGCTTGCGTTGCTTTCCACGAAGGATGCAAGTTTTTCCAAACTACGTACGCAGCGATTCCGCAAACGTCAAATAATTGCAAAAAAAATGCAAACGGCCATCTGTTAGATGTTCTGCGGCAAGTAAAACTATGTGTAAATTGATCCAGAGTGTCAACTGCTCCTTTAGTTTGATTATAATGCAGGTTTATCTCTGATTTGTTTTTATTTTGTAAGTCGCAGTGATTGGTGTAATGCATTGATGAGAGTAAAAGAACTGATCTATATTGGTTTAGGACGTAGGATACTAAACTCATGTTTTCAGTAAAACCAAACAAGTTACTTTCCACTTCTCTTCTTCTATTTGGTAAAAACGCTAGACATCCAAAAATATGTAAACAAAAACATTCATATATGCATGTATGTGTCTCTGAGACACATGTCAGTATTTACTGCTATATTTTTATGTTTTGGCATATAAAAGATGTAAGAAGGCAATACCTAAAATTTTTTTTTAATTAAATTATACAAAACATATGTTAAATAAAAGTCATGAAGTTTGGTTGCGATATGTTGTATATTTCTGTAGTTAAATTGAATGGAACTTCCGAATGTGTCTCACAGACACATGTTAGTAAGATTAGGGTTAAAAGAGAACTGAAGAGACTTGCTTGAAGAAAAAGTGATGTGCTTAAACATGACTAACAAAAATTTTTCTAAAATTTAAATTCTAAATAATGCTAAAAAGAAAAAAAAAAGAATGAACAAGTAAAGGGTGTTTTTTTTAGAGGTATAGAACTTCAAATTGAAATAAAACACAAGAAAATCGTTTTAATGTCCATCAATTTGGCTTTATTGGAAGGATAATTTTATGCCATTAATGTTTAAATATGATTTCGGGCATGTGGCCGCTGCGGCTGGCTCGAATAAAGCCAATTCTACAGGTCCAATTTTCAACCACTTTTTCGAGCATATGGGGCCGTATGTTGGCAATAACGCCACGAATGTTGGCTTCCAAGTCCCCTAACGTTTCTGGTTTGTTGGCGTAGACGAGCGACTTCACATATCCCCAAAGAAAATAATCCAATGGTGTCAAATCACACGATCTTGGTGGCCAATTGACAGGTCCATTCCGCGAAATTATGCGCTCATCGAATGTTTCCTTCAATAAATCGATTGTGACGTGCGCTGTGTGGCATGTAGCGCCGTCTTGTTGGAACCACAACTCATCCACATTCAAAATCTTCAAAATCTTCCATAAAGTTGATGGACAAAGCTCCAATTGCTGTGCACGGTGGCGAATCGATTCATTCGGGTCCTCTTCAACACTTTGCTCTACAGCGGCAATTGTTTCTTCGGTGCGCACTGTTCGACGTCTCTGCGGATGCGTATTATCACATAGAGTAAACGTAGTGCGAAAACGATCCATGGTTAACCGAATTAATTGCTCTGATGGACGATTATGTCGACCATAAAATGGACGGAGCTTGCGGTAAACTTCGCGAACTGAACCATTATTTTCGAAATAAATTTGCACGATTTGCAAGCGTTGTTCTTTTGTCAACCTGTTCATGATGAAATGGCAAACCAAACTAAATATTAATCACTTGACAGCTGACAAAATGGCCGCCAGTTAAAAAAGTAATGCCAACTTAAAGTTCTATACCTCAATAAAAAACACCCTTTATATAAAATTTCAGTAAAATGTTTGGCAGAAATTTTTCATATGAACTGTTTCTAAATAAATACTTATATACTCACAAATGCTAAACTTAAACTTAAATTATAGTAATTCCCATAAAAAAAACACTAATTATTAAATTGACTGCACCAGGTAAAAAATACTTGTGTGGCAACACTCTATTCTTGAATAGCTGTTGTTCTTCTTTACGTTTATTTTCTTTACATACTCTTTACAACAGCTATGCTAATATAGCGCGTTTCGCGCTAGAATTAGAGCGTTTTAACTATGCCAAACGCGCTTTTTTTCGTCTTAGCGCGTTTAATAAAAAAGGCGCTAAATTAACCCCTATTAAAATAAAGTCAATAACATCATTTTAGTTCAATATTTTTTTTGTATATATTTTAAAATTTTGTAGTATTTAAAAAATTTTTTGAATTGGTTAATGATGCAGCTGTCGCAAATAAAATTCGCTCAAATGTGGTTAGAATTAAAAATGTATTTTCCAAAGTTTGACAAATTAAATTAAAAGAAAAACTAAGGATTTCGATTATTTGAAAGGCAATTCTGATTCTGTATTAAATTATTTTAGTTATTTAGGATATAATTTCGAAGAAGCAATATTGTAAAATCTGAAAAAGAGTTACTAAAAAAATTCATTGTATTTACTAATATCTACTTATGTATGTCCAAAATCAAATTCTTTCAGTAGAGCCAAAAAAAAAGTTATTTTTCAAGGTTATTTAAAAAAAGGTGGAAGTTGTGCTGTGTTTTAGAAAAAAAAAACTATGTACATGTGTCCATATTTTAAAAAAAAAATCCCAGAACTCTCTTAAAAGCATTAAATATATAACAATTCGATATCATAAACGCGAAATGAGAATACATACATACATCGACTTTTATTAAAATTTAATTTAGCGCGTCTGAAAATAGCGCGTTTTGGCTATAAACAGTTTTCAATGCTGTAACTTAGCACGTTCTAGCGCGTTTTGAGAAGGAGAATAGCGCGTTTGGGTAATAGTGAAGTGCGCATAAGATCCAGCTAAACCCCTCAATAACCAATTTCAATGATAATAAGAAATATTTTACTGAATAATTAAAATAATAATTTGGGATTATTAGTGCGTTAACAAATGTTAAACTTAAACTTAAATCGTTTTTTAGTTGAACAATTAAGGGCATGACTCACTCTCCTAGACAATGACACAATGTCCGAAAAAATACAACCCTTATCTGATGAATGATATTACTAAATTTGTCGTCATTGACGTCACTTTAACACAATACCAAAAAATTGGGGCTTATTTACTCGATCTCAGGAACAATTTTGTGCAAGCGACAATCTATTTTCGTTCCTAATAATGGTATATGTACACGGTACGTGCTTCGCTCTTCATTCATGCCTCACAACCCAATCATGAGCAAAGCAACTTGCTTCGCCATGGAAAATTATGAGAGCACATCAAGTAGATTCAATATGAATCTCCTAGGACATCGCAATATTTAAATAGTCAGTTTATTACATTGAAAAGTAATTTAAGTGTCAGTCAGTACTAGTTGCGAAATAGTTAGCTTAAAGTTAGTTTAAAGTTAACGGAATTTCCGACAAATTATGTATGTACATGCGTATGATATATATGTATGTGTATATATACATAAAAAAAATGCCAAACATACTCTTAGCATAAGGTCTAGAAAATAGCATAAACATGCCAACAGGAGTCAGTTGTTTTCGACAACAGATACAGCAGCGTATCTGCTGTATTGCGTTAAAGTGACACCGATGTCCACAACTGGAATAATAATTATGTGTACTTCATTATAATGCTTGGCCTTGCCAGTACGCATGAAGTATTTATGTCATTTAAATGATCGGTTTTCAACCACTTTTTCGAACATTTCGGGCATTATCGGGGCTCCAACGTTAAGGGATTATCCACATACATATGTATATACGTTCTTTGGCGTAGCACAAAAAAAATTCTGACCGCTTCAAATACCATGCTCCTCTTGGCCATAACGTGAATCTGCATGTTCTGGAAACATCCTATGCAATAAAGCCAATGTCGGTCGTTTTGTGTGGCACGTGCCACCGCACAGTGTCGTGAGTTCACATAACGAACGGCCAAAAATAGAGGGTTATCGCAAAGAAATGAAATTTGGAACACACGCTTTAATTGGAAAAAATATAATCTCACATAGAATTTGGCTATTTAATTTTCAAGAATTCGTGTCCTTCCCATATATCCTGAAATAAGAAATTACCATAACAGAGAGAAAAATAATTGTAACGCAATGAAATTGTGTAAATACACTAATTTTAACATATTTAATGCTTCGTTAAAATTTCGGTCCATTCAGAGAAAGGATACGAATACCTCAAAAGTGTTCTTTTTCAAAAATGTGAAACAAAAAAATTGTCTTCACTTATAGTGAGTTAAATGTTTAACTAGCCGCAATATAAACAATAGACACCTACAATTTCGTCATTTAAATTTAAAGGACTAATGTCCTTTCCAAATGTCCTGGAAGTAAATAATATACTGAAAATATACAAATTATAACTTAAAAAATATTGTAAAAATAAATTGTAAGAGGGGAAAATGTGGACAAGAATTCAAAAAATTTGCAATCTAGTTACTTATAGAAATATAATGTGAAAAAATATATTGTAACCATATTATAACAATATTCCCCTTATGTTTTATTGGAAGTTGTAGTGCAATATCTAAAAAAATTGTAATTAACCTATTAAAGTTTGCACATGTCCGTACCATATTTTCAAATAGTTGAATACTGGCTTAAAAGCGTTGCATTTGAATCATCAAAACTCTGTAAAAATAAACCTTTTTTAAAAAGTTCCTTTTTATTTTACTTAATTAGAATATTGCACGTGCAACAAAGTAATTTTTTCATTTTGATTTAAAACTAATTTTTTTCATTTTTGGCCACCTTCGCGACAGTGTGTGCGGTCTTATTAAAACCACTTACTATATATTGGTTACTTTGGCTCCTTATAAGGAGCATAGGGCCTCAGAAAGCACATGTGCAGGACAAAAAAAGGTCGCCACACTTTCACTAACAAGCACATTGCGCTGATGCACAGGCCTGACCATATCTGTAACGCTTTCAAACTTTTCAAATTTCTTTATAGTATAGTTTTGTATTAAGTTTTAGTATTTTTATGCGTTTTTCAGTCGTCAAACAATCCGTAGTTGTAAATTGCAAACCTCACTGACTAAATAATAGTTCAGATGACAGATAGTTAACAGCTGATTTTTAAACTACTAAATGGATAACCTTGTACTCGTATTATGCAGCATCGTGATGAATTTTCTAACACGTTCACAACTTTAGCTTTTCCGTTATGGCTAAACAACAGCCCTGCAGGAAATACGAATAGTGAAATTGTATGATTTACTAGTGACGTTGTCAATAGTACTACTGAGTAGGTGTACCTCAGCCAATGTAATCTCCTATTGACTATCACATAGGGTTGTCATTGAAAATCTACCAGTAGACTTACCCCCTGTTTGTGTAAGACGTTTGAGTTAAAAATCTTGTTGTTTCTGTAATAGATTAAAGAAAAGATGTACAAGTTTTCTTTAATCTATTACAAAGACGCCAAGATTTCTAACTCAAACGTCTTACACAAAAAGGGGGTTAAGCACTATTCTTTTACGACTATAGTACATTTTAGTGACCCTCGTCTACAATTTTATAAGGGTTGGGGCAACAAACTGAAATACATACATATGTACATATGTATATATGTACGTAAGTTTTTAACAATATTGCATAGCATAATAAAAAAAATAAAAACAAACTATTTACGCGTTCATTGACAATGTCACCAGAAATACACTAGAACTGTTGGCTCTAACGTAAGTTGTCGGCATTTCAACTAGTGCAATTGTCGCTAGAGAAAAGAGGGTTGTCATAGAGACATATGTATGTACATATGTATGCTTCTAGTCTGACTAGACGAAACTAAAAAAACAAATACATATGTACATATGTACTTATGTACGATATATGTATGTAGGTACTTACTTACAAAGTAAAACTATCTGCAGCAGTTCAACAGTAATAGCGATTTCACGTGCTCACTGGTTAATAATTAACACACATTGAAATGGCTGCATTCGCATCTGATTTTATTTTCATGTATTGTCCTTTTTTTAAATTCTGAAAATCTTTTCATTAAAACTTATGCTAAAATGCTTGCCATCTATTTTCATACTTTAAAAATTTTTTTTAACACTCGCACTTGAAAAAAATATGTACATATGTACGTATGAACGTACATACACAGTATGTATGTATGTATATTTAAAAATATTTTCAACGTTACCGTTACAAATTTGTTTAACCGTTTGTAAGCTAACTCGTTCGTACTTAACGCACCGATTTCAACTTCAAGACTGATTCATTTAACAACCTGTATTGAGGTTTTTGTTCATCTGTTACGCTATTTTCCTTTACTCATACATATCCGACCATCGTGCATTCATACCGACAACTATGAAAAATGTGAGAAGAAAAATTTATAAAAATTTTATTCTCCAGCCATTCGTACTTTTCATGATACAATTATAACAGGTACATGCACAAGCCCAGCCTGTTACTGTATACATTGCAGATAAATGTCAAACTTTGTTTACAAGCTGCAAAAATGTTAGTGTATGTGTGTGAATAAAATGTTTATAGTGTTGCCAATGAATTTACACAAGGCTGTGTCTGCAATTAAACATTGAAGAAAATTACACTACACATCTTTTGTGTAGGTTAAAATTAAAAGAAAAATAAATACAAATAGAACCCAAAGTAGAATTTCACAGACATTATACAAGAATTTAATTCCATGGCCTACACATGTGAGTAGAAATTACACACTATTTAACTACACACAGAATGGCAACACTGAATAACTATAATCATGCAGGAATGCCGCGTCTGCAATTGTACTTTAGTTGCCCTGTAATTGCAATTTTTTATAAACAAAAGACATTTGTTTCTGACAATTTATCGTTTGTTTATAACAACAAATACAACAAAATTCCAATTGTTGTAGTCGTGCATGTACCTAGTATAATTGTATCATGGTACTTTTTAGTTGTTTCAAAACACAACTTTCTGTTCCAACAAAAACACAACAAATCACTTTTGCAACCACGGTTGCCAGAAATGCAGATTTATGTGGATTTTGCAGATTTTTACCCTCCAAAAAGACGAAATGCAGATTTGAAGATTTTTGGCCTAAAAACGCAGATTTTTCAACTCCAATTATAGTGCAATTTTTTTTTTTAATTTTTCCTAATACTGCTACTACTTCTTGTTTATTTTATATGCGAACGACTTATAGTTTAGAGAGTTACAATTTTTGAACTTAGTGAGACATCATTAAAGAAAACGAAAAAGCAACTTTGTGCAAGCTTCTGGAAACGAATATCTGATATAAAACGAGATTATTCTGATTACGATTTTGCAGCCTTAAGCTTATTAAAAATGTAATGTCTAAAGAATTTTCAGTCAAGTGAATTTGAATAAAACAAAACTTCGAAGTCCTTTGGCTATGTATGCAACAAATTAATGAATTTTTGTGTAATTTTTCATATATCCGATTTCTTGTTTCAATCATTTAATTTTATTTGCACATAACTATGAAGAATTTTTACCTGTTTGTTGTTTATATGCATTTCGTTTCCACACGCAAAGTTTACTTTGCAAAGTCTTTAGTTTGTAGGAGAGAAAAGAAAAGAGATCTTATTATACCCTTTACCAAAAATGGAAAAGGGTATATATAGGTTTGTCAAAGTAATTAGATAACATAAATTTTTTGGTTTTTTTTTTTGTTAAATAAACTTATTAAATATTTCAGTACGAATTAATTTTGTATTAAAAATATAAAAAAAAATAAAAAAGGCGTTTCCAGGGTTGGAAACTTTAACTTTTTTGTTATATAAAAATAACATACTAAAACTAATTTTTCCTTTTTATCTATAAATTTAAAATATCTTACATTCTTAAAAGAAAAAGAATTGGTGTAAGAAATTAGAAAAATTTTATATTATGATTCCAGGGTTGGAAAACTTACACTTTTTGTGATATATAAAAGTAACTAGATCTAATCATTTTTTTATATATTAATTTATATACATATATATATATATATATTATGTTTTGGAAAGAAAAGTTGGGTAAAGAAAATTAGAAAAATATAAACCACATCCCCACAGCTGGAATATTAAAATTCTTTTTGATATTAAAGTAACTAAATAAAACTAGTATTTTCCTTATTTCTTTTTGTTTTTGTTCACTTAACATATTTTATATATTTCTTAAGGAACAACATTTGTATAAGGAACCAACAAAATCTAAAAGGCTGATTCCAGCGCTGGGAAAAGTACACTTTTTTTTTTATATATAAAACTAATTAAATAAATCTAGTTATTTCTTTGGTAATTAAATATATTCTTTATTTTAGAAAGAAATAAATAAGTACTCGTATTAAAACCAGAAAATTTTAAATTATGGTTCCAGGGTTGGAAATTGAAAAAAAAATTTGGGTAAAAATACTAAAAATAATTTTTTTTCAGTTAAAAATATTTCATGTTTTAGGAAGATGTTTACTCAAGTAAATTCTTTAGTCAAAAAAAAAACCAAGAGGTCACTTAATAAAAATTGCACTATAACAAAAAATTATCAATTTTATCACAAAACAAATATGTACTTATGTATGTATCTGTATACTACATATACATACGTTGGTAAAGGGTATATAAAATTCTTACTTATTCTATAATCTTTTTTATTCAACAAACTCATGAATTTGTAGAGTAAGCTTTGCGTGCGGGAAAGCCGCCAAACTCATTAGTAGACTTCAACCAATGTGGCAGCTAATTGTAAAAAGGTAATGAGAAAATAATAATGGATTCAAAATCAAAGATATTAGATTAAAGCTTTTAAGCTTATTCTGCAGTATTCATAAAAAATAGTTATGGTTTACAAAAGGTCTACAAAACAAACTTTGTATTGAAATTTGTTTGTTAAACGTTTTGTAATAATTTTTATGAATATTACCTATTATGTTTGTGTTCGTAGTTATTAATAACATATTGATAGTCGTTCTATAAATATATGAAGTTCTTTTACCTTATATCAAAAATGTTTTGTTTGAAGTCTACAGATGAAATGCACAGTCTTCATACATTTTCCCCCTGTTTCTCTAAATGCGAACGATAGATTCGATCGCATATTAATATTGGAAACAAAACCAAATTTCCGTGTTTTTGTTTTTGTTTTTAATATAAATGCTCGATCGAATCTATCGTTCGCATTTAGAGAATCAGGCCCTAAAGGCTTATATTCATAAAAAATAAAATGTGCTTGAAAGTTATTTTAAGTAAATTTTTCTAAAAAATTTAAATAAAATGCATTTTAAACCGAGTTTAAATTTTATGTATATTTGTTAGTGAAAAAATATTTGTGTTACACATGTAAATGCATATTTATGTAAATTTTCTGAATAGAATATAAAAAAAGTTGTTTTAAAAATTGCCTTGAACATTTTAAAAGTAAAATGCAGATTTTGAAATTTTTTCGTGAAAAATTGTTAAGTTTTGCAGATTTTATCCTTAGAAACTCTGGTAACACTGTTTCCAACATGTTGCATGGACTCTCCACAACTGAGAGTCCTTTTTTCCGCTACTGCGCAGTTTTCAAGTTATTAGTCTAGACAAAAACCAATCAAAAAATTACTGTAAATTTAAGTATGAATGCAATTTGTAACTCAAACAATCACAATAGTTATTAGACTTGGACACAAGCATTTAACACTGTTGCCAATTTAGCCGTTATCATGGAGTATGAATTTCTTTGGTTCAAACACACAGTAAATTTTATGGTGGTTTTTTTTTTGCACTGCAGCTAGAGTATTTAAAAACTCAACTTTACAGTTAAAAAAATTTAATTTTAAACCTTAAATTTGTTGAATTCTTATTATTAAACTTAAATGTTTTGATTTTCAATTAATTCTTAAGCTTCACAAGTTTTCTTGCCGTTTTTTACATACACTGCAAACTAACAGCGGGAATTATTTTTCACGGGAAATTCATGATCGTATTTTTGCTCTCCGAAGGGAATATAAATTTCATGTATTGTTGTCAGAATATTTACAACTAACTTTGATGTTATTTGTTCATTAATAATTATCACATGTAATTTGGCTTAAAAAGCGATACGAACATATAGAAGATTCGAATTGTTATTTGGTTATTAATTACTTGAGGGGAGACAAGTATTGAACCAGCGACTTCCGACTGATAGACAAGCGCTCTAACCAATAGGTTACAAAAGCAGCCTCAATAGGCATTGAAGTTAATGTGTTTTAAAATATATTCCTCGAAAATATCAAAAATTTATTAACGTTTTTCGCTAAATGCAATTAAATAATATATGGGCACTTCCAGAGAAAAGTCTACCATGACGGAAAAAATTTAAGTTCACCAACAGATTTGTTTTCTTGTTATACCATTTACCAAAAATGGAAAAGGGTATATATAGGTTTATCATTCCGTGTGTAATCCAAATAATATTCACATGCAACCCATAAAATATATACATATATTCTGGGTCCTTATGAATAGGGAACACGAATAAGCGATGTCCGTCTGTCCGTCCGTCCGTCCGCTGTACGTGAAATCGGTTTTCCAAAGCTCCCAGACAATCTAGAGACTTCGGTCTTGGACTGGTATATCAGATATGGTCCAAAATAGATTGGTATTGAAAATCAGCGAAATCGAGCAGATGGTTTAAGAGCTGGAAGATTAAACTTCATTTTGCCATATAAAACTAACTAGATAACACATATTTTTTGCTGTTTTGTTGAATAAACTTATTTTATATTTCAGTACGAATTAATTTTGTATTAAACATATACAAAAAATTAAAAAGGCATTTCCAGGGTTGGATACTTTAACTTTTTTGTTATATAAAAATAACCTACTAAAACCAATTTTTCTTTTTATCTATAAATTTAAAATATCTTACATTCTTAAAAGAAAAAAATTGGTGTAAGAAATTAGAAAAATTTTAAATTATGATTCCAGGGTTGGAAAACTTACACTTTTTGTGATATATAAAAGTAACTAGATCTAATCATTTCTTTTTATATATTATATATATATATTTCATGTTTTGGAAAGAAAAGTTGGGTATAGAAAATTAGAAAAATAAAAAGCACAGCTCCACAGCTGGAAAATTAAAACTCTTTTTGATATTAAAGTAACTAAATAAAACTAGTATTTTCCTTATTTCTTTTTGTTTTTGTTCACTTAACATATTTTATATATTTCTTAAGGAACAAGATTTGTATAAGGAACCAAAAAAATCTAAAAGGCTGTTTCCAGGGCTGGGAAAAGTGCACTTTTTTTGATATATAAAACTAATTAAATAAATCTAGTTATTTCTTTGGTAATTAAATATATTCTATATTTTAAAAAGAAATAAATTAGTACTCGTATTAAAACCAGAAAAATTTTAATTATGGTTCCAGGGTTGGTAATTGAAAAAAAAAATTGGGTAAAAAAATAATCAAAAATAATTTTTTTTCAGTTAAACATATTTCATGTTTTAGGAAGATCTTTACTCAAGTAAATTCTTTAGTCAAAAAAAAAAAAAAACCAAGAGGTCACTTACTAAAAATTGCACTACAACAAAAAATTATAAATTTTATCACAATACAAATGTGTACATATGTATGTATGTGCTTATGTATGTATCTGTATACTACATATACATACATACGTTGGTAAAGGGTATATAAAATTCGGCACAGCCGAATATAGCACTCTTACTTGTTTTTTGATTACTTTTGACTCTTTTTGATTATTTTTAAGTATTTTAAGTAATTCACATTACTTTTCCATTATTAGTAATCGTAATCAATTAGTAATCGTGCGAAACTGAATATAATCGTAATTTAATCATTACTTCACCTTTAACAAAAAAAGTAATCAAATTAGTAATCATTACTATTACTAATCATTACTTAACAGCTATGAATAAAACATTCATATATTTTAAGTATATTTTCCAAAATACAATGTATAATAGCAAATATATAAATAGCAAATATAGTTTTCTTATACTTTTGTTTATCTTTTTCTTAATTTTTAACCAAAAAAAATATCAACTGGAAATTTAAGTAACGCCACTGCAGATACTAAGGCTAACAGAAAAAAAGGGGAAACGATTTGTTAATCTAGAAGCTTGGAAAACAAATGTATATCAGTCCAAGTCCTAACAAAACAGTTTTGTCTAAAAATACTACTTGCTCAATTCGCAGAGTTAAGAAATTTTGTTAGTCAAGTCAAACTCCACTTCTGTTTCTGTTTGTAACTTAACGCCAGGTTTGATTGTTAGCATTTTTTCACTTATTTAATCACTTCTCAAATGTAAGAAAAAAATTTTTTTCAAACATAATTTAAAAATTTTTTTTCAACCTTTTGTCGTGCAAATGGCAAGTAACGCCAGAAAAGAATCAGCCATATCCGCAATTATAAAAAAAACAAATACTAAAACAGATAAATTTATTTATATTTTGCACATTTTAAGTAATGGTATGATTCCAGCGACCTTAAATCGAGTAGGTTTAAGTAAATCACTTTTCCACCGCCCAGATTTTCAATCACTGAGGATCAATACGAGGATTTATACAAATCACTTGGACTTTGTTGTTTCATGGTAGCTGGCTACAATACAGAACATACTTTCTGGATTTCGCGTCTTATTACACCTAGAGGTCGAGCGTTGTTCAATAAAATTTCAAAAATGGGCTTGTACGTCATTTCGAGTGGTGAGCCCATTTACTGGCCTACTGATATACAAAAAATGCCGGATGTTATAGATTTTGGCGTCATGAAAAATGTCTCTATGGATTTAATTCATGTTAAAACTTCTCTTGATCTCTCCTCCGCACACTCTCCCAAGATCATTACAATATGTAGCCCGCTAAGAAGTGACTTACCACACCCATATGTGAAGAAGTATCTATCGTGTTAATTGGCTGGGGTTCATTGTACGCGAAACATTAAGCTAAGAACATTCGATGATATTGAATCTAATATTTGCAAAACTTAACGAAAATACTAAACAGCCTGCTGAAATGCCACTACCTCCCATCCGCAGACTGGGTTTAATAAAATTTATTCTACGGAAATTGAACGTATTGTATGTGAAATAAGGAGAGCTAGAAGAGTATAGCAATAACACAGATCACCCTTAAATAAAATCAGACTTAAAGAATGTACTAAACGACTCAAAGAGCTGCTATCGTTGGAAGAAACTGTATTAATGGAAAAATATCTAGAAGGTCTCGATGTCAAATCAGCATCTAATTACTCTTTATGGCAAGAAGCGATAGTGAGAAAGGTTCCATTCGATTGCGAGCGAGTTATCACTCGAACGTGCGACTTTTTTAACTTTTGGGATTTTCTCATTCGATTTCAAATAAAACATATCGAAATAATCTAATAACAGCATTCGATAACGAGCCGTCATTCGAATGCAATTCATTTACGGGCGCTGCCGATTTACCGAGTGTAGTTTCTCTACCCCCTCGTCCCTTAAGGTTTAAGATGCGTGAAGTACAAAAAAATAATTGCTGAACTCAACCCGAATAAAGCTCCAGGTATGGAGGGAGTTAGTAACAAGATGCTGATGAAATTGCCTCATATTGGAATAAGAAACCTGCTATTTATTTTTAATGCCATTTTGCGAATACAGTATTTTCCACATAACTAGAAACTTGCCAAAATCAAAATGATTCCAAGGCCGGGCAAAGATCTTACCAAGGCTGAGTCATATAGACCTATAAGCCTACTATCAACAATCTGAAAGCTTTTCGAAAAGCTGGCCATGACTAAGTTGTGCAAAAGTTTTGCACCCGGACCATTAATTTGGATTTAGAAGTCAGCATAGCACCATTGAACAAACAAATCCATAGATTGGTTAAAGTTGTAAGAAAAACATTTATTGATGTTTCTCAGGTATTTGATAAAGTATGGCACGAGGGCCTAGTTTTAAAATTTAAAACATATCTGCTTTTGGAAAGTTATATTATTGACAGGAAGTTCACTGTTCATAGACTTTATTTTATATATTTTTAGTTTTGGCTTTACTATTTCTTCTTAAGATTCTATTTTTTATGACCATGACAACATTGCTTGACAAATGGGATTGGTTGGAGTCTGGACTATTGTATTAGTAAAAATAATACAATAGTCGAAATAAAAACCAACATACAACTGATAAAAAACATTTGTTTCATGGTGAAAAAAGTTGTAATACATAATAAGAAACTTGGCAACTACAACTCAACTATGAATTTAGTGCTAAGTCATAATACGGGCCATAGTTTTTATAAACCAATACATACATACATACATACATATATGGACGCTCGAACAATCGAAAAAAATCACTTTCCAATTCAAAAAATTTATTTCTTGAGCAGCAACTCAATAGACTACAACCACAATACAAAAAAAAATGTCTGAATTAAATATTACAGCCTGACCCACGATATCGACAAGGAACTTTCGACAATCGACACCTTGTATTGAAAAGAACAATAAAATAAGAAAATTTCTTTTTGTTTTCAATACAAGTAAGTGATAGAAAGTTTCCCGTCGACATCGCCTGCCAGGCCTTTAATTTGTTCAATTTAGGCCTTACATTATATATTTTTTTTGTAGAAAAGAAAACACCACAAGATATTTGTATTTATATTTGTTTCTTTATTTAATGTTACAAACAAAATTACAAAAAAATTTTATGAAATTTTACACAACGTATTGTCTTAAGGTACGGTCACACTAGGGCAAACATATGGCCAAATAAGCATAACCACTAAATACTAATGAAAAACCTTTTTATTAATTTAAACAAGTCTCCAATAATATTGCTTGCTCTCCATGACATTGTCTATTAGAAACTGTATAATTTAATAAACACGTTTTTCTTAATCAAAACGTTTTTCAATATTATTTAGTAGTTACGATTATTTTGGCAAATGTTTGCCACATGTGACCGTACCCTTAGATCCGTTTCAGTGCAGCAGCATTAATGAACTGCATAAGATAAGATATGATAAAACTAGCAAGAATTTTCAGTTTTGGGATCGCTGATAAACCTTCCTTTGAAGAAAACTGTAGTTTGATCCCAAATAATATAAATAAATGGTCGGTCTGCTCTAAAAGAGTTGGCATCAGCAAAGCGATTATCGATTTCTACAGCTGCAAATTAAAAAGAAAATATTATATTAATTACGGATTTTAATCCTTATCTTAATTATGGTAAAAGTGTAATAAAAATTCGGAAGGAAGTTTAATCAATATTTACATATGTAAGTAAATAAAAATATACATAATCATTGCCTCTTGAACTCAGGAGTTTTCTGCAGAGAGTGATTTTTGTAATAAAGCTGGCAAACAGCGATGCCAATTTAGCGCGTTTTAACTATGCCAAACGCGTTTTTTTCCGCTTTGGCGCGTTTAATAAAAATTAAATAAAATTAGCGCGTTTGAAGTAACGCCAATAACATCATTTCCTTGTAATATTTTTTTTTTACTTTTTTTGTATAAATTTAACAATTTTCTGATAAAATTTTTTAACTTGGCAAGTATTCTGAAATTTCACAACTAAAATATGTACTCGTACTCGTGACCCAAAAAATTTTTATAATTTATTAAGCATCTATTCTAGCTGAAGTATAAAAGGCATTTGAGTCGCAAAACTATACGACAATTTATATAAGTTGTTACAAAGTTTGACAAACAAAAAATTTCCATTATTTGGAAGGTGATTCTGATTCAGTCTTAAATGATTTTAGTTATTTAGGATGTACGAGTAATTTCGAAGAAGCAATATTGTAAAATCAGAAACTCGACTTTTATTAAAATATGTTTTTTGCGCGTAGAAAAATAGCTCGTTTTGACTGTAAATAGTTGACAATGCTGTAACTTATCGCGTTCTAGCGCGTTTTGGTTATAAATAGCTGGCATCGCTGCTGGCAAGACAGCAGCTCTGCTCTACTTTTACTAAAAGTAAAATTTTTGTATTTACGGTGTTGCAGCGTTATAGAATTATTGCAAACAGGGTCCCAATACCTTAACTAATAGTGTTTTCACACTGCAAGTTAAAACCTGGTTTTAATGTTAAAACCATAAACAGCTGATTTTGCATTCACGCTGCAAGTTTGTTAAATTCAAGTTTTAACTCACAGACTGTATAATAACTTTGCTCAAAATAAAATAAATCTAATGCAGAAATGCGTATGTTTGTTGTTGTATTTTTTCTGCTTTTTATAACACTTATTTGACAAACTGTACAACTGTTTTTGTTTGTATGAAAAACTAAGAAACTTTACAATGCGGTCTAAAATGGAAATTATTTTATGTTTTGTAAATTAATATTTTAAAACTATGGAACTAGTAATACAAAGTGAAGAAGTGCTTGGGAGTATATAAAAAATGCACAAATAAATCACAAAATACAACTTACATATCGGTGGATCGATATGTCATATCGTTTATTTTCACCCTCCACAGGTCAATGAAAATATTTTTGTTGCTTTCCTTCTAAAAAAAACTCTTATTTTTCCATAATTTTTTACTTATTGTTGCTGCTGCATCCATTTTTAAGTTGAAAATGTTTCAACGGATATCTCTTGTTATTCACTGGCATAAACATTATCAGCTGCTGCCGGACATTTTAACTTGGCAGCACTGAATTTACCGCAGCGAAAACAGGGTTGCATTTCATAAAACCAAAATAAAACCAATTCAGAAATGGTTTTAAGTTGGATTTAACAAAAACAATTTGTATGGTAAAACCAGGTTTTAACAGTTGGTTTTAATATTAAAACCAACATTTATTAAAACCAAGTCAGTGTGAAAACAGTATAACGTAGAATTTTTGTATACACAGTGATATAAGAAAGTGGTATTTGTAAATTAAAGTCATATTATTGTGTTTGCAGTATTGCGGTGGTACAAATATTTTGGAAGAGTGTTGTTGTGGTACATATTTATTTATTTATTGGTACATACTTAACGTAACCATTTTTTTAGTAACTCAAAGCGGGACACAGATCGGGACACCGCAATAATAACGTACGGAACAAAAATGTTAAACTTTTTTACATTTTCAAACAAGTATATTATGCTATTATATTATGGGACAAATTCCCATTTGCCATTTTCCTTCCGGGGCACCGGGACGATGAACCAAAAATCGGGACTGTCCCGCCGAAAGCCAGACGGATGGTCACATTATACATAATTTATAAAGTAAATTTGTAGAATATGGTTGCACAAAAATGGACGGGTGACTAAGACCATATGTCCATGATGTTATTACCAGTATTTTTAAAAATGTTTTGTGACTGACTATACCCCACCTATACCTTCACATAGGAAGTAGCAAGGTGGTTGTCAACGAAATTCCACAAAATAACCGCAAGAATATACGGTTATCCGTGGCAGATAAGTCAACCAGTGCGAGCGAGACGAAAAACACTCGAAGGCCAAACAACACACACAAGCCTGACCGCACTTAAGACTGGTTGTGGTACATATATTTTGCGCAAATTCACTTTTTCTGCCTGGTACGTACGTATGTATACGTACGCAATAAATTACTTTTTGTTTGTCAATTAGAGATCGACCGAAGGCGTTTTTTTTTGGCCGAAGCCGAAGCCGAAGCCGAACTTCGGCTAAAATCCTAAACTTCGGCCAAAACCGAAGCCGAATGTTTTAAATTTTAAAAATGATGATGAATTAAGAAAAAATTTTGCTTTTTTGAGATCACGGAAATAGCTGTAATATCTATTGGATACATAACAAGAAAAATAAAACTATTTTGCAATTTCTAGATTGCTTTTTCATATGATCACTCACAAGAACGTCCAAGTAAAAGAAAATAGAAAGCAACAGGGTTGTATTTCAAAGCAACCCTTTCAAAACGTTTTATTCACAATAGAAACTGTCGGCGAGCAACGACCAAACATAATTTTATTTTTCAAGCTTTTAAGGAAAAATATTCGGCTTCGGCTAATCGGCCGATTTTTGCCATAGGCCGAATGTTGGCCGATTACCAATTTTTGGCCGAAGGCCGAAGCCGATTAATCGATCGAACTCTATAGTCAATTTAAAAAAAAAAAATTAAACTAATACACATGCGTGTCGATTCTTGCAAAGTTTTTTAAAATTATTCCAATACATTTTTCTCTACTTTGCTCGTTCGAATATTCGCACATTATGAAAGTTCATTCGAACAAATAAAAACATGTACACGAATAATTAACAGCACTAGTTAGTACTCAGGCAAATAATAGGTAGTGGTAAATTAAAAATTAATTAAGGGAGCACATATCAAGACATCCTGATTCCTTGCAACAGTAAAAGTTTCATCCTGTTATACTTTTTGACAAGCTGTTATTTTACCTAACACATTTCAATTGATTTTCACTAAAAATTTTAGTATTTACATTCCTGTAAATACTAAAATCAATAAAGCACGAATATTTTAATATAAACAGTTAATTATGTGAACATCTTACCACTAGCAGCAGCAGCTTCTGCACCCTCCTCATCCACCTTAATTACAGCTTTATGAACTAACTTGGACACAAACAAACCATCATTGTTTTCCAAAATGTTATCGAGTTTGGCATTTGCGGAAAACATATTTTCCAAGCCCATCTTCGTTTATATTAAAAAATAGTAGAATAAAAAATTAAAGTATATATGTATTTACATAGATACATAAATGAAATACATAAAGTACATACATGCATACATACATCTGTATGTACATTAAAGTAAAATAAAATAATTTCGTTGAACACCACCGAATAAATAGTATTGTTGCAAGACAGTTTCGAAACAAAAATTTTAATTATTCTTTTTTGCCGAACGTAGGGATTGCCAAAAAGAAATAAATTTTTCATTATATATCGGCATGGAAACTCAGAAATTAAAGTGTGATATATCGATGTTTTCGTCTTGAGGAGACCAATGTTTTGCTTTAATAATCATTGACCTCAAATTTCGCGTTCTAGTGTTTAACCACCACATCTCAGCTCTGACCACCCTAATGAACCACCACCCTAATGTCAGAATATTAAAGCTCGCAAAAAATCATTAAGCTTTTGTAAATGAAGTATTTTGTTAATTCCAGCAGAACTATTTTAAAAGATGATTTATGTTTTTTTTTGCCGAATGTAGGGGTTGGCTTTTTATTATAGCTATGCTATTTAAGGCGCGTTACAGGAGTTAGGACGTGATATTCGCAGTAGGATCTGAGAACTGGTGGGTAAATACTAGAACACGATATTTCAGGACAATGACTATTAAAGCAAAACATGGGTCTCCTCAGGCGGAAAACATCGATATATCACACTTTAGATGCCGAAAATATAATGAATATTGTATTTTGGCGACCCCTACGCTCGCCAAAAAAAAATTAAAAAAAAATAAAGTTTTTCGAAACTGCCTTGCAACAATACTTAATATTCGGTGGTGTACGGCGAACATTTTTTTCGAGGCACTCTAATGTACACATACATACATACATACATACATAAATATATTATTCAACTTCCTTACCTTCCTCAAAGGAATCGACATTTCTTCTTGAAACTCAGCATTGAATTTAGGAATATATACATCAAGTTTAAGTTTTTCCATACGTTTGTGTAATTCGAATAGAGAATTTCTGGTTTCTTTTAATGTTTCCTCCGCTTTATTTAAGGTATTTTGTGTGCTGGGCAGAATAATCAACATAGACAGATTAGAATTCCTGTAAGGCATTTCCAGTAAATACAGTTGCAACTCAGGTATATAAGCATGATTGAAAGTTGCTTTTGTATGCATCATTTGCACTTTAAATTTTTTATCTGCAAAGAAATCGGCTTCTTGTGTCTCCTTTACATCAAATTTGTGTTCCCATTGTCCTTTAAAGTACATGACATTAACCAGCACCAACTTGGTATCAGCACTAACAAAATCTGGTTTTACTAAATCTTTTATCAAATGATTAGTTTTGATTTCCACCCAAGAGTTTATATCCCTGGCAGCTGATTCTCCATCAATAACGTTTATGGTTTGAGCTGATGAAAAGAAGTTGTCGACCAAAGTATTATTAAAACTTTTTTTAACTTTAGCGTTATCACTGATAAGCATTCTATTGGCAATCGTGAGTATCGGACTATATTGATATCTATACATAATGTTACGATAGTAAATGGACAAAATTTTGGGCTTTAGATCAATCGAAGTCAAAGCTTTAGTTATTTCGGAAGCAGTATCACCAACTGCTCCCACGCCAACCATGGCAATACACATACTTATACTGCAAGGAGAATAAATGACATTGCTGTCCGGATGGGCTTTCACCAGCTCGGAATACAGACGATTCTCAAATTTTTCCACATTTGCATGTATTACCTTCGACTTTGCACATTTTTGGGGGACCGCGTGAGAGGGTGTTACATAAGCTATGATGGTACATACGCTAAGTATTTGCCAAATTTCGTCTGGAAAATAAATAAAAAAGAAATAAACAGATCAAATTAAGCATATACATATGTATGTACAAATTTTGTCGTAATTTGATTTGTGTGTAATAAAAGAAAATTTTTTTACATATTACAAAAATATTCGTTTGCAGCTTGTATAGGAAAACACAAGTGGTAATTTTACGAATTTCGTTAAGTTAGTCCCGGTTCACATACATCAACTTTTGTTGATCAACTCGTAATTGAGCTGTCAGAAAAAAAGAGATATTTGTATTTGTGTCTCCGACTTTCTTACACAGCTGAATTACAAGTTGAGCAGCAAAAGTTGAAACGTGTGAACCGGGACTTACAGAAGCTCTTGATTGCATACAATTACAGCCGAACTTCCATAACTCGAACTTCTCTAACTCGAACTTTCTCTAACTCGAACTAATTTGGTTGGCAGTACGTTAAAAGAACAAATCATATACAATTCTGTAACTCGAAGTCTCCGAGTTATGGAAGGTCGACTGTATCATATTTTCCGTTATTTTTATTGAATTTAAAAGAAAATAAAACATTTTTATATAATTCTAAATTTCGTAAAATAAAAAAATGTCGTTTTGTAATCATCTTGTTTACAGTACAAAATTATTCTTAACTTTATTTATTATTTAATTTTACATTAATCATTTTAATTTTTGTTTTATAAGTTGAGCTAAAAAAGAGCTCTTCGAGACAAAAACATCGATAATTCATAATTCAAGATCCGACTGTAAATGCCGAAGATATCACAAACAATTTAAAAAAGAAGAGTGGTGTCTAAGGACACCCGGTTATAGCTATGCTGCTTAGCTATATAATACAAACTTAATGTGTTTAATAACAATGCAATAAAATTATATTATATCGTCGGATGGTAAATGTTTTGCCACAATAATAATATATTATTAACACTCTGTGCGGTACACCAGCAACCAACCGACGATATAATGATGTCAAATTCGTCGCAAATATTACAAAATTAATTAATAAAAATTAATATATTGTTTGTGGCCGGTGCCGGCAGTTAGCACACCTATAGCCCATCGGCTGCACTCTCTGGTTTGTGCTCATGTGCAAAAACAATACAAAAACAAATTGAGCAATCGGTTTCATTGTTTTTGTTTTGTTTTTGTTTCACTCGCTTCAAAGAACGAAACAAAACAAAATCAAACAATATATTTCGCTTATTTTCGTACTGTATAATAGTTTAGATTATATTTGTTACGAAAATCACGTGCTAACTCATGTATCGTGCCATAAATAGCATAGCTATAACAATCATATTTTTGAAAATTACAAAAGAAAAAAATAAGCGTAGTAGGCTTAGAAACTTATAAAAACAAACACTGCAAGTAATTTGTATTCGATATGAATCTATTTTATTTTTGTACAACTTTATACAATTGCAATCCATTGGATAACAATAAAAATATTTAAAAGGTTAAATGAAAAATAAAATGCAAATTTGTGCATGAGATAAGAGGTTTTGTGGACTCTTCAAAATGTGTGGTTGCAGTCTACTGATGATTTGCAAAGCACCAATGAAATGCATGTAAACATGACAGCAAATGCATTTCAATTAAGATATTTTAATTAATTTTACCTATTTTAAATATTATTGTTCGAACTTTATTTGTTTCTATATTTATCATTAGATTCGCCTAGAGTTCGTATCGCTCTGCAACCCAAATAATATGTGATTATTTTTAAGGAACAATAAGCTTTTATTTATTTTATTTATTTTTTACCAGACTAGCACACTTTCACTAACCTATCGTCACACATTCGTGAACTTTTTTAGATTCTCGAACAAATATCGAACAATTTTATTTTTATATCGAATCTCAGGCTAAGTGGGTGTGAACGTTATCACAATTCAACACATTTGATCACTTCTATTAGCACTGTAAGAAAAACTAATGAGAAGAGTGACAAGAACAAAAAAGAGGCAGAGATACAATAAAATTTTGCAGACGATTTGACACGATTTCTAAATTTATTTTCGACAAAAGCTAAAGATATAAAAAAAAGACATTCATGTGGTACCTTTATGTGCAGTAAAGTAGACACACAAACGTATTCACTGTTTGTATGAAAGATAGATGTTACTGGATAAATTTAATTACAGTAGTGAATAGTGTTTTTTCAATCATTGTGAAAAAGTAACAGGTGTGAAAATATCGTACATCTCTACCGCGAAGCGATTAGCTTGACTGCAGAAAACAACCAGGGTCTAGCGAACCCACGACCTTTGGACTGAGAGGCTAGCATCGCTATAACTAAGCCACAGGGGCACCCAATCAATGTATGTACTAATATATGTAAAAAATTCAATTCAAATAAAACGTGGAATTGCAATAGTGTGAATCAGAGAACAGCAATGAGTAGTAAAAAAGTGAGTAGAGTTGAATAATGAATTATAATTTCTTGTACTTATGCGTATTCATACTTATTGCAATGTTGTCTATGCATCATATTCACTCGAAAGTTTGAAGTGCGCATCGAACTCATACTTAGCAACATTTAAGACGTTGTTGATTTCGACTCTCGTTAACTCAATTCCTATGGACGATGCAAAATAAGTATGATTGACAATGCGAACATCGCATACGAACATAAAAGTTCTCATTATAAGGTTATGCGTTTCTCTGTTGTTCTTTTTTTTTTTGCACGAATTGGAAAAAAACGCTTTTTACTACTATTTTATACTACTTGCAAACTGTTTAATGACTAAACTTTTAAATAAACATACATGCCTGAGTTGAGTGAGCTGAATCAATGTGAGTAGTATAAGCATATCCCTGAAATTAGAAATCAAGCCCAGCTGATTTATGAGTGTGGTTGTGGTATGACTATGATGTCGGCGTCGCATTCATATTGATTTCAACTTATACTTATAAATCAATGTCATCGTGAGTATGCGTAAAGCAGAGTAGTTGAATTTAAATGATGTCTACTCACTTATATTTAAAATTTCATGAGTCAGTATGAAGAGCGAGAAAACAATTCATTGCCGGATCACTGGTGTGAATATGGAACGTCATGATGAATGACAAATAACTCGATAAAAATTTGACATCCTATAAGGGGTTTTTTCATCTGATCAGGGTTGAGTTTTTTTCTTCAAAATCAAGTAATAAACAAATTGACAAGTTGTCTGTTTCCAACCCAAATACCGCACCATTGTTTGTGTTATTTTATCTTCGACTTAAGCCGGCTCTTACAGCCTGTTTTTCGAAAATGAATAACAGCCTGTTTTTCGAAAATGAATAAGTGTATACGTTCGTTAAAATAACGAATGAAATCATGTTTACGTTTTGGTAGCATTTATTAATTTTCATGTGAGTCACAACAAAAGAGCTTTCAGTTTTACACACTCATAAAATTTCTTATGTAAAATTAATTAATAATCGGTCTACATATTTTTTTTCTTTAAGTTACAAAAAAATTAAATTAACGAGAAAATGTGAATGACTTTTTCATAAAATTTAAAATAAATTTAAAATGAATTTTATTTAAAATGTTTCATCGAATTTTTTTAATAGATTTTATTTTTTTTATTCTTTCACTGTAATAATTTTTTGAGTTTATATTTTTGGTTATAACTAAAAAGCTCTTTTTATGTCAAAACTAAAGCTTTAGAAAATTTTTTATAAAAATCAAATTTTAAACGTTATCGTTTATAAATGAAACATAAAAACGAAAGGGCTTATGTTTTCGAACAACAGGCTGTTAATCTCTAATATGTTTATCGTATTGAAATATATGTATGTATGTATGTATGTACTCGTATGTACGTACTTCTTGTAAGTCATGTCTAAAAGTAAACGCATTTTTTTATTTTTCTTTTCTTACTCTTATAACTATGTATATGTAAATCGATTACATTAACCGCCGAACATTTTCAAAGACCTGCATGAAACTGCTGCTCTGCAGCCGCAAGTGAACGATTAATGTAGGGCATGTTGACTCTGAACAGCTGTTTGGTTTTTACTAGTGTTCTTAATTTTATTTGTGGTGTGATTGTTACGTAAGATTTTTTGACAGTCTAAGCAAATATTAGATTTCTTGCTACATAAGAAAATGTGATGAAAGTCTTTATACAGTATGTACTTACATATATAATAGTCTGAGTAGCCCTTTAGTGACAACATTTTTGTCTTTTTATTTAGGCAAATATGTACATATGTATGCACATATTTAATTGTTATTAAGCAATATGTTCATATTTAACCAGTTGGCAGCAACAATATGCAGTTTTGTTTGTGCTTGTCAAAACAGCAGACACAAAATTAAAAAAAAAAGCAAACACAACCGTAATGCACTATTTACAATTTATGATAATTAAATTATTAGCTCTTATTTTTTAAAACTTATTTAATTAAACAAAGTGTTTTAAATTTGTAAATGAATGTGTAAAAAACAACTTTTGACAATATTTGATTTATTTTTATTTACTTCAATAGTGTCATAACTCAAAAAATGAAATGGTATCAATTTATAATTGAAGCACAGCCGCGAATAACGTTGTAAAAGACAATTTTTAAAAAACCACTTTTTTCACAGATTAACATTAAGATATCTCTCTTGCGTTGTTCAAACATTAAACCATCCAAAATTATGCATCTTATCGCCGTCAAAATACAATTACAATCAGTCAGTCCGTGGAAAACTTTGTAAGTAACTAATAAAATCATGCAAACGAAATTGTTGAAAATAATTGATAAATGTAGCAGAGATATAAAAAGAAAAGTTAAGGCTAGTTATCATTATTTCGATAAGCTAAAAAAACTAAATCGAAATAAACAATCGTGCTTTAATATTCGTTTTTTGGCTCTCCTGAAAAATTATTATTTTGTCATTTAAAACGTTATTCGCGGCTAACCTTCCATTATTTAAAAATCGTCAAAATGGAGGCGAAAAAAGTCCAGTCGTCAAAATGCTCTTTTTGGAACTCAAAATCGTCAAAATGACAATAAATCGTCACATGTGGCAACTGTGGTTGGGAGTTGTCGTGTAATACTATGTTTAGACGATACGTGCTTCGCTCTCTATTCATGCTTCACGCCCCATTCATGACCGAATCCACTTGCTTCGCCATACAAAATTATGAGAGCGAATCAAGTAGATTCAATATGAATCTACTTGCGAAGCACGTAAAATTGGTATCTTCTCTAACTTTTATCGCAGTTAATCGCCACTTTATCTGAACTAGCTATCAAAACAAAATAGGTATATGTACCTATATGTGTGTGTTTGTAAACAAATAAAAACAAACCAAAAAACATAGATGTGAGTTTAATATAAATAAATTTAATTAAGTTATGAATAATATAAAAAGGAAAAATAAGAAAAAAATATAGACATGCCTTCAAAAACAAGATTTCGCATGAGTGGAATTTATGTAAAGTATATATGCTTATGTGTATGCATGTATATACGTGCGTATGATACGTATGTTTGTGTGAATATACATAAAAAAAATGCCACGCGAACAGTGATGCCAACTTTTTCAGAGCAAAAACCACTGTGTGTTAAAAAAAAGCACTAAATGAAATAAGTACTCGTATATATGTACATATGTATGTATGTACATAAATATATTTTTATTTCTTTTTTTATATTTATCTATTTATTTGCAATACAGAGAAAGCCCATATGGCTAATTATAAATGTATTGAATTAGTAAAAATTAAAAATTTAAGTTAACTTCAATTTTAAATTTACTACATTTCATAGGTTTTTGTAATAATTTCAATTATATCGAGCCATATTTCGATTTTGCTTATAAGTAGAATATGAGTAGGAAAATAATTGAAGTTCATTTGGGAAGACACTCCAATTATGGTGTGCTATTTTAACAAAAGATGATCAACGAGAATTATACTCCTCGTTTCAAGAAATGCAGTTTCATATTTTTCCTCTGGCCATAAAACTGTTTTAATAAAACAATTAGATTTTTAGGTGTTTCGTCTGAATTAATTTTTACATGAACATGGTTCAGTATGTTACATTCTGAACAACATAAGCCTTTTCTTTTTAGACCGTATTTTATATGAATGAAACAATTTGATTTATAAAATCATTATTGTATTTCTAACCTACTTTTAAAATATTTATAAGCGCTAAAAGTCATTTCTACTACAACATTTGAACATGGTAATGTTAATAGTCTTATAGAAAATATTGACAGTATTAGAAATGGATTATGATTAATTGAATTTCTATAATTATAAATTTCAATCCAAAATTGATCAGTTTTGAGCAAATTTTTCCATTTATGTATCCTTAAATTTCTGATACTTCGTTCTACTTCTTCAATTTCACCATCCCAGCAAAAATTACCGCTTCCCAGAAGAGTTTTTGTAAGCCAGCTAGAAGCAATGCATTCAGTTTCCAAAAAGCCGTTCATTTTTTGCTTTACTAATTCGTTTTACAGAAGCAATAATGTGTAGTTTTTGTGTACTCAGATGCAAAAGTTACTGCTGTACATTTTTTTACTTTTGCCCACTTTGTTAGAGAGCCTTACGTTAGTACTTTTCAGAAGCATTTTTGAAAGCTTTCGTTATCAAGAAAGCAATACATTGCTTCCCTCAGTGGTTAGTAACTAGATTATTGTAATTAAGTTATTTTATAACGTGCATGGTATCATGTATTTCACCCAGCTGAATTAACATTCTGCAAAGGAAAGTTTGCGTGTCTAAAAGGGGTGCAATCAGATAGTTTTTTATTGCTTTTTTTAAAAAGCAACAAGTTGAAAAATTACGCACTGTTATGAATTAAAGAACACTAAATCTAGTACGAAAAGCACTAAATTGGCACGCTGCACACGAAGCACGAATGAGTAGTCTAAACAACATGATTCATAAACATGATTCAGAGAGCGAAGCAGGTGATTCAACTCGTCGTCTAAACATAGCATAATGGTAGGTAGGTACAACGTGTTTATGCATTGAAATTGATTATTGAGGGGTTTAACTGATTTATCGAGAAAAAAAAAGGGGGCAAAATTAAAAAAAAAGAGAAAACTACACTAAACTTTTTATTTTTAATGTATTTTTATACATATAACTCAGCCTAAAAAATGGGGGACAAAAAGTGGCAGGGCAGTCGAAAAAGTGGAAAGGCAGTCTAAAGGCTCAGTTACCCGACTGCAATGTAAAGTAACTGCAACAGTATGAAACAGCTGATCGATATTATTATGTGAAAAGTAATGAAAATGATTATCAAGATGTAATGTAACCTAACCTACTTCTCATATAAAAATATCGATCAGCTGTTTCATACTGTTGCAGTTACTTTACATTACAGTCGGGTAACTGAGCCTTTAGCCTAAGCATATGCACACGTTAGTTAATTTGCTTATTTTTGTTCTACTTAATCTAAACTATCAAGTACATTTATTAAATTTTTGCCAAAAATTTGGCACAAAAAAAATAAAATGAGTTCACCTGGATATAAATTATTTGCTGGGTTTTGTATCAGTTTCAAAGCCTACGAAGCTTATTTTTTCTGTTGTGATTTTCAAAAATGTTATTATTTTATGAATTCTCATATAGTTTTTGAAAGTCTATGAATAAAGTAAGAGGTTTGTGACTGTTCAAAATTTCTGGTTGAAGTCTACTGATGATTTGGTTGAAGCGCCAATGAAATGCTTATATAAACATGCTAAACCAACAGCAAATAAATTATAATTATTATTGTTCGAACTTCATTTTTTTTCTATATTTATGCTTTTTGTTCAGGCTAAAGTTGGTAGCGCTTTGTAAGCCAAATTATTATTTATTTATATATTATTATAAACTCGTTGAAGAAATAAAAATTATAATTCGAAAACTTAAGTGTAATTTCCACAACACAAACAGTCAAAGCACTTAGAAAATTTATATAAAGGGTGTTTTTTTAGAGGTATAGAACTTCGAATTGAAATAAAACACAAGAAAATCGTTTTAATGTCCATCAATTTGACTTTATTGGAAGGATAATTTTATGCCATTAATGTTTAAATATGATTTCGGGCATGTGGCCGCCGCGGCTGGCTCGAATAAAGCCAATTCTACAGGTCCAATTTTCAACCACTTTTTCGAGCATATGGGGCCGTATGTTGGCAATAACGCCACGAATGTTGGCTTCCAAGTCCCCTAATGTTTCTGGTTTGTTGGCGTAGACGAGCGACTTCACATATCCCCAAAGAAAATAATCCAATGGTGTCAAATCACACGATCTTGGTGGCCAATTGACAGGTCCATTCCGCGAAATTATGCGCTCATCGAATGTTTCCTTCAATAAATCGATTGTGACGTGCGATGTGTGGCATGTAGCGCCGTCTTGTTGGAACCACAACTCATCCACATTCAAAATCTTCAAAATCTTCCATAAAGTTGATGGACAAAGCTCCAATTGCTGTGCACGGTGGCGAATCGATTCATTCGGGTCCTCTTCAACACTTTGCTCTACAGCGGCAATTGTTTCTTCGGTGCGCACTGTTCGACGTCTCTGCGGATGCGTATTGTCACATAGAGTAAACGTAGTGCGAAAACGATCCATGGTTAACCGAATTAATTGCTCTGATGGACGATTATGTCGACCATAAAATGGACGGAGCTTGCGGTAAACTTCGCGAACTGAAGCAATATTTTCGAAATAAATTTGCACGATTTGCAAGCGTTGTTCTTTTGTCAACCTGTTCATGATGAAATGGCAAACCAAACTAAATATTAATCACTTGACAGCTGACAAAATGGCCGCCAGTTAAAAAAGTGATGCCAACTTAAAGTTCTATACCTCAATAAAAAACACCCTTTACATATTCTTGCATATACATAGAATTTACTAAGAAAAATTTAATTGAAACAGTTTTAGATTTAATTGAACTGTAATGAATTTTAACCAGACATAATTTCTTACTCGGGCTTGAGTTCAGTAGTTTCAATTCTTATTCAATGAAAAAAAAATATTTCATTCAATAAGAATTGAAATTACTGAACTTAAGCCCGATTAAGAAATTATTTCTGATTAAAAATAATTAATTGCACATACATACATAAATATTCTAGAGACGTTTTCCATGCGTCATGTGGAAACTGCACAAATGCTGCTTTCATTCTCAAAAAGCGATTACCAGCAAAATTTTAATAAATTTTAAAGACAAAATTAAGAAAAATAAAACTATTTACATATACTGCTTTGAGAAGTAAATTGTTTTATCCTTGTTGCACCGACAGTTTTAAAAGGATTTCTTTTTATCACTCGCTATTAAAAAAGGGCACTACTACACTGTTCGTCGTATAACTACGCTAATGTATCACACCACATGTCTTTGCAAATATTTATGTATTTCTAACTGATAAGAACCGAATGTAGAAAAATCAGCCATTTTCACTAATTATAATTATTATTACAATTATTGTGAAAACATTTTAAATTCTGCAGGACACTTTAACCCAACATTCTAAAATACGTAAGGAAAATATTTAATATTTAATTATTAATTACCTTTAGAAAACATTTTAATTTGTATAAAAACTTTGTCACAATTTTTTTAGCACAAGCACTTAGAACAGTTTAATTGAAATTTGATTAAAAAAATGCTCCACCATTCGGCTTTATATAGTTGGAAAATTCAATAGAATTATTATTTTTTCATTTTACTAACGCAATACAATTGCAAGTTATAACAAAAGAAAACATGTATACAGTAAATAACCGATATAAGAACATCTTATATAAGAAAAAAACCGCTTATAGAAAATACATTATATATAGGAAAAATGCTTATAAGAGAAAAAGTATATAAGACATAGTTTGCCATGTACCAATAATTGAAATACCAAGGTATTCAAAACCTTTTTATAGGCACGACAGTATACTGTATTTGCTTAAACAAAATATCCAACTATAGATCATGCGATTTTTTGGCTACTCCAAAGACCGTGTCTACGCGGGTAATTCCCTGACGTTGAAACATTTGAAAAGATACATTCGTCAAGTTATCACCGAGATACCGCTGCAACTAAGCGAAAAAATTTTCGAAAATACCTCAAAAGCATCGACTGCTGCTGCAATCAAGTTAGAGTTGTTCATTTAAATGACATTTGCGTACATAATTAATTATTTGCATCATCATTAAATAAAAGTATTATCGTGGTCATTAGGTCTGTTCCAGATGCATAACAAAACAGTCCGAACTTGTACAAAGTAATCCAAAAGCGTTCCAGATAGCAATTTTTTTCATTTCCTGTACAAACTAGTACGAACTTTTTCTTCTGGGTAAGTTCGGACAAGAATTGAATAATCAGCTGTTTTTTGTTTACATATGAAACTGAAATATTAATCAGAAAATTTGGAAATATAGAAAAAAAGTTTTTATACACAGATTTATTAAAAAACAAAATGGAAGGTTTTTGAAATAAAGCTTAAGTTGTAAGTACATTTGTGCTTATTTTTCCATTTCTTTAATATATATAAAAAAATCATTTTTATGATTTTTTAAATAATTCACGTAACTTCTACTTTTTTGAAAATTTTTTTCTTTTACTTTTTACAGCTGTTGCCAATGATGCAAATTTTATGTTTTTTATAATGTTATGCGTTTTAACCGACTAAAATCACTAAAATAAAATTTAATTTAATAAGTAACCAGCACTAGTAATTATATCAAGATGGTCAATTATGGTTTTTTGCGTTCCAGCAATTTTGGATAACTTTTGCATATTCAGAGAGTAATTTTCATTTTTCTCTCATTAGTCCAAACTTGTACAAAATCTTGTGGAACACGCCTATAGATTTGTGTGTGTTTTATTTAAATTTAATTTTTAAACCGAAAAATTAATAACTCGTTAAATGTATTTACATATGTACTATTGTTATAAGTAAATATTTCTAACATCAGTACGTTGAACACATGTTTGTATTAACTTTTATAAGAAATTCTTTTTGGAAAATTTTATGATTTTCTTATATCCGTTATGTACTGTAGAATTTAGATTTTAACTTATTTTTTACTTTTCTATGTGTGTCTAATTGTATTAGCTTATTATTTTGCGTATATGTATGTACATATGTATGACTCATATTTTAATCGCGTTTATTTGAATACAAATAAATAAACACTTTGCGTTATTTTGTGTTCTTGTATTGCGAAATGTTTATTATTTTTATTTATTATTTATTTATTTATAATAATAGAGTTACTCTTATTTCTTATTCACGCAAATTGTTATTGACGCACTATAAATTCTTATCGCTTTATGCGCGTTACGCTTTCTATGCATCTTTCCAAAAAGTAGAACCAATGCAATAGTATGTGATAAGTTACATTGCAAAAAACGCAGAACGCGTAGGCGCGTTCAAAGCGAAAAGTAGGTAAGCTAAAGACGTTAAATAATACTTTGTTTCTTACGTTATCGATAAATATTATTTTGATTAAAATTAATTAATTTTGCGCAACCAATAATTACTAATGCAAAATTGTTTTATTCACTCATGTATTTATTAAGTTAAATAGTTCCATACATAACTAATAGACAATTTTATAGAATCCAACATGATTGTAAACAGTTTAAATCAATAAATACATGTCTGAATCAAACAGTTTTTCATTAATAATTAGTTGGTTACGCTTTTTTGGGCAAATGCACACAAGAAATGCCAGATGTAAGCTCAGCCTTACATTAAAGTCAAGAACAGCCGACAATTTGCTGGAATAGCCCTGGCCGAGTTCTTCTCAAGACTATCATTTAAAATGCTGAATAAATAGTCAAAGACGTCTGCAGACATTCTTGTCGCGGTTCGAAATTGCTCAGGGTCAGAAGTTTTAATTTTTTTAAATGTGGTTTCAAAAAACCCACTTAAATTCCGTTCTAAATATAACGGCCGCATCCAAAGCCTTTTCTTTTTTTGAAATTGTACATAGGCATTTTTTGCACATAAAATTAAATATATAAACTAATAACTAAATAAGTTCATTTCATTTCATTGAGCCTTAAAGGCTCAGTTAGCCGACTGTAATATAAAGTAACTGCAACAGTAGGAAACAGCTGATCGATATTGTTATGTGAAAAGTGATTCAATTTGGTTATAGAAATGTAATGTAACGTAACCTACTTTTCATATAAAAGTATCGATCAGCTGTTTCCAACGTTGCAGTTACTTTACATAACAGTCGTGTAACTGAGCCTTTAGTCTAAGCATATGTTTGTATATATGTATGTGTGCAAAAATATAGTACATACACACGTATGTACATATATGCCAAAAAAATAAACGAATCATCCCTCTAGTCAGCCTAGAACCATATGTCTCTACATATGTCAACACTCTTTTCTCTAGCGACAATTGCACTAGTTGAAATGTCGATAACTTTCCTTTTATGCGCGAGTAGAGATACGTTAGAGACAGCAGTTCTAGTGTATTTCTGGTGACATTGGCAATGAACGCGTCAATAGTTTGTTTTTCTTTTTTATTATGCTATGCAATAATATTAAAAACTTACGTACATACATATGTATGTATGTGGGTATGTATTTAAGTTTGTTGTCCCAACCCTTATAAAATTGTAGACGAGGGTCACTAAAATGTACTAGTGAATCCTTAGATCAAATGTCTCCATATGGTCGTAAAAGAATACTGCTAAAGTCTACTGGTAGATTTTCAATGACAAGCCTATGTTATATGTCAATAGCCAATTACACAGGCTGTGGTACACCTATTCAGTTGCAATATTGACAATGCCACTAGTGAATCACTACAATTTTACTATTGACATCGAGCTAGGAAATATCGCTATAGTAGACTAGAGCCCTTAAAATTTACTAGTTAATCTTTGGTGCCAATGTCTCCATGTGGTCCCAAAAGAACTCTTAGTTAGTATTGATACAGTCTAGTGGTGGATTTTCAATGACAAGCTAATGTTAAATGTCATTAGATAACTACATTGTCTGGGATACACCTGGTCAGTAGTACTACGGACAATGTCACTAGTAAATCACTACAATTTCACTATTCGCATTTTCTGCAGAGATGGTAAAATTACAACAGGTAAGTATGCATATGCAGAGGCCCAGCCTGTTAATGCATACAATACGAACAGTTGTCAAACTTTGTTTACAAGCAACAAAATTGTTAGTGTATGTCAAGGCACATTCACAAGGTAGTAGCGGAAATGCAGCTGAGCTATTTTTTTTTTTCAAATTATAGTTCATCCAAAACTTCAAAAAAATTTTACGAAAGAGAAATTAAAAGAAAATGTTAAAAAATTTCAATTTGAAAAATATTTTATTAAAATAATTCTGTGAAAACAAATTTAAAAATATGAAAAAAAACTATTAAAAAATTGTGAGAAGTGCTAAAAGTTGCAAATTTTGTTAGTGGCGGCTGCCGTGGAGAAATATTTTCAAATTTATGTGAATAATTTTTATTATTATTATGTTAAACAAATTCTATTTTTGAAGTTTTGGATGAACTAAAACCCATGTTTTTTTTTTCTTTGTTGTATTTTTTCATTGTTTTTGTAATCCTGATACTACCTGGGGCCCGTTTCTCAAAACTACAAATTACAAATCTACAAATAAAATACACACAAAACAACAACACTTTTACAAATTTTATTGTTGTTTTGTGTGTATTTTATTTGTAGATTTGTAATTTGTAGTTTTGAGAAACGGGCCCCTGGAAATGAATTTGCCTTGGTCTATGTGTTGTAAATAAAATTATTACAGTGTTGCCAATGACGTAACACATGGCTGTTGTTCCAATTATACACTGAAGAAAATTGCATTACACATCTTTTGTGAAGGTTAAAATTAAGAAAAAACTAAATAAAAATAGAACACAAAGTAGAATTACACACAGTTTATACATGCATCTGATTATATGGCCTATACATGAGAGTAATTGCACACTCTGCGTAATTACATACATATTGGCAACACTGCATGACTATAATCATTCATGAATGCCGCGTCTGCAATTGTATTTGAGTTACCCAGTAATTGTTATTTTTAAAAACAAAAGGCTGTTTCTGTTTCTGACAATTTGTCAGAATCGTTTGTTTATACCAACAAAATGCATGTGTTTTTGGTGTTGCAATTTTGTTATACGATTATAAATGAAACGATTATAAATGTGCCCTTAATTATGAAAGTGGTCTAAGTCATAAGTATATTCCTTTGGTCGAGATATTTAGTAAATTACATTTGGTACAAATCAAAATATATTTTTATATTGTGCAACATTTTAATTTAGAGCTGTCCTAGTCTCGATTAATATAAGTTTATTTAATATTTATTGGTTTTTTTTTTCAAGATTAATTTAATATTTCGAAGCAAAACTGCATGTGACTTAGACCAATTTCATAATTGAGGACACAAATGTTATTTTCATTTTTATTTAACTAATAACTTAATAATAATTAATTATTCGCACGTTCGAATAATAACTCGCTCGCAATCGAGTGCGAGAATTAGATCAATAGTGTCCTACCAAATTTTCGCCAAGGTTCGTGACGACCTTAGAAATTATTGGGCGGCTAAGGTAATCGATTAGATAAAGTTTAGAGCCGGATTAAGATGAAGAAAAATACTATAAGCAACGTCGCAGCATTGGCTTCTAAATTTGAATGCTTCACATGCACGGCTGCCAGATGTAACGATTTTTGGTGCCGATGTTTAGTCTATGTCTTAATTTACACTCAGCAAGTCTTATTGCTAAAGGTGTCTTTACACGGTAATACAAAGGATTACGACTTTGTAGAATCAAAATATTATGAAATTCTCTCCGTGTTTAAAAAAAAGTGAACAAGAGTATGTTGTTGATATTTTTCATGTTTACACGGATACTATAAGTGAAATGCAAGCAAAGATATTGAACTGTTGAGTTAATAATAAAAATTGGAAAATTGCAAAAAAAAAAAAAAGAGATGTGTACTAATAAAACTGAATATTGGAGAAAACATTTTATTATTTCAATGTAATTTGTCTGTATGTATAGATATGAAGAAAAATTAGTGAAAAAAAGTCTTGTTAATAAGTTTGAAAAGCGTCACATGAAGAAAAGTGAATCGCCTGAGGAATTGCAGATACCTTCATCACTATAAAAATATAGTGCGTCAACAGCTCATAAACAAAATTTAAAGTGAATAACAACTAGCTTACCAAATGACGCACAGCGCGTTGTGGATTTGTATTAAAATAGACGCAAATTAAATATGAGACATGAGTATGTATGTATGTATGTATGTATACGTAAAATAATATGCTGATACAATTAACCCTTTCCAGCCCCGCTCATGAACCAACTTTCAGATATAGTTTTCATGATTCCCTTAGTTGTGAGATCTTAAGAATGTCCCAAAGTTAAGGAAAGTTTTGAATTTGTAGCCATTTGTGCAGTAAAGTGTTGGCGACCCTAACAAAAAAAGAATTAAACGGCTGCTCGTAGCCTCAGAGTCCAACCTAAACTAGAGCGCCAGCAGGGTACGTATTTTCAGTACATTTAAACGTACAAAATATTATTTAAATTTACTAAAAATACGTACCCTGCTGCTAACGCAACGCTTGACGCTCTAACTTAGGTTGGACTCTCAGAATTGGTTTATCTAGATTCTAGAGGCTTGTCATCGCGTAATTTATAAAAAGAGGACAACTGAGGGAAAAACCCGTACATTTGCTTAAAAAAGTACGACCTAAAAATAAAACGAAATTGATTTTTACCCGTAATATTACTATGAATCAGATAGAATTTTTTTACCCAACATAACATTGTACCTACATACATAAATATACTGATACACTTTTGAGAATATTTGCGTCCATAAACGCAATTCGTGAAATCTTTTACTCAATACTAGATATAAGAATTGAAAAGCTACAAGGAAAAACTTTAAATATTATAAAAAAAAAAATAAATTAAGCCTGACTGAAAGCCTTCTCCCATCTCGAGGTGGTTTATGTGAAATAATTCATGTGAACAAAATCTTCGCCTTTTTTCCCCCGATAAGGGTGCATGTTTCTATTTGATTGACAGTTTAAAAGTTATACATATATTAACAATTTTTTTTTCATCGTAACCCCCATGTACTAATATGTTAAAAGTGATCGCCCATATCTCAAAAATATTATATGAAGTGGACTTATAATAAATTACTTATTTTTTTTTAAATTTTGGAATTTCACATGGAAGTTAGCATTTATTTTTACCAAAAAAAAATTATACTTTGAGGTAGCAGAATAAAAAAAAATTATATAAAACGAGAAAAAATCATTTTTTTGATTCGAAATTTATATTACAGATAAATATTGTATAGGGAAGCTTTTTGCCTTCGGAAACTTATTTTGACCAAACTTGCGTTGACGTGCTTTGAATATAGGCTCTCGATATGTACACTATATTCTTAAAATTCTACGTCTTAATATAACATGCCACAACCTTCATGGTCAGTGTTATTTATAGGATACTAGCGGCCAGCTCCGGCTTCGCACGGGTATAAAATGTATAGCCTTAAGTCATTCAATGAAAAAATTATTAAAATCGATCCAGTAGTTTTGATTTATTCATTACTGCCCGTGGCCCGCACGCGTTAAATTTAGGGTAAAACAATTCTTCTTTCCCTAAACCATGAAGATTTCCTGCTATCTTCGGAATATCTGAATTCATACACTACATTTTTACTCATTTGCTTTGTACGTTTTTACCTATTTATTTTATTTTTACTACAATTAACATATTACGATGTTTCTTGTCATTACACAATACAAACATGCTTTCTCTAGAGGTTACTCTTGAAGGAGCGACATAGAGTTGGCCATGTGAAAAGCAGTCAACGCTAAAATCTAAGCCTGCAACGTTGATGGTTTGAACCTGCGATTTATTAATGGTCATTGCAAAAGATGTATTTACCGGAAAGTGTAAACGTTTAAATTGGAAGGGAAAATCCGATGGTATCAGAGCGATTCGGAGAATCAATACATCTTCTCCGGTAACACATCCTGTGAGTATTGTGCACTCTATTATGAAAGTTTTCAGTCATTTTACCAACAAAAGCGTGCCATTGCAAACTTTATGTGGATTCAGGTTTCTTAATAAAATAACAGGACAACCTACTTTCAACACCATTTTGTGAGGAGGGAGTCCAGACGGGTTCAAAGAGTTTGGAAATTCTGTAGGAAAATGGACAGCTTCTTCGAAATCGAGAACACTATTAACCGAGTAGTATATTTTCAATGGCGCATCAATCTTTGAACGAATCAATTTATTTACCTTATGTACTTGTTCGTTAGTTGGTGACATAATCGCTCATTCTTTAAACCAAGATATTGTCTTATAACTTATGTTATCAATGTCAAGATAGACATTGTTGACTAACTCTTGGATGTTGTCTATCAAAACACAAAGGTTTTCTAGGTTAATCCTTTCCTCACTCTGTGTTAACTCTCCATTGCCAACTTTTAGCAGAATCTCTGGAAATAGCCTGTTCTCACGCGAAGATGACGAAACCCTCATATTAGTTTTAAGCTCTAATTTATTGACAACTCGCGAATGGTTGGATCTTTTTAAGGAAGCATTTACTTCGTGTTCCTCGAGTCACAACTGGTAGAATTTGATGGAAATCTCCTGAGAACAGAATTGTACATCCACCCAGAGGTGAATTTTTGATGCGACGTCTTGTTTGACATGGTAGCTTCGTCCCAGACTATTAATGAGCAGTCACGCATAAATTTTCCTGTATTACTCTGCTTAGAAATACTACAGACGCTGTTATTGTCATCGCTGGTGATTTTCAGCGGGAGTTGAATGTGGAGTGGGCGGTTCGGCCTCCTTCCAAAAGCGTAGAGACAATGCCGGATAACGCAACTGCTAACGCAATTTTTTCGATAGATCTCACCTTTTTTTAAAGCTTAGCTGGGCAAAGGATGTAGGGCCTCTTACAATATGCAGTAACATTCTATATGAAATCAACAATGTATTTAAAATATTTAATTAGATAAGGATTAATGATGTACTGGTTAAAATCGCTTCGAAAATTAGCCATTATTTGTCGTAAAAAGTAAATGACAAAATAATTCTGTCAAAAAAAAACGGACTCCAATACTAAGAATCAATCCAAAAGATTACAAAACCGACGCAAGTATGAAAATGATATTGAAACAAAAAGAAAAGAATTTTAAAAATCAGTCCATAAATAGAGAAGTTATGTAATCATCAATAAATTGTTTTTGGTGGGGGGCTCAAAATATCCCAACGAAATTTGTTCTAACTTTAAGCAAAATTCTTTCATAACAAAAAAGAATTTTGAAATCGGTTCACAAATAGCAGAGTTATGGAATAGGGGCGGAAATTTTCCCTACAGATTTAAAAAAAAAATTATGTATATAAAAATGTTTGTTCTCCTTTGCTTTTCTTTATTTACATTTACAAGGATATTTTTTACTTTACTGCAATGGTGTCACAACTCAAAAAAAAATCAGTTTTGCAGACAACGCGTTTTAAGTTTTCAATTTGCATAGAACTCAATGACTGCATAAACAAATATTTTTTCTCTCAGGAGATAATGGTACAAGCTATTTATGTCTATGATATTTTTACAAAATATAAAATATGAAATTCCGCATTATTCTACATAATTTTTTGAGTTATGACACTATTGAAGTAAATGATCGATATGGTTTCGTTTTACTGGATTTTACTGGCAAAAATTTGTGCAGTAAGAATTTGCATTTGCTCAGTAAATTTATTATTCTCCCTCAATTCAACCTCTCATTTATTGGATTTTGTGTAAGTTAATGCAATCCCGTAAAATCCAGTATAAAATAGTAAAACATTTTAAAAACTTTTCAGTTCAGTTCAGCACTTACATATAGTCTACTTTCATATGAAAGAAAGAGCCATGAACACGGAACCATGAACGGATATACAAAATATTATGATCGGACTAAAAATGGCAACACAGTGAACAAAATACTGAAAGGTCGGTATTTGTAGGAGTGGTAAAAAAATAAAAAAAATATTTTTGGAATTATTTTTACACTATCTTTAATCCTGGGGGTCACCCTAAATTTTATTTTGTATGGAAGGCGAACCACTCGATTGCACCCAATCAAAAATACTTGTGTGCTAACACTATATTCTTGAATAGCTGTTGTTGTTATTTACATTTATTTTTTTATATAAATATTTTTTTTACATACACTTTTGTTTATTTAAAAGCTTTTCTTTTGATTTGAAAACTGTGTTTCCTAATTACATTCGAAACTGTGTAGTTGCATATTTTAAATCCCGCTTTTTGCTAGTTTTTCATTCAAAATCCCGCTTTTTAATCGATCATGTCCCACCTTTTGCAAAAACCATCTGGTCACGTTACGCATACTATTATCCTCCTCCTCTAATGTAACGGTAAAGCAACGTAGAGAAAAACTGTAAGGACAGACGTTTAATTTGTTGTTTTAAATATATTTGCACACATACATGTTAGAGCAACAATTATTGCGAATTTTCTATATAACTTTTTTTAATTTTGCCCAAAAAATAATAATTTTTCCCCTCCTCTGAGTCCGTACCCAATACCATAAAAATGTGCAAAGGGTAAACTGCAAGCAACCTTTCCTTTTTAATAGTTTCACACGTTAGGTTTTTTTTGTCTCCTCTGCCAGAAAGCTCGATTTTGTCCAACATTGTAATTAAAAATGTTGCATGTGGTGGTATTGGCAAATTTCAAATTTACCTTTTAAAGTTTCAAACTTGTCTTTTAATCAACAGACTGACTTCATGGAAAACTCAGGAAACAACAAACAGCAAAGAATTGAATTGTTGTAAACAATTCACTTATTCTCACAATAACAAGTAACATTTTGAGAAGAGCGAATGTGACTGACAGGAAATCACAAAAAGGATAATAAACAAAAAAAAGGTAGGGAAAACAACAGTTTGCCAGAATAAACAACAACAAAAAACCAGAGATTTTTATTAAATGCTGGTTAACTGGAAGAATCTTTTTGCATCGGCTTTTACGAGGCTATAAATTAAGTTTTTACGAAATGGCCTAAAGTACAAAAAAAATATAAAAAAGTGCTTGAACCTTTTTAGGGTTCCATACACTATTGTTTTCGCTACGCTGTCCGTCTGTCCGTCACAGGCTACTTTCTCGAGAACTGTAAAGGCTACGGACTTGAAATTTGGATAGAGCCGCTACAAGAACAAATACATGAGAGTTAAAAATGAAAGGGTGTTCCAAAACGAGCAACGAAAACATTTGCAAAGTTTTTATACAGACCACAACAATTAACACCAAAATTTCAAAAATCTAAATTAAAGGGTGTTCTATCAGTCCCAAAATTATAAAATCAATCCCAAAATTATAAAATCGCCAAACCGAAAAAAATCGCCAAACGAAAAAAGCGCCAAATTAAAAGAAAATTCTAAAACTAAAATAAATTGCAAAAAACAGTAAAAATTGTCAAAATGAAAAAAATCGCCAAAATGAAAAAAAATGCTAGAAACCGAAAAAATCGCAAAAACGAGAAAAAAGCGCCTAACGAAAAAAGCGCCAAACTAAAAAAAAAACTAAAATCTAAAACTAAAATAAATCGCCAAAAACAGTAAAAATTACCAAAATAAAAAAAATCGCCAAAATGAAAAAAAATCGGCAAAATTAAAAAATGCCAGAAACGAAAAAATCGCAAAAGCGATCAAAAAAGCTCCATAACTAAAAAAAGTAGTGTTTTTTTGGATCGCAAAAGCGATCAAAAAAGCTCCATAACTAAAAAAGTATTGTTTTTATAGCTATTGCTATTTATGGCGAGATACAGGGGTTAGAAAATAATTTTCGTAACAAAATTAATCGACACTATTACAGTTATAAATTTATTTTTGTTTTGATTTCTTTGTACTTAAAAGCAGCGTACGAAAATAAACGAAACAAATTGTTTGAATTTGTTTTGCTTCGTTCTTTGAAGTGAGTGAAAAAAAAAACAAAACAAAAACAATGAGAAACATTGCTGAATTTGATTTTGTATTGTTTTTGTCCTGATCACAACCCAGAGAACACAGCCGATCGACTGTAAGCCGGCTAACAGCCGCCACCGGCCGCAAACAATATATTAATTTAATCGTGCGCCACTAGAAAATATTATAATGGGAAATAAATGGAAACGTTTTAAAATATTTGCGGCGAATTTGACATCATCATATCATATTCTCACAATGTATGGTTAAAAGATAACAGAGACTTTAACGGCAAGTTGTGTATGAGAACTTGTAGTTAAAGTTCAAGTTAACTCTTAACCATATATTGTGAAAAGGGACGTAAGTTTGTTTTATACTATATTCACACTTATGTTTTTAAAAATTTTTAAGACAAGTTTTCTAAGAACTAAACACACTCGTTCACATTATATTTGAGATGTTTAAGGTTGACGTTTTGTGAATAAATTATTGTGTTTGTAAAAAATTTCGAACAACTATGGTTTTTGTTTGCTTTATTATTTTTAAGCAACAAATGTTTTTGTAAGTAATGTAATATTTTTTAAGCAATTATTGTGTTCCAAATAATTTTTTTAACGCGCCACTATTTAATAACAACACAAAGTTACCAGAGACACCTCCTAAGACACCTCTCTTCTTTTTTTTTTGGAATTATTGCAATTTAAGTTTAAGGCTTATTAACGCAGTAATAGTCCCAAATTATTATTTTACTTATTCAGTAAAATAATTTTTTATTAAAAATACAATATGCTGTGTACGCATGCAAAGCAGAATATTGGCAGGGCCCTCATGGCAATGGGATGATGGACACTGCTTTAGAGCTATAACCAAATCTGAATTAGCTGTTGACCAAAAACTGATGCCATAATTTTTTGAGGTCGCGCTGATTTTCAAAATCTTTGGAGGCCCATAAAAAAATTACGTCACCAAAATCGCCAAACTGAATATAGGGTCTTACTACCATTTGATAGCAAAATCAACTTTGCACGATTTTTTGTGCAGATAAGGCAAATATGCTGATATCTTAAATGTACTTATCTGCCTTAATGTGCTGGTATACAATTGTGGATTCCTGCCTAAAACCTGATAAGGAGTTCATACGGAATTTCAGGTTCTCATACAAAGTGTATGTATAAAATAAAACTTAAAAAAAAAAATTAAACCGACTTCAAAAATAAGCACTAAAAATCTATAAATAATATAGATCTAGTTAAATAAAAGATTTTTATATATGTTACCTACAGTGCCGTTTGAAGTTGATGCCTACTTTTTTAAAACAAGATTGTGTATTTTTAAGAGTTCAAGGTGTGTGCCAAGTTTCGTACAAATCGATAAAGTACAAGCACGTGAAATTAAGTATTAAATTTTATGGGGCATGGCTACGCCCTTTTTTTAAAACAAGATTGTGTATTTTTAAGAGTTCAAGGTGTGTGCCAAGTTTTGTAAATGTTGGTTAAGTACAAGCACATATATAATATTATACTAAAATTTAATAGGCGTGCTCCGCCCACTTTTTTTAACGCAATTCTGTGCCTTTATTAAATTTTAGGGTGTGTGCCAAGTTTCGTAAAAATCGGTGAAATAGAACGCTGTGAAATAAAATATAAAATTTTAATGGGCGTGACTCCGCCCATTTTTTTTAAAGAAGATTGTGTCTATTTTAGAGTTCAAGCCGTGTGCTAAGTTTCGTAAAAATCGGTTAAGTAGAGCCACGTGTAATGTTTCAACTTAAAAATTTTGTAATTACAAGAACCAAAGATGTTTGATAGGTTTCGCAGCAATCAAATGAGTAGAATATCACAAAATAAAATTTAAAAAATTTTCCACTTTTTCCAAATGGTACCAATGGGAAGCTATACCCTCTCAGACAACAAAAAATTTTTTACAATCGGTCTAAAATACACCGAGTTATGCACCTACACACCTAAAAAATAAAATAAAAAAAAATAGAGACGAATTGTTAACGTCCCTCCTTCTTTTTTTGAAGTCGGTTAAAAAATACGGAAATTCAGGTTGGTAAATTTCATAAATAAATTTTTATTTTTGAAATTTATTGCCTATCTTAGGGATTATAAATATAAGTGGAGACTTTTTTCAGTCAACTGAAACAAAAATTAATGTTCAATCAATTGTTTGGTGACGGAATTTTTGACATTTGACATTTATTGAATTAATGTGATGCGTTCTTATTTTTAAGTTTTAGCTTTTCCCTGAGTGTAGGTAAGCGATAGAAAGTTTCTCGTCGACAGCGTGGGCCAAAACGATAGTGTTAACAATTTCTGAAAAACGTGTTCAACACACATACGTACATGCACACATACATAAATTTGGTTTAAATTTCCAGTAGTACCGGTCCAGACTTGCAATTTATTGTTGCAGCAACTTTTAATTTTTTAGTGAGAAATAGCGAGAGAGGAATACAAAGTGTATGTATTTCTATTTTAACACTCTACCACATATTCAAGAATTGCTGCAACAAAAATTGCAAGTCTGGACCGAGACTAACTTGATATGTAATTTAAAAAAATTACATCGATTTTTTTCCAATTTAATTTCACATGCTTGTTGTGACATCTTTTGAAATTGCAAATTTAACAGAGTAGGTATTTATTCATTTCTATTTCATTGTCGGGCAGCAAAAAACTACATGTTTGTTAAAACGGAGCACAATACTGGAAATACATACATACATACATACATGCATATCCATAAATATGCATATGTATATAGTATGTATGTATGTCGCCAAGAACTTTAGCAATTTTTTTTAACAAACATACCCTGTCGGAAATTTCGTTAGCCTTAAACTAACTTTAAGCTAACTGCTTCGCAACTAGTACTGACTGACACTGGGATTACATTTCAATGTAATCAACTGACTATTTTAGCATTGCGATGTCCTAGGCAGTAGTCAATTGTCTCACTCTACATTACTTTTCAACTAACTTAAAGTTGATTTTATTTAAGTCACCTGGTAGTCAGTAGGTAAATTTAAAAAAAAATTCCTGGGGTTCGAACATGTATCATCACACGTTGTGTATTCAATGCGCTACTATCCAGCTAAGGTATCATCTAAAATAATAACAGCAAAATGTTAATATAAAACTGAAATCAGTTTCAAACTAGCTGAGAATAAATTTGTTGGCTCTCACCAAATTCGATTAGGTACTCAACTTAAGAATTAATTCTGGATTTGTTCTGGATGACATTGCCGTTAGCGTTTGTTTAGTCAGTCTAAGAAAAGTTAACTATAAGTTAATTATTTTTGTAGTCAACCACACATTCTTCGACAGGGTATGTCCATACATCAGCACACGTTTAGGGACATTCATACATACATACATATGCATGTGTGTATCAATTTTAACAAGCTCCTTACGATATGCTGCATTCGGCAATAATAAATATTTTGTGTAAATATCTTCTCTGTACGATAACAATAATTTAGTGTTGTAGAAAGAAAATTATGACAGATGCAATATCACTTTTATATTTTCACTTTTTTTTTTTGTAAAAGAAATTGTAACAAATACAACATGTATTTGTTACAATTTAAAAAGAGCTGATTTGCTATTGCATATACAGCATGTCAAGAATAAGTTTTCAAATTTTAATGCACTTTTCGTTTACAGCTGTTTCCTTTGAGGTGCTATATATGTATGTAGGTCAGGCGTCGCAGTGTTAGTATCAGAACCTGAACGCATCGTTTTCAAGCTTTCTTATGTTGACTTGCGCCGAAAATTTTCTTAGAATTTTTGGTAGATCTCGTTTTAGCTAAGCAACAAAATAAATATGCTGTCAGGAATATGTGTGAGTGAAATAATCACAAGCACTTTTCTAATTATAACAACCCAGTTGGCCAAATCGTCATAGACGACATTGTCTCTGACGATTAATGTACGACATGTCGCCTGTTCATTAGGTTTTCTAATCGACAATTTAAAGAAAATCGCCGTTCATGACTATCTGAGGGACAATATCCATCGTTTTGTCTTCAATAAAACTTTGTTCAGGACAATCTTAGCGACAATATTCATCGTTTTGTTTTCAATAAAGCCGTGTTGAGGACAATCTGAGCGACAGTGTCATACATTTTGTCTTCAATAAGACTTTGTTGAGGACAATCTGAGCGACAGTGTCATATAAGTTTTGTCTTCAATAAAGCCGTGTTGACGACAATCTGAGGGACATTGTCGCCCATCTCGTCTTGTGTGACCTCGGCGCCATTTGTATGAAAATTTCGTCGACGATTTGTATGGGGCTGTCTACAGTCTTCTACGACTTACCATTGTCTTGTACCCGCCGTCAAAGATGTCTTAAAGACGTGGCCAACTGGGAATTCAACAGAACTAAATTTACTTACAAATGTGTGTATATGTACCAATACATACACATACATACATAACAGTGTATTCGTATTCAATTCCACTTTAATGTTCGAATTTGTGAAAACTTTTCGAGTCGAAAAAAATTTGTATCATCCTATGAAACAAGTTACAGAAACGAGGTACAAGATTGCTAATTTAGTAATTTTCATTTTTTTTTAACCAGCCTTAAAAAATTGCTAGATTTTATCTAGTCGGAAGACCATTAAATAACAACACCAAGTATTTTTCTGATGTACATTAGTATCCCTTTACATCAATTGTTGCAGAAAAGTTCAAGTTACGAAGGCATAGTCACTGGTCACTGAACAATACCGACTTCAGCAGATACTAATCCTAATGTAAGATCAGAGCATCCGCCTTCGCTGTGTAGCAGAATCATCGGCGAAGTAAAATAACCACTAGCTACTAAAAAACAGCTTCAAAATTTAATACGCCTTATTGACACTAGAGGCGCTGCAATACTGCATTATTAAAAACGTGCAAAAAGAAGAGTTGTAAAAGAATGAAGCTTCCTCTATCTCTTCATTCACCACCTATGTTCTCTATTACTATCCCTTTCTTAAAGAAGGTAACACCTAGTAATAGTAGTAGGCATTAATTGATTGAATGTTACTATCTTTATATAAAAAAAGTTAAAAATTTAAAATAAAAAATTAAAAAATTAAAATTTCGCTATTCAGCTTTTAAAATTGCTATGGCACTACGCAGACATGAAAGTTAGTGAAAACCAGTACACAGAGAAAACAGTGCCTACTAAGTACCTCATAAAATAGAACAAAATTAATAAGAAATCTCTATGGTTTTTTTTTAATAAGGAAATCTTATTAATTTCATAGAGAAAACCTTTTTGAAAAAATCAAGAAGAAATCTTCTAGTTTTTATGAGGTTATCTTATGGATTTTTTCAATAAAAAAAATGCTTCTTTATTCTCTGTACTTATGTATTTTCATTTAAATTTTATACCATATACATGTGTCTGTATGTAGTATATTGTAGATGTTATTTATTTATACATACATACATACACATTATGTTATTTTAACGAACTTACTCACCAAGTATTGAACCAGAAAACTTCTACCTGATAGACAAGCACTCTAGCCAATATGCTAACAAGCAGCCTGAATAACCATTGAAATTATTGTGCATACATTCTTACACAAAAATTAAAAAGATCATAAAAAAATTTTCTCTATGTCTATTTATAGAAACGAAATAACACGACACCTCATAAAATCAAGAAGATTTCCTTATGAAAAAAATCAGTAAGATGCTTTACACATAATCATATAGGAACCTACTAAAAATTGAAAAAATCAATAAGATAGCTTAATAAAATCAAGAAGAAACCCTTTTTAAAAACTCAATAAGGCAACCTAATAAAATCAATAAGAAATCCCTGTAGTTTACAATTTATAAGAAAACCTAATAGAATCAAGAAGTTTTTCTCTATGGATTGTTTTTTTGGTGCCAAAAATAACGGAAATTGAGTAAAAAAAAATTGTGAATAATAAGATTTCTTCTTGATTTTATGTGGTTTTCTTCTTGATAAAATTAATAAGACTTACCACATAAAAACAATAAGGAATCTCTATGAAAAATATTCGCTTCTTTCTGCTGGGATACCCCTTAGCCTAAAAACGGTCCATAGAGAAAATCTTCTTGATTCTATGAGGCAGTTTTTTCTCTGTGTATGTTTATCAAAAAAAGTGTACTTTTCCCAACCTTGGAATCATTTTTGATTTAGATTTTTTTGGTTCCTTATGCCACACTTTGTATTTAAAAATATATAAAATATATTATATGAAAATATAAAAAAAAATATTAGACCTAGTTAATTTTATAAATCACAAAAAGTGTAAGTTTCCCAACCCTGGAATCATAATTTTAAATTTTTCTGATTTCTTACACCAATCGTTTTCTTGTAAGGGTGTAAGATATTTTAAATTTATAGATAAAAAGGGAAAATTAGTTTTTGTAGGCTATTTTTAGATATTAAGAAAGTTGAAGTTCCCAACCTTGGAAACGTCTTTTTATTTTTTTATCTATTTTTTATATATAAATTTTACTGAAATATAAAATATGTCTATTTAACTTTTTTTATTTTTACTTTTATATGGCAAAGTCAAGTTTAAGTTTTCCAGCTCTGAAACCGTCTGCTCGATTTCACTGATTTTCAATACCAATCTATTTTTGGCCCAATTCTGATACACCAGTCCAAGACCGAAGTCTCTAGCTTTTCTTGGAGCTTCGGAAAACCGATTTCACGTACACCAGACGGACGGACGGACAGACGGACATCGCCTATTCGCGTTCCCTATTCATAAGGACCCAGAATATATATGTATATGTTATGGGTCGCATATGAATATTATGGAAATTACATACGGAATGACAAACCTATATATTTATGCCCTTTAGCATTTTTGTTAAAGGGTATAACTAGACTTAGGACCAATTTCATCAACTCTATTTAAATATCAATTCAATTTAAATGTCGATTTTCATGAATTTTTTTATGGGTAAAATTACGTTTAAATATGAATTGAGATATATTTAAATAAGTTGTTAAAACTGGCTCTAAGAAATCATGGACACTTTTAATGCATTTTTGGGCCTTCGGTAAGTATTTTATTAAAAAAAAAATTATTTACGAAACAAATATAACAAAAATGGTTTCTTAAATCTCTATGGAAAATTTTTACAAAACTATAAGCCGCCAAGGCTTATAAATTTAAATTGCTGGTATAAAAAAATTTAGTTTTTAATCATTTTCAAAAACCTTATCATTTCCAGCCATTTTTTTTTTTTTTGTTGTTGCAAATGAAGAATTTTTTTAACTGTCGAGTTGGCAACGGTGTACTGTCAACATGACTGTAAAAAAATGGCCATGAAACTGCCAATTAATTTTTTTTTTCATTTAGCAGAGTATTCCCAGGAAACGGAACGCACACACATATGCACACGCATATACATACGAGTACATATATCTGTAGTCACAAGCGATAACAGCATTAGTCAAAAAACACAGTTTCAAGAATGGGAATGTGAATGTTTTTTTCGAAAAAAAAAAATCGAAATGGACAAATTAAAATAATTTTGTCGTAGAGTAAAGGATTGGTGTATTAAGGAATGATCCCAAGAGTATATGAAAATGTGGTTTTTAGTATAATTTGGTGTTTATTGCACTTTTCTAGGACTTAGGTCAACATTTAAAACAAACTTCGTTAGAGAAATGGGGATTTCATGTAAATATCAAGAAGTTTTGTTTATAGAATTTTGTAGCATATACATATATATAATTCGACTTTGTCTTAAATCGACTTATGCTGTTATACATCTATGTATGTATACACAATTTAGCCGACATATGCACTAAATCACCGTTATCATCAGTATATTTTTAAAGTGACCAGTAGACGATTCTTTCGAAAAATGTATCTAGTTCCTATAGCCTGCCTGGGACAGGGTAAATCAGCTATGTCCAAGCACACATACTCTGACCCATGCATTTAAGTTAAACAGCTTTGAAAACTCTTATACATTGTTGTTGTTATAGCTATGCTACTTATTGCGCAATACAGGAACTAGGACGTGGTTTTCGTAACGAAAATAGTCGACTTTATTACAGTTATAAATTTATTTTTGTCTGGATTTCTTCGTTTTTAAAAACAGAGTACGATAATACACAAAACAAATTGTTTGATTTTTGTTTTGTTTCCTTCTTTGAAGTGAGTGAAACAGAAACAAAATAAAAGCAATTAGAAGGATTGCTCAATTTGTTTTTGTTTTATTTCTGCACATGAGCACAAAGCAGAGAACACAGCCATTGAGCTGTAACCCGGCTAACAGCCGCCACCGGCCACAAGCAAAACATTAATTTAATCGTGCGCAGCAGGAAAAGAAAATAATGGGAAATAAATGGAAACATTTTGAAATATATGTGGTGAGTTTAATTGTATTGCACTATTATTTAACACATTAAGTTTGTTTTTTATATAGCTAAGCAGCATAGCTATAACCGGTTGTCCTAAGACACCTCTCTTCTCTTTTTAATTATCTTGGAAAATAATAATACAGTAAAACACCAGAGATTTTATAGGAGTTACTCCGCTAACTTTATAAGCAGTTAAAAAAAGATAAAGTCAGAATTAAAGCAGTGGGTGTGCCACTTCCCATATGCAGCAAATATTTATTTTTAAATATCTTGGAAACTAATACAGTAAAAAGCCTGAGAATTTGTATGAGTTAATTCAGTGACCTTATAAGTCGGAATAAAACAAGTGGCTGTGGCAGTTCCACATTAATTTTTTTTATTTTGGACTATCTTTGCATCTAATGCAGCAAGAAACGTGAAAAATCTTTAGTTTCACAATTTTTATTATGTGCGTTGCCTTACAAAAAAGTTCGAATTCGACATATAAGGGCACTGCTACACGTTCAATATATATTGAACGGGATCCAGTATCACGATATTTATTGAACGTGTAGCATGCAGTATTGATGGATGGCAATCCAAATCGCAGAAAGGCCCTAATTATGGAATCCAGATCGCGGATCGCGTGATAAATATTGAACGTGTAGCATTTTCATGATATTAGATAGCGATACGTTAATAAGAAGTGAAATAAAACAAATCAAATAAAAGACGCAGTGCAAAAAATTTAACAAATAATAAGTAAAAAAGTTTATTACATTTGTGTAAAGTTTGTTTTAATAAAGGGCAATGGCAGAAGATAGTGAAAGCGAGTGGGTTCTGCCAGTGGAATCGGAATTAACCACCGAAAAAATTATTTTGAAAGACTTTATTTTTAATTTGGAGGCATTGCCGGAGTCGTGGGACTCGTCGGCTAAAGCTCATTGCGGCTGCACAGCAAAAATTATTAAGGACAAAAATAACGTAAATACTGACGCGATAAATATTGAACATGTAGCATACGCTCGTGATCCATCAATCCATTGAAATGGATCGCGATCCAAATATCACAATATATGTATATTGAACGTGTAGCAGTGCTCTAAGAGAATATATTTACTTTGATATAAAAATAATAGGCATTGGACAAGGAGGCGTGCCTCCTCTCAAATAGAGAAAATGTTTACTTAAAAATGCATCTTACAGTCTTCATCACTATTTATATTCATAATTGTAATTGTATTCTGTAAAATAGTGGAAACTGAACCTCAAGCGTGGCAGTTTTAATAGAAAAATTATTTCTTCTCAGCTCAAAACTTATATCCAAGGAAACCAGAAATATGCTCTAAAAAAAGTGTTTTATGCGCATTCAATATGCACTAAAAACTTGAAAATATGCACAAAAAACTCAATAAATATGCTCTTAAAATAAATTAACTTGGTTTATTTGAAATGAAAATATATTTTTAATTAAAAAATTCAACAACATTTGCATATAAAATAAGCAAAAAAGGAAATAATAAAAAATTAACAAAGAATAAGTGCCGTATTAAAAATAATAATCTGGGTTTGAAGTGGACGTTGAAACAAAACTGCCATACATATTTTGACTGAAGCAAATAATACAAATTATTTTTTTTTATAATCTCGTTAAAATTTAACTTCAAGTTCAAAAGAGATCACGATATCAGAATAAGGTTTTTATGCATAATTTTTATTGCAATAAACAACAATCTAGGTCAATATATGTAGATTTTCAAGTAAAATCGTTGATGTCACATCTAAATAATCTTAATTATATATTGACAATGTTCCTTCAACGTCTACTCGGGGTAGAGTACGTCACAAATAGAAAAACCGAATTTGTTATTGAAACTAACGTCCGTAATAACTACGAAAATGTATACGCTACATGGAACATTAGAAATGAGACTTAGATCGCGAAAAATAAAAATTAAAATTTTGTGCAACACTTAAGCTTGTAAGCAAATTAAAATATAAAATTTTATTTATTTTATTTTATTTATTTAATTTCAAAATATGCCCTAAAAGCGTAAATTATGCTCTAAAAATTAGAAAATATGCGTATTAGAGTGATAAATGCAAAAATATGCTTTAAAGGATAAAATATGCAAAAATATGCTTTAAAGGGCAAAATATGCAAAAATATGCACTAACAAATCGATGCTAAAATTAATCAAAAGTTTTGAAACGGATAAATATCTTGTCCCAGCATGAATACGTCGCACAAGAAAAAACATGCAATTGCATATTTGCGGTTTCCCTGCTTATATCAGAGGGCTTTCGCTGGTTAAGCAATACTTACACTTAGGAATGAATTTTAACCAGTTACATTTAAATAAAAATCAAATGTGAGATTGAAAATTTCAAAACTCTAAAAAATGGTATAAAGCGGCATAGAAATTCAATGTGGGAAGGACTTATGAAAAGCGGGATGTCCGGCCAGGTTAGCTATGAGCCATCTTCAGTGATTTCTTGAGTATACAATTTATTTATCAACCAATTTTTATGTTGGATGGTGGAAAATCGTTACAAATTAAAACAAATATCATAGGAGGAAATATACAACACTAAAAAGAGTTGGTCACTTCAAAATGTTCATTTCAATACTCATAAGACCAATTAGTATGGTTCTTGGTCAACGATTTTTATGGGCAAAAAAATTAACAAAAAAAAAAGTGCAAACGAAACGAAAATATACATAAAAGGGTTCATCTCAATTTTGCTTTATGCATCAAATATTTATTGGGAAAACATAAAAAATCAATGTCAAATGTCGTTATATAAATAATTTTCCATTTATTTAATATAAAAAAGCTTTTTTTATGATTTTGTTTTAATAATTAATAGCTTGCACTTTTTTGGATTTTATTACATATTTATTTCTACATGAAAAAATAATCGTGTGACATTTTGTGTAGGATTATGTTTTGCATACACACACATACAATTTATTTTTGAATTAACAACACAAAAGAACACTAACGGCCTGTCCCACGATGTCACCAGAAATCGTTCGATCGACAACTTGTATTACAAATAGCAATAACATTAGAAAATTGGAAACATCAAAACAAAAACAAATTATAAAATTTTGTTGTTGTTTCCAATGTAACTGTGCGACAAGTCGAACATTGTCGACATCGTGGGACAGGCCCTTAGTTTTGTTTCAGTTGACTGAAAAAAGTCTACACTTATATTTATAACATCCCTAGGATAGGCAACAAATTTTAAAAATTCCCTGTACTTCTCTTTTGTAAGTCAGTACCAGCGTTACCGTTAGTGCTACTAAAATACCAGTTTGCCACTTTTTCGACTGCTTGGATACTATTGTGCTACTTTTACAAAATGCACCCAAATGTGATGCTTTTTGTAATTCTTTGTAATTTTTATACCCTTTATACCCGTTGCGGACTGACATTCTCATGGCGAACATTGTTGCTCAGACATAAGTATGTTCGGGCATCCATGTCAGAGCATGGACGAAAGTTGGACATGAGCGGTCTCCATTAGCCGTTTGTGATATCCGACATGATGCCCATACCAAGTTCATGGCTAGTGGAGACCGCTAGTAAGGAATATTTCATCAATTTTAAATGTCAACTATGTACGCATAAATTGAATATGGAAATTGAAACAACAAATCACTCACAAAAATGGAAAAGGGTATATATAGGTTTGTCATTCCGTGTGTAATTTCCATAATATTCAAATGCGACACATAAAATATATACATTCTGGGTCCTTATGAATAGGGAAAACGAATAAGCGATGTCCGTCTGTCCGTCCTTGCGTCCGTCTGGTGTACGTGAAATCGGTTTTCCAGAAAAAGCTCCCAGAAAAGCTAGAGACTTTGGTCTTGAACTGCTGCATCAGATATGGTCCAAAATAGATTGGTATTGAAAATCAGCGAAATCGAGCAGACGCTTTCAGAGCTGGAAAACTAAAGCTTGATTTTGCCATATAAAAGTAACTAGATAAAGCAATGTTTTTATTTTTTTTGTTGATTTAACTTATTTGATATTTCAGTACGAATAAAATTTGTATTAAATATATAAAAAAAATAGAAAAGACGTTTCCAGGGTCGGGAACTTTAACTTTTTTGTTATATAAAAATAAACTACTAAAACTAATTTTTCCTTTATATCTATAAATTTTAAATATATCACATTCTTAAAGGAAAAAGATTGGTATAAGAAATCAGAAAAATTTAAAATGATGATTCCAGTGTTGGGAAACTTACACTTTTGTGATTTATAAAATTAAATAGGTCTAATAAATTTTTTTATAAATTAATTTATATATATATTATGTGTTGGAAAGAAAATCTGGGTGTAGATAATTAGAAAAATAAAACTCCAGAGCTGGAAAATTTGATTTTTATTTTGTATATTAAAGTAGCTAAATAAAATTAATTTTTTTCTTAATTCCTTATTTTATTTGTTCGCTTAACAAATTTTATAAATTTTTTAAAGAACAAGATTGGTATAAGGAACCAGAAAAATCTAAAAGCTGATTCCTGGGTTGGGAAAAGTACACTTTTTGTGATATATAAAACCAATTAAAAAAAACTAGTTATTTTTTTGGTTATTAAATATATTCTATATTTTAGAAAGAAAGAAATTAGTACTCGTATTAAAACCAGAAAATTTTAAATTATGGTTTCAGGGTAGGAAATTAAAAAAAAAATTGGTTAAAAATATAACCAGAATTAACTTTTTTTCAGTTAAACATAACATATTTCATGTCTTAAAAAGATCTTTACTCAAGATTTATTTATTTATTTAATTTATACGCTTAATTTTTATATGGATATCTAGTTTAAGTATAAACGAAGCTTTTTGCCAGAACAGTTATGTTTCAAATCCATGGTCTTTAGTTGATACCTTGTAACTAGTGGTTTTCATACGAAAATTTTTCCCGGGACTCCGCACATTTTCCGGAAAAGAAATCCCGGGAAATTTGTGCGGGAATTCCCGGGATTTTTTGATTTTGTTATGACAACTTAATTTGTATTTACACATTCCTTATTATTATTCACTTTATGTATGCAATGGTGCAATAATAAGGTGATGGCAATATCATAATAGCTTAAGCTTTACAACAACTACGGCCGAGTTTACATCTGGCGCGCATGCGTTCTGAGATTTAGATGCCTTTATTTGTAAAAAGCAGAACGCGACGTTCAAAATTTAATTCTACAACAATTCAGCAAGGAAATAAAAAAAAGAAGAGAGTTGTCTTAGGACATCCGGTTATAGCTTTGCTACTTAGTTATTTAAAATAACTTTCATGTGTGAAATAACAATGCAATAAAATTATATTATGTATATGATGATGTCATATTCTCTGCAAATATTTCAAAACGTTTCCATTTATTTCCCATTATTTTCTTTTCTAGCGGCGTGCGATTAAATTAATGTATTGTTTGTGGCTGGTGACAGGTGTTAGCCGGCTTACAACCGATGGGCGCTGTTCTCTGGTTTGTGCTCATATGCAAAAACAAAGCAAAAACAAATTGAACAATCGTTCTCATTAACATAATTCACAAACTTGTGCAAATGGTCTTGCATCGTAGCATTTGCAAAATGGTATAGTACATTTATACTCACCACTAAGACTTGTTAAGTGGTGATTATCAATATATTAACCATTTTGCAAATGGTCTTGCATCGTAGCATTTGCAAAGTGGTGTAGCATATTTTTACTCTACACTAACAAAATACAAAGATATGCACTTGCTACACTTGTGTAAATAAACAATACCAAAGAACGAAACAAAACAAAATCAAACAATTTGTTTGGTTTATTTTCGTACTATACTTTTAAGTACAAAGAAATCAAAACAAAAATAAATTTATAACTGTAATAGTGTCGATTATTTTTGTTACGAAAATTATTTCCTAACCCCTGTATCGCGAGATAAATAGCAAAGCTATAAAAATACAAATAATTACAGATTCTATTTGGTAAATTGTACGGTTAACAGCATTAAATTAATATGTCCTTATTCAAAAAACGATTTTTAAAGTTAATGCATGCGTTATAACTGGTTTTTCCATACAAAATTCGTTTGTTAAACCAACTTTAAGTTTAACAATGATTTTTTCATAAGGGGGATATTTTGTAATATTTTTTTTTTATAATACACGTATAATTTCTTTTTTATAATATTGGTATCTATGTATTACTATTATATAAAGAACGGAAACGGTATTAATTTTTGACTAATGTGTGTATAAAACGTTATTATTTAATCGATCTCGTGAATTATAATTTGTTTTTGTTGAAATAAATTAAATTTAAAAATATTTCGTATTGTTTTGTACTGGGCGGGAATTCCCGAAAAATCTTTCCCGCTTTCCCGGCAAATGAAAAAGTCCGGAAAAGAAAAACTCTACTTGTAACGAGTTCTTATTAATGTTTGGTAAATGGAGATAAAAATTAAATTAATCGCTAAAGAACAGTCATAGCTATAAAATAAATGTTTGGCATATTCCATTTCATTTCCCTGAAACCATTCCTTTCTGCTGAACAAAATCGTTGGTGACTTTGACATTCAAAGTGATCGGAAACTACCTGAAAAGCATCGACTGCTGCAATCAGTCTGTCTATGAGCGTTCATTTAAGTGTGATTGCATTTCATACGTAATGCCTTCATTCGCTTCAATTGTGTTTCTATCATTAACTATTACGCTCAAAAATATATTTTTCATTGATATAAAACTTAATGGTTTAAGTAAAATTTTATTAAAATATTTATTATCTAGCAAATGTGATGAAATTTGCGTGTGCCCATATAAAGGTAATTACAAGTAATTTTTATTTAATTTAATTGTGTTATAAACGTGTCGATTTTGTTTTATCTACACATCAAAGCGGGGCTAAATTAAATTCTGCTTTACTAACTTAACACATAATGTCAGTAAAACTATCTGTAGATAGAATAATAATATGTGTAGAGTTATGCCTTTGAGGCTCGGTTAGCCGACTGTAATGTAATGTAACTGCAACGTAAGAAACAAACAGCTGATCGAAATTTTTATATGATAAGTAGGTTACGTTACATTTCATCTCTGTAAAGGTTCAGTTACCCGAATGTAATGTAAAGTAACTGCAACAGTAGGAAACAACTGATCGATATTGTTATAGGAAAAGTAATGAAAATGGTGATACAGATGTAATGTAACGTAAACTACTTTTCATATAAAAATATCGATCAGCTGTTTCTTACTGTTGCAGTTAGTTTACATTACAGTCGGCTAACTGAGCCTTAACCATTTTCATTACTTTTCACATAACAATATCGATCAGCTGTTTCTTACTGTTGCAGTTACATTACATTACAGTCGGCTAACTGAGCCTTTAGAGATGGCTGCGTGTCGCGTTTTTTGTGGCACGAGCACACACAGCTCAACACGAAGTTTTTTTTCACACGATAACACACGAAACTATTTAAGGTCCAAAATATGTAAGCGTGAATTTCCAATAAAAATAAAATGGACTACTTTGCATAGTCAAACACGCAAAACCAATAAATTTTGTTGTTAGTATAGGGGTCTTTTAAGCTTAAAGTTCTGAAATTAAGTAAAAATATGTACATATCTGATCAATTTGATTTCTAGTATATTGTATAGTCTCGTATTGCGAAAATTATTTGCGTACGTTTTTCGTACGCTATCGGATTTAATGAGAGGCAACAAATTTACTCTCAGCCAATTTGAAACTCATTTCAATTTTATACTTACAGTTTTCTGTAATTATTTGAGATGGTACCTTAGCTGGGTGGTAGCACGTTTGACTATACAACGTGTGACACATTGTTCGAACACCATCAACATCTCTTTGCAAATTTACTGACTACCAGGTGACTTAAATAAAGTCAACTTTAAGTTAGTTTGAAAAGAATTGCGGAACAGGACAATTGACTACCGCCTAGGACATCTCAATGGCGCGTAGTCATAGTCAAAACAAAGTACACTTTAAGAAGTTAAAACCAGTATTACCATACAAAATACTGGTTTTCATTTCTTAAAGTGTACTTTGTTTTGACTATGACTATGCGCCAATGTTTTTAAGTCAGCACAAGTCAGCACCACTTGCGAAATAGTTAGCTTAATTAAAGTTAGTACCTTTGACGAAAGAGCCTAACTCTTGTTGAGGGTTAAATTTTAAAAAGAGTAAAATAAATATCGTGGTAATTAAGAGGTGCCTAATTTACTATTGTGAATAAAGACAGTTGTTTTATAAAAGCTGTAAATAACAGTTTTTCAGTAATGTGTAGTTTCCACAATGCAAGCAAGTGACTTGTCTAGAAAATTTATATAGGAATCACTCAAAAGTTTGAGCGTTTTTCATATATTTTTTCTAGACAAGTCGCTTGCTTGTATTGTGGAAACAACACGTAAATAAAATATTCTAATGAAATTAAAGCTGTATACGTGAGGTTTTTATTTTATTCGCAATTGCGAACTTTGAATAAGCAGACGTGTAATCAGACCATTGCGAGCAAATTTCATTTAAATCTAAATTTTGTATGGCAGCGCTCTTTTGGGGGAGGGAAGGAGGTTAAAGATTAACGGCTTTATGTATAATAAAAAACTGGCATGAAGTTAGCATAAGTAGCAAAATTTAACGTGGTCCTTAAAGTGTTTTGCCATACAATTTTACATTCACAATCATGCTAGGATGTAATCGTGTGTTATAACTACATTATGCGGAGATTTTTAATTTCAAATTGTATAGAGAAACTCGTCAATAAGTAGTTCAATTTTGTCACTTGTGCTAACTTCATGCCAGTTTTTGACTATACATAAGGCCGTAAGTACTCGTATGTTGCGTGAAACTGTTGAGATGGAAAAATTAAGGAAGTCGATTTCGCATTTCACTCCTCTAGTAATGCATATAAAATAATATATTTGGCAATTTTTTTTGTATGAGTCGTAGTTCGTAAACATTTGGTCAATTGACAACCTATTATAGGAGTCGTAGTTCGTACAAGCATTGTTGGTAATTACTATGTAAATATTTGTTTATAAGCATTTGCTCATTTGACAACCTATTGTAGGAGTCGTAGTTCGTAAACATTTGCCCAATTCACAGCCTATTGTAGGAGTCGTAGTTCGTAAACATTTGCACAATTCACAACCTATTGTAGGAGTCGTAGTTCGTACAAGCATCGTTGCTAATTTCTATTTAAATATTTGTTTATAAACATTTACTCAATTCACAGCCTATTGTAGGAGTCGTAGTTCATAAACATTTGCACAACTCACAACCTATTGTAGGAGTCGTAGTTCGTACAAGCATTGTTGCTAATTTCTATTTAAATATTTGCTTATAAACATTTGCTCAATTCACAACCTATTGTAGGAGTCGTAGTTCGTAAAAATTTGCTCAATTCACAACCTATTGTAGGAGTCGCAGTTCGTAAACATTTGCACAATTCACAACCTATTATAGGAGTTGTAGTTCGTACAAGCATTGTTGGTAATTACTATGTAAACATTTGTTTATAAGCATTTGCTCATTTGACAACCTATTGTAGGAGTCGTAGTTCGTAAACATTTGCACAATTCACAACCTATTGTAGGAGTCGTAGTTCGTACAAGCATCGTTGCTAATTTCTATTTAAATATTTGTTTATAAACATTTGCTCAATTCACAGCCTATTGTAGGAGTCGTAGTTCATAAACATTTGCACAACTCACAACCTATTGTAGGAGTCGTAGTTCGTAAAAGCATTGTTGCTAATTTCTATTTAAATATTTGCTTATAAACATTTGCTCAATTCACAACCTATTGTGGGAGTCGTAGTTCGTACAAGCATTGTTGGTAATTTCTATGTAAATATTTGTGTATAAACATTTGCTCAATTCACAACCTATTGTAGGGGTCGTAGTTTGTACAAACGTTGTTGGTAATTTCTATGTAAACATTTGTTTATAAACAATGTTTTTATTGAAATTACCAACAACTCATGTACACAATACGGCTTCCACAACAGGTTGTGAATTGAGCAAATGCTTTTTATTGAATTTACCAACAACTCATGTACGAACTACGCCTCTCACAATAGATTGTGAATTGGGCAAATGTTTTTCAAGGGACCTTGAAAACAGTTGATGTTATCGAGACATTAAAATTAACAAGTTTCAAATTATCGAGAGTTGTCTGTTTACTAACATTAATTTACTTATCACATTCAATTTAAACGGTTTGGTTTATTAAGGTTTTTATTATGTTCCAGATAAAACAGTCGCTCAGTTTCCACCAAATGAACAAAGGGAATATTGGTGTATGTAGTTGAAATATTTCAAATACAAAAAAAGTATTAAAAGAACAAGCATTAAACTTAGAAAAACGAATAAATTTTGTGTTATAAAGATTAATTTTGTCGTGTGTTTCAGACGGCTGATTTGTTGGGAAAAGTGCATTATTTCCAAAAAAAAAAAAAGAAAGTGAATATATACAGACAAACATACATATTTTTGTATGTATATATGTCTATAAATAAAAAATATTCCTAAAAATTAGAAAATGACATCAATTGTAGACAAAGGTACATATGTATATAAAAACAAATATATTTCATATAAAAAACTACATAGTACTCGTAATTTACAATATGCAAATTAAAATTAACTGATTTGAAATAGATTATTATTTACTATTCTATTGTTGTTGATTCATGAGACTCACTAAGCATACAGGGGCGGACAAAAATATTCACACAGCATCCATTTTTGATTACGACCTCTTATATATTTTAATATCACTACAAGTTTTTAACAATTTTACTTATTTATCTGTTTCTTTATAAATATGAGAAAAACTAGAATTTAAATAAAATTGTGCTTAAGCGAAACAATCTCTCTTTTCTATGCGAATTCAGGTGGACAAAAGTATTCACACAGCACGCTATATTACGTTATAAATTAAAATTTAGTACAAATTAATCTGTTGTAGGGTACTATTTCTTATTTTATAACCTATTCTAACTTTCTTGAAATCCAATGAACCAGTCTTTGTTACATCAATTCCAATAGCATCCCATTATTTTTAGGGTTTCGTACACCAAAGGTGAAAAGAAACCTTATTGTTTTCGCTACGCTGTCCGTCTGTCTGTCTGTCCGTCTATCCGTCACAGGGTATTTTCTCGAGAACCGTAAGAGCTGCAAATTAAAGGGTGCGCCAAAAACGAGCAACGAAAAATGTTAAAATCCCATGTAATATACATACAATTGTATGTATATGCACTTGAAATTTGTAAAGTTAGTGTATTCTTATACAGACTACAACAATTAACACTAAAATTTAAAAAATTTTAATTAAAGGGTGTACCATCAGTTAATGTAATTTCGACTATGTAATTTTGATAACTTGCTGTATCTTGGAAACCGTAAGAGCAAACTTCTTGAAATTTTCAAAAACGGTAAAAGAAAAAAAATCTCAAAATTATAAAATCGCCAAAATCAAAAAAAAAAAATCGCCAAAACAAAAAAAAGCACCAAATTAAAAAAAAATTTCTAAATCGAAAACAAATCGCGAAAAACCGAAAAAATCGCCAAAATGAAAAAATCGCCAAAATGAAAAAAATCGCCAAAAATGAAAAAAATCGCCAAAAAGAAAAAAATCGCCAAAATGAAAAAAATCGCCAAAATTCAAAAAAATCGCCAAAATTAAAAAAAAATTGCCAAAATTAAAAAAATCGCCAAAATTCAAAAAATCGCCAAAACGAGAAAAAAGCGAAAAATATTCAAAAAAAATTATTTCAGTTGAAAAAACGTAAAAAACACTATTAAAAAAATGCTCAAAGTCAAACGTACGGAACCCTTCGTGCGCGAGTCAAAGTCGCACTTTACTGAATTTATTTCAAAATTTCTTTCAGTTATGATTTATTGGGGATATGATGCTTTTCCACTTCGTATGATTTTTATGTCCGGTGGTTAGGGTGGAGATGGTAGAACGCAGGGGAAATCGTGAATAATCGACAATTGCAGAGGTCTGTGTGTAATTTTGAGACCTTTTTCCTATTGATCTTACTAATACCTGGATTTTTTTTCGTGTAACTCGAGAGCTGTAACCGGCACTCTGCCAGATTCTTCTTAAGGTTTCCGGAATTCCTTATTAATGTACTCTAGAGCAGAGATAAACAAAAGGCAAAGATAAACGAAGTCCATGGGCAGTTCGTTGTGCTCTTTTTTACACGTACATACACACACGTATGGAAGAAAACAACTTAATCTCTCATAAGCATTCGACACAGCCAGTGTTACCATATGTGAAGATTTATCTTATTTTTTAAGTTCTTAGACACGAAAAAACGACCAAAAAGATTTCTTAGATTAAAAATGTGACTTTTGATACTTTTAATATATTATTATTGAGGAGTCTTTTGACTAAACCACTTACATATTTTCTGATTTGCTTCACAATAATCTTACACATGTTCTTTATAGTGAATATTTGGTGTTATTTAGCTTAGTAGTAGTTCCCTGTAAACAAATTAAATTTTAACTTATTTTCGTTCAATAAAATAGCAAAAAAAAAGAGCTTTAATTAAAAATAAAAGATTTTTTTTGCTCGACTTGCAAATTTTTTAAAAATAAATATGGCAACACTGGACACAGCATACATCTTACTCTCTTTCATGTTATCGCTAATATATAAAGATGTATGTATGTGCCTGACTTTGGCAGAGATCTGCAAAAGAAGAGAGCAATAAAAGATAATTTGTATCAGTGTTGCCAGTTTTTTCTAGAGCTTATCCCCAATTTTTGATTTCTCATTCCCAAAAAATCTCCAAATTGCGTTTTTTGATTCAAATTTTTTCTTTTGTGAAAAAATAAGAAATTTTAATTTTATTTGAAAAATAATAACAAAAATAACATATTTACTCAATAAAATTCACTTATATCGATAGCTACGAGTATATGTATTTACATTCATATAAATTTAATTTGTACTTATAAAACTTGTAAAGAAAAAATTACACACAGTTTAGTACACAAAAGTATAAAAAAATGTTTAACCAAAGCTTACCATTTCAAAAACTTCAGAATCGAAATCTTCTGATTCATTAGCCTCAGAAACTTTGTTGTATAGTATTTGTATCAAAAAGTTTTAGCATTTCAGGAGAATGATTTAATTTGTGACAGCAAATTGAATAATTTTTAAAGTGTGCGTTTATTCTAAGAAGTGCTTCCAACAAGTCGTATATCATTTTGTTGCGTATTTTTGATTTGGTAGTGTTCATTATTGGTTAATCTATCTTGATACTTCGTCTTTATTAGAAGCCATACACATACATAGTAACACACATTTTTAGACTTGCCAGACAAATATTTCTTAGTTCAAAATCATTCTTGCTTGACCATCAGTTATAAAAAAAATCCCCCAAAAATTCCCTCAAATTTGATTACATCCCCAACAAATCCCCAGATCCCCAATAAGAAATGTTCATCCCCAATCGCGAAAAAAAATCCCCTAAACTGGGAATACTGATTTGTATTTTTATTTAATGTCTACTCAATTGTTACTACACTCAGGGCTACGACTTTAATCTCAGACTATTCATATGTGCCGGTTGTGTAATCGCATTTTTCTAAACAACAATGGCTTCTTTTTAAATTAGTTTAATTTCAAGGTTTTATATTTTTTAGAGCTTGAATAATCACATCTGAAACTAAGTTATTATATACTATTTAAAATACATCAAATGTGCATTAATCTCCTTTTGAACACAAGAAATTGACTAGAATTAGAGTTTTATAAATATATTACAAATATGTCGTACGCTCAAAAGCAAAGTACCAACACAAACATAAGTGTAAATGTATATGTGTGGGGATCAATGCTCTAGAGCAAAGTAAAGCAAACATATACATATTTAATATGAAAGAGAGTAAAATGCATGCTTTTACGAATCTACATGTACATTGGGGCACAAATTTATAGTGTCCCCTCTTGAATAAATTTTTTAATATATGTATAAGCCTATGTGTTTTTTAGACGCAGGTTTATCAATTTTTGAAATTTCATACAAATGCGTTGGATAGTTTCAGAGAGGCAGAAATATCCCCTCTGGCCCCCAGTGGGTAATACCTTTTAAGTAAATTTATGTAGCAAACAATCGGTGCAGAGTTTCGGAGAGACAGAAATTGCCTCCTCATCACGCAAATTTATCTTGTATGTGATGTATTTAATTAAAAATCGGTTGGATAGTTTCGGAGGGGAAGGAAGTGGTCCCTAGTCCCTGGCCCCTCTTTGTCCTAGTTATTGAAAGAATATTAAACATGTTTGTCCCTTTAGTTGCAGATGTATCGTTGTTTTGGTTTTCATACAAATCCCATGAATAGGTTAGTTTGGCCCGCTCCTAGTCTTTGGTCCAAGATTTTAAAATATATGAAGCGTGTGTGTCCGCTTAGACGTAGATTTATCTATGATTTGAGCTTGAAAAAATCGGTTGAATAACTTCGAAGGGAAGATATTGCCCCATGGCCCCTTTTGGTACATATATATATATATATACATATATATATATATATATATAATCAGCCATTTCGCTGATTTTTTGTTGTAAAGTGCCAAAAATTGTGATTTTTTTAAATGTTTGTGTGGAGAACCCCCCAGGGGTGGTTCCGGGGGGTGTGCCACTGGCATAAGTGGGTCGGCCCTCCAAAATTAGTGGAGGTCGGTCATACATTTTGACTCGATAGAGGAACTCTAAATGGGTCAAAGTGAGATTTTTTAAAATTTGACCCTTCAAGAAAATTTGACCCTTCGGATCAAAAGTGAGGACATCAAAATACATTTTAGAGGTATGGTTCCTTCGGCAAAGTTTCTTATTTTGATCCCTAGAATACGATTTTCCTTGTAATTTGTGTGATTTTTAAATCGACCCGCCCTCATATATATGTATACACCTTGTAGGAGTTAAAAGGAACAAATTACTTCTTCTAGGCATAGATCTATCTACTATATGTCTTAAATTTCATTAAAATCGGTTGAACCGTTTGCCGATAAAGTGTATCACACACAAAATTACTTTTTCATTCGAACCGTGGATGAACAGGCGGACACATGAAATGTAGAACGAGCAGATGGCCCAGAAAGCAGACAAACCGACTAAAGAGCGAACAGTATACTCAAGTTAATAGGATACTTGTTTTTCTTCTTTTATTTTGGAGTGCAGAACCCTAAAAGCTCTTGCGTTAATATATAAAGGATGAATAATTATTTTCCAGTTATAGGTGGGCGGGTGACTGACCATTTTTTTCGGTTAAGTGAAAGTAGATGAAGAAGATTGTTTTCTTTGTATGGGCGTGGTACTGCCCACTTTTCCTACCACTGCACTGCTGTACTTTTACGGGAAGTCAATGAATGCGCAAAGTCACCCAGAAATCGTTTAATTAGAAGTAACTGAAAAACAATATTTATTTAATATACATACATATATACTCGTATTTAGGCGTAGTATAGAGCAGGGTTGTCAGATACGGCAATTTCTCGCCAAACGTGGCGATTTTTCAATTTGTTTGGCGACTAAATTTTTGATTTAGCGCCATGACGATTTATCTGGCGACAGATAAATTTATTGGCGATTTAATGGCTATTTTTTAACAAAATTGAATTAGTTTGTTAAAGGAGTAGTTTCAAAAATAAATCCTACCAAAACTCGTCTGCAAGATATTCGGGTATGTTCTGTATTCCACGTGAAATTAAAAGGTGTGCAATACAGAACATAACCGATTAAAGCAATTTGATTTTGATGATTTTTCTTATATTAATTAATTACTAATAAGTTTTGAATTTAATAAAATAAATAAAAAAATTTTTGGCGATTTTATTTCTGATTTTGGCGATTTGCTGCTGAATTTTTTATACGATTATTTTTTAAAAATTTATATCAAAAAAAGTGTTATATAAAAACAAATTTGTTATCAAATATATGTACATATATTAAGAAAAACCACATAAAATCAATTTTGGCGATTTTTTGCGATTTTTAAAATCAATTTGGCGAAATAGCTCGGAAAAAATCTGACAACCCTGGTATAGAGCACTTTGCTAAACGTAATATTAAAGAGTGCGAGGAACTCGATGTGTGTGCAAAGTTTCATAAGAATTGGTTAAGTATACATAAATATTATTTATTTTATTATAATTTTTAATTTCGACAATTAATCCATATATTAAAGTATTAAGTGGATTTACTATGTCAAAAACTGCCAAAATAAATTATTACCCACTTAAGTGGGTGATTATTTTCGATTATCAAAAATTGCTAACAATAAAAGTTGCATTCTAACTGACTGGCTGATATACGAGTAATAATCTTCACAAGGTTATCAGTAAAGCAAATAAAAATTTAAATATGTACATACATATGTAAAAAGAAAATAAAAAAAATTATTAAATAAATTAAATTTTTAAGGGGTTTGAGAAAAGGCGAAGAAGTATCAGATAAAATCCAAGTTTTGTAGTTGAAAATTACAGTTTCAAATACCAAAATATATTTCACACTACAAAACTTGAATCCTATCAATACTTATTTCAATATTTTTATTTTGCATTTAAGCGATGCTAACACTCAATTCAAAATGATAAGATACTGGCATGGGCGAACCCCCAGTTCGTTATTGATATCTTGCTTAATCTGCTTGCTTAACAGGGGTAAGTTATTTTCGAAGATTGGATAGTCCTACTACCCAGCAAAAAATTTTGCTTACTAGAAGGCAAAGGAGTGTATATACTCTCCAGTCGTAAGAATTAACAATTTAAGGGAGTAATAAATTATTTTTGTTTCAGAAGTTCAAAAAGTATGCGCTACCGTATACTTTTTGCCTACAAATATCCAAAAGTTAATAGATTACTGATTGCCAAAAAGTATTCAAAAAAAGATTACTTTTTGCCTAAAATGATTCGAAATTTAATTGGCAATTTTTCCCATAAAAATATATATATAGAATTTTACAACAAAATTATAAAACTTGTAGCTTTTTTGAGATCCTTAAAAATCATAATTTTACCAAAAAAATATGTGAATATGTAAATTGAAGAATATGAGAAAAAAACTTGAAGTTTGGAACAAAAATTATAGTAAACCAAAGTTATTTTATTGTCTTAGAAGCTCATTTTCACGATCAATAAATTTTTCTTTCATTACAGAACAGTCATTATTATACCTACACATAAAACAATAAGATAAATAAATACCACTCATTACCTTGTAAGCCATTAAAAGAGTACTACGCATTACAAAATTTTGAAATTTTTTTTGCTGGCTTAATATTGCAAAAGTGAAAGAAGTTTGTATGGCTGTGAGAAAATGGCAACATATATGTATTTCGTTGAAATTTAATAGACGAATAGCAAAAGGCTATTTTTTTAGGGAAAAAGACAGATACAATTTTTTTACTTTTTCTGTGTTTGCTGAAGTCTGTCTGCCATACACAACATGTTTTTATTGGCTCTGGAGACGATCAAATAAAATCGTCAATCGGTGAATGTGTATTAGTGTTGTTCATCAATCAGCATTTTAATTTTGTATTCGTTGTGTGCGCTTGCAAATATGCCTTCGTCAGATGATGTGTTTTATAGCTATGCTATTTCTTGCGCGATACGGAAGTCAGGACGTGATTTTTTGTAACAAAAAAATATACACTATTACAGTTATAAATTTATTTTTGTTTTGATTTCTTTGTACTTAAAAGCAGAGTACGCAAATAAACGAAACAAATTGTTTGATTTAGTTTTGTTTCATTCTTTGAAGTGAGTGAAACAAAAACAGTACAAAACAATGGGAATGAAAACTCAATTTGTGTTTGTATTGTTTTTGCATATCAGCACAAACCAGAGAACATAGCCAATCGGCTGTAAGCCGGCTGACAGCCGCTACCGGCCACAAGCAATACATTAATTTCATCGTACGGCGCTTTAAAAGAAAATAGTGGGAAAAGAATGGAAACATATACATATATATATATATATATATATATATTATTTCCTTTTGTTCCTAGAAGGAGCATAGGGCCGTAAATGGAAACAATACTCGTAATATAATAGTATAATATAACTTTATTGCATTGTTATATAACACTTTAAGTTTTTTTATATAGCTAAGCAGTTTTAACCGGGTGTACTAAGATACTTCTCTTGTTTTTTTTATTAAAAAATTTTATACAGAGTTAAATGAAACATTTCCTATCCCCCACTCTAATTTTTCTTCTTCTGTGCGACATTGATAATAAAACTTAATAAAACTGCTTGTAAACTTTTGATCGTTTTGAATTTTTACAAAGAAAAAATTATAGTTTTCCCTAAAAAGCAAAATAATTTTTTTTTCATCCGCGCACTTCTCCATGACATTTTTCGTCAACGAAAGTTGGAGGCCATCAAATAATCAGTCGTCAAATAAAAATATCAAAATTGTTTGATTCTCATCAATGACTGATTTTTTTTAAACGTAACGTGACCACATGGTTTTTGCAAGCGGAACATGATCTATCAAAAAGCGGGATTTGGAAGAAAATACCGCTAAAAAGCGGGATTTAAAAATAAACTACTTTTAGAAAGCGGGACTAAGGAACTATGGTTTGCTACTCAAAAGAAACGCTTGTACGTGTAGTTTCCACAATGCAAGCAAACGACTTGTCGATTACTTTTTAACGCAGTCGATTTTTATTCTTTCAATTGCTTCTTTTTTTGTCCGTAGTATCGAATGGGAAAAAACTATGGATATTTCACTGAAAATAAAATTATCGGTAATATCGATAGTTTTACAGATATACATAGTTCTTTTTGTTCATATATTAAAAATTTCTGATAACTTTGTCCATCAAATCAGTCTTCAAATTATCCTTAATTAATAATTTTTTTTTTCTCTTTTTTTCCTTTCTCCAGGTCCTATATTGGGAATGCGCCACATGCAAGTGTTTTTAATATTCTTAAATATTGTTGTAATCTATACAAGTCGTTTTAATATTGGGGTCGCTTTAGTTGCCATGACAAATGCTGCCACAACAAATCCCAATTTTCCGGTAAAGTCTATAAGCAACAGCTTTTATATGTGCATACAAAAGCCCTAGAGTCTATGTTTTCCCTTTGCAGGAATATAGTTGGAGCGAGAGAGAAATTTCTTACATACTGTCCAGTTTCTATTGGGGCTACGTGATAACACAGTTTCCGGGCGGAATGTTAAGCAAACGTTTTGGTGCGAAATTGATCATGAATGTTTCAACCTTTTCATCGGCCATTTTGAGTGCGATCACACCTTGGTGTGTGAGCTGGGGCGGTTGGCAAGCTTTTTGTATGATACGCATTATTCAGGGATTGTTTCAGGGTGGCTTGTTTCCCTGCATACATGAGCATTTGGCCAAGTGGTCGCCCACTGAAGAACGTACTCGCTTGGGTGCCTTAAGTCAAACTGGTTGTGAATGTGGCACCGTTTTAGCCTTGGGTATGAGTGGTTTAATAGCAGAAGGCCCTTTGGGCTGGCCTGGTATTTCCTACGTTTCGGCATTCATATGTTTGGTTTGGTGCTTGCTTTGGACGATTTTTGGCTACAACAATGCCACCGTTTCAAGGTTTATAAGTGAGAAGGAAAAGCACTATATCGAATCATCCTTAGAGCATGCAGATGACTTTCACAAAAACAAAATTTCCGTACCCTGGAAATCTATATGGCTGTCGGTGCCATTTATAGCCTTATTGATTGCACGCTGTGCTCAAGGTTATGGTTTAAATATTTTACAGACACAAATTCCATCCTATATGAACGGTATTCTCGGCCTACATATTAAAAGTAATGGTCTATTCTCCGCATTGCCCTTCTTAGCCATGTGGTGCATGTCTTACGTTTATGTGATATTAGCAGATTTATGTTTACGTAAGAAAAGTCTGAGTTTAACAGCCATACGTAAATTATGGAACAGCATAGCGTACTGGGTACCAGCAGCTGGTTTGATAGGAATTGGATTTTTGGATGTGGATAATAAAACCTGGGCAATCGTTTTAATGACTGTGCTGGTGGGTGTTAACAGTGGCGCCACCATCGGTAGTACTTTGAATACTATTGACTTATCACCAAATCATGCTGGTGTATTAATGGGAATTGTTAACACCATAGCAAATTTCATGCCTTTAATCGCCCCCTTGATAGTGGGTGCTATTGTTTCGGATACGGTAAATATATTTTATTCAAAATAATACCTGTATATATTATTTATATTTAATTTTTCTACCTGCAGTCCAATCGGTCACAATGGCAACTTGTTTTTATTATAGCTGCTGTTATATTCTTTTGTGCCAACTTAGTTTATGTTATTTGGGGCAGCGCAAAAGTTCAACCCTGGGATGCAGAAAATTTTTTAAAGCCGGAAAATACTGAAAGTTCTTCCTCTGCAGCTCTCGTTCGTAAAACCATTGAGAATAATAACGTCTAATTAGATGTAGTTTTTTAAAGAAATTATTTTTATGTTTGAATCTTATCGACGATATAAGTAACAGATATAATTAAAGTCCGTTTGTTCCCCCGCGTAATTTAAAGCTAATTTTAAGCATTTGAAGATCCCATATATTCTGCTGAAGATGTGGTAACACTAACAACAGGCTTCTGTCAGATATACAAATATGAATTATTTGAAATTTTGAACAAAATATAACAAGAAACAAACAAGCAAACGAAAACAAAATTCAAAACAAAATTCTTTACAAAATAATATAAAAAACCCAAAGAATGTACAAAAAGATTTTTTTGTTTGTTTTTTTTTTAACAAATCAATAAGAGCTAGTCCTTACCACTACACTACATTTTTGACAATTAAAAGTATTCGGTATTGAGTGCAGTTCTACCATAATATGAATATCCTAATATTTATTTTATCGAACAGTTGTAACATTGAAAAAAAAGTTCGCGATATTTGATCGTTTGACTAAAGTTAGTTTAAACTTCAGGAACATTATCGCTAAGTTGTAACAATAACACTTAAAGGGTCAGTTACCCGACTGTAATGTAAGGTAACTGCAACAGTAGGAAACAGCTGATCGATATTGTTATGTGAAAAGCAATGAAAATGGTTATAGAGATGTAATGTAATGCAACCTACTTTTCCTATAAAAGTGTCGATCAGCTGATTCCTACGTTGCAGTTACTTAACATTACAGTTGGGATGGATAACCCAGGCAGGGATGGAGTTTGTATTTTTAAGAGCAACGCAGAGTTGCATAGATAAATCCGGCTCGAAATATAGTATTTTCGATATAATTTAAAATAAATCAACTAGTTTGAGGTGATTTAGCCATACAATATGTATTGTAAATCATGTTTAAATTAACATGATTTGCTAATAGTACTTTACCACTAAGCAAATCATTTTGATTTGCGGAAATCATGTGGAGTGTTTCCATTATGTGTTGTGAGTGTTTTACTGTTCGAATTTTCGAAGTCAGTTTGACGTGTGAGTTGTTTATTTATTTTTTTTTAAAAAAGAAACAAAATGTTTGTTTAATAACAATTTGGAACAAAGTTACCCTGTAATAATAATAACAGAGAATTATTTGGGCGAAGGAAAAATGGCAACACAAAATTTACTTTTTAAAATAATTAAATGTCACTTTTTCGGATTTGTAAGTCACCAATAATGGATGACACAAAGTTGCATTTGTAATACTAACAGCCGCGCAGAGTTGTCCTTAAAAAATCAAGTCATTTGAGATAATTTGCCTAAATCATGTATATGAAAACGTCATGCCGTTGGAAACATACTACAACAATGTTTCAAAATTTGAAATATACACAGAGAAAAAACTCCCTCATAGAATCAAGAAGATTTTCTCTATGAAACGTTTTTAGGCTAAGGGGTATGCCAGCAGAAAGAAGCGAAGATATTTTCATAGAGATTCCTTATTGTTTTTATGTGGTAAATCTTATTAATTTTATCAAGAAGAAATCTTATTATTCACAACTTTTTTACTCAATTTCCGTTCTTTTTGGCACCAAAAAAAAAAACAATCTATAGAAAAAACTTCTTGATTTTATTAGGTTTGCTTATAAATTGTAAACTATACGGATTTCTTATTGATTTTATTAGGTTTATTGATTTCTTTTTTTTTTTTTTTTTTGAAAATGTTTTTTTCTTGATTTTATTATGCTATCTTATTGATTTTTTCAATAAGGTTTTCTTCTTGATTTTAGTAGGTTCCTATATGATTATGTGTAAAGCATCTTATTGATTTTTTTTAATAAGGAAATCTTCTTGATTTTATGAGGTGTCTTGTTATTTCATATCTATAAATAAACGTAGAGAAAATTTTTTTCATGATATTTTTCACTTTTGGATAAGAATGTTTGCACAATAATTTCAATGGTTATTCAGGCTGCTTGTTAGCATATTGGGTAGAGTGATTGTCTATCAGGTAGAAGGTTGCTGGTTCAATACTTGTCTCCTTTAATTAAGTATACAATCCCTGTCGGAGAATGTGTGGTTGACTACAAAAGTAGTTAACTTATAGTTAGCTTTTCTTAGACTGACTAAAAGCTAGCTGCGAAGTCATCCAGAACAAACCTAAAATTAATTCTTAAGTTGAGTACGTAATCGAATTTGATGAGAGCCAACAAATTTATTCTCAGCTACTTTGGAACTCATTTCAGTTTTATATTAACATTTTGCTGTTGTTATTTTAGATGGCAGCTTAGCCGAGTGGTAGCGTAGTGAGTACACAACGTGTGAGAAAAAATTTTTAATTTACTGACTACCAAGTGATTTAAAAAAGTCAACTTTAAGCTAGCTGAAAGTAGTGCAGAGTGAGACAATTGACTACCGCCTAGGACATCGCAATGTTAAAATAGTCAGTTGATTACATTGCAAAGTAATCCAAGTGTCAGTCAGTACTAGTTGCGAAATAGTTAGCTTAAAGCTAGTTTAAAGTTAGCCAAATTTCCGACAGGGTACATACATAAGTATATGGTATAGAATTTAAATGAAAATACATAAGCAAAGCACAAATAATAATGGCATACATTTTTTTTATGAGGCCGCCTCACAAAAACAAGATGAAAACCTTATTGAAAAAATTAATAAGATAACCTCATAAGAACTACAAGATTTCTTCGTGATTTTTTCAAAAAGGTTTTCTCTATGAAATTAATAAGATTTCATTATTGAAAAAAACCATAGAGATTTCTTATTAATTTTGTTCTATTTTATGAGGCACTGTTTTCACTGTGTACCCAAATTCAAAAAATGTTAAATTTTCGTTTACCTTTAGAAGCTCAATAATGGGCATATTCATGAGTCCCGAAATTACTCGTAAATGCTGATTAACTAATTTTACTAATAACGCCAGTATAACTGCCTGTAATAAATAGAATGATTATGATACTTATGTATGTATATCAGCTAGAGTTTTTCTTTTCCCGGACTTTTTCATTTCCCGGGAAAGCGGGAAAGATTTTTCGGTTTCCCGGGAAATCCCGGGAATTCCCGCCCAGTACAAAACAATACAAAATATTTATAAATTTAATTTATTTCAACAAAAACAAATTATAATTCATGAGATCGATTAAATTATAACGTTTTATACACACATTATTCAAAACATAATACCGTTTCCGTTCTTAATATAATAATACATAGATACCAATATTATAAAAAAGAAATTATACGAGTATTATTAAAAAAAATATTACAAAATATCCCCCTTATGAAAAAACCATTGTTAAACTTAAAATTGGTTTAACAAACGAATTTTGTATGGCAAAACCAGTTTTAACGCATGCTTTAACGTTAACAATCGTTTATGCATAAGGGCATATTTCTTTGGAAATAGGACTTTAGTACAGAATAAGCTGTTAATGCTGTTAACCGTACTATTTACCAAAGATAATCTGTAATTATTTGTAATTTTCTTTTATTTCCTTGCTCATTTCTGTATTTTACTTTTATGAATTGTTGTAGAATTAAATTTTGATAGTCGCGTTCTGCTTTTTCCAAATAAAGGCATCAAAGTCTCAGAATGCATGTGTACCAGATGTAAACTCGGCCTTAGTTGTTGTAAAGCTTTAGCTATTGTGATATTGCCATCACCTTATTATTGCACCATCGCATTAATAAAGTGAATAACGTCACTCATCAAGGAATGTGTACATACAAATTAAGTTGCCATAGCAAGATCAAAAAATCCCGGGAATTCCCGCACAAATTTCCCGGGATTTCTTTCCCGGAAAATGTGCGGGATCCCGGGAAATTCTTCCCGGGAAATCCCGTATGAAAAACACTAATATCAGCATTTGTGTATTTACTTATCGCATTAATTTTAATTGGTCTAGTTTATTAAGCTTTTTATTATTTTCCAGATAAATCAGTCCCTACACACGAACAAAAGGCATAATGGTCGGTCGAGTCAAGCGTTCAAAACATAAAATACCACAAAATATAAAACACTTTAAATTTAAACATTTTCAATGCACTAATTATGCCAAATTATAATTATCATTTTGCTTTTTCAGTAAAATATTTCTTATTAAAAATACATTGAAATTGATTATTGAAGTGCACTGTCGCTAATGCAGATCATCAGGGTAGAGCAACTGTGAGGAACTAACTACCTATACATATCAATAAAAAATTTGCATGTTTTTTTTAAATAAAAAGTATTTTACCAAAAAATAAATAAAATTAAAGCATAATTTGGGATAATAATTAATTTTACCAATTTCAAACAAAAAAAAAAAGACAGTGAAAAATATAATTTCGTGTTGTGTATGGACGGACTGCTGAGGTATTGTGCTCTACACGTTTGGTTTCTTGTCGGTCGGAAGTGCAACAACTGTGCAGTATACTTCTTTTAACGAAAGGACACGTTTGTATTGATAAAAGTATTTAAGATTCCCGAGAAAAATAAATGGTTTCGGTTAACGACAAAGGTAAATGTTTGTATGGATATAAGCATGTACTATTGATGCACGAATATTCGTATTCGTATTCGAATGGTCGAGTATTCGGCCATTTTGAGATATTCGTATTCGTATTCGCCAAATTCAGGCGAATACGAATTCCAAATTTTTTTCGGATAACTTCGTCCATCAAATCATGCTTCAAATTATCCCTAATTAATAATTATTTTTTCTCATTTTTTTTTTCCTTTTTCTAGGTCCCATATTGGGAATGCGCCACATGCAAGTGTTTTTAATATTCTTAAATATTGTTGTAACCTATACAAGTCGTCTTAATATTGGGGTCGCTTTGGTTGCCATGACAAATGCTGCCACAACAAATCCCAATTTTCCGGTAAAGTCTATAAGCAATAGCTGTTATATGTGTATACAAAAGCCCTAAAGTCTATGTTTTCCCTTTGCAGGAATATAGTTGGAGCGAGAGAGAAATTTCTTACATACTGTCCAGTTTCTATTGGGGCTACGTGATAACACAGTTTCCGGGCGGAATGTTAAGCAAACGTTTTGGTGCGAAATTGATCATGAATGTTTCAACCTTTTCATCGGCCATTTTGAGTGCGATCACACCTTGGTGTGTGAGCTGGGGCGGTTGGCAAGCTTTTTGTATGATACGTATTGGCCAAGGATTATTTCAGGGTGGCTTGTTTCCCTGCATATATGAGCATTTGGCCAAGTGGTCGCCCACTGAAGAACGTACTCGCTTGGGCGCCTTAAGTCAAACTGGTTGTGATTGTGGCATCGTTTTAGCCATAGGCATGAGTGGTTTAATAGCAGAAGGACCTTTGGGCTGGCCTGGTATTTCCTACGTTTCGGCATTCATGTGTTTGGTTTGGTGCTTGCTTTGGACGATTTTTGGTTCCAACAATGCCACCGTTTCAAGGTTTATAAGTGAGAAGGAAAAGCACTATATCGAATCATCCTTAGAGCATGTAGATGACTTTCACAAAACCAAAATTCCCGTACCCTGGAAATCTATATGGCTGTCGGTGCCATTTATAGCCTCATTGATTGCACGCTGTGCTGAAAGTTATGGTTTAAATATTTTACAGACACAAATTCCTTCCTATATGAATGGTATTTTTGGCCTACACATTAAAAGTAATGGTCTGTTCTCAGCATTGCCCTTCTTAGCCATGTGGGCTATGTCCTATGTTTATCTGATACTGGCAGATTTATTTCTACGCAAAAGGATTCTCAGCCTGGCAACTGTGCGTAAATTATGGAATAGCATAGCGTACTGCGTACCAGCGGCTGGTTTGATATGCATTGGGTTTTTGGATGTGGATAATAAAACCTGGGCAATCGTTTTAATGACTGTGCTGGTTGGTGTCCACAGTGGTGCCACGATCGGTAGTGGTTTGAATACAATTGACTTATCACCAAATCATGCTGGTGTGTTAATGGGAATTGCTAATACCATATCAAACTTCATGCCTTTAATCGCCCCTTTGATAGTGGCTGCTATTATCTCGGATACGGTAGGTTTACATACATATATAGTTCTAAATAATCATCCCTATACCTGTTTTTTTTTTGTATTTAATTTATTTTTTTTTATTCCAGTCTAATCGCTCTCAATGGCAATTTGTTTTTATTATTGCTGCTATAGTTTACTTTTGTGGTAATTTAGTTTATGTTATTTGGGGATCCGCAAAAGTTCAGCCATGGAATGCAGAAGATTTCTTAGACCCTAAAGATCAAAAACCACTTTCAACAGATCTTTAAAACATGCAGCTGAAGTTGAACCATTTTAAATAATAAGTTCTAGTTCATACATTTTATTTTTTAACACAACACAGCCCGCGCAGCGATTACCTTGTCTGTGGGAAACATCCAGAGTCTGTGGCGGAAACCGAACCCACGACCTCTGGACTGAGAGGCTAGCATCGCTACCACTCAGCCACAGGGACATGTACTATTAAGTAAATAAAAGTAAATTTTAATGTTTTTCTCATTTTTATCGATTTTTCCAAGTCCCGTTTTTTGACACACTAGGTCCCTTTTCTCGGAGAAGGTCACATATAATAAATTTATTTCCAAGCACTTCTTCACTTTGTATGAGAAGTTCCATAACACTGCGGAATAAAATTTCAACAAAATGAATTTGACACATGATCTTAATGTAGAATTTTTCACCGAATCCGAATTTGAAGTCAGAATGGTCAAAAGTAGAACAGATTTTGAGATATTTTAAAATTACCGTTATTTGGGGTTTTAAAAAAGATGATATCACTATAATAAAATAATCTTGGTATGTAGTATTATATAGATTTTTTTATTTCTTTCTTCTACTTGAAATAATATAAAATTATTAAAGCAACCATGGATTGTTTGTAAAAATTTATCAAGAAATTACTGAAATACAGTGGAACAAAGTTCAAATTTCACAAAATTTTCAATGATTTGTTGCAAATTTGCTTTTTTCAATTTAGTTTTTTTAAACCAAATAATTATTTTTTTTTAGTTTCGTGACTTATCACGTTAGATTATTTTAATAGAAACATTTTGTGCTCAATAGAATACAGATCGGTGCAAAAATTATAAAGTTAGAAAATGTTTGTATTGAAATTAACTAATGTACTTTGTAAAAAAACTTAAAATTTTTAATGAAGTTTGAAATTTTGTCCACTTTATCTTCATAATTTCTTGACTAATCTTGACATGCGGAGTATGTTTATTTTAGTAATTTTACTATCTTTTAATGGAAATAAAAAGTGTATAATCCGACGAATATTTTTGAAGATATTTGCACTTAGGCCACATCATCTTTTTAAAAACCTAAATAATGGTAAATTGGCTATATTTCAAAAACTGTTCTACTTTCAATGACTTTGACTTCATATTCGGATTCAGCAAACAATTTTACATTAGGATTAGGTGTCAGATACATTTGGTCAAAAAACTGTCACGTAGTGTAATTTAAAACATGTTTACCAAATATAAAATAATTTCTATGCGCTCTAACATTGTGAAAATAACAATGGACCCAGTTGGGTCTCCGAGTGGAGGTGCGGTATAGCACCACCCTTCCTAACCTAACATTGCGAAATATTTGAGTTTTTCATACAAACAAAAACCATTATTGTACAGTTTGTCAAATAAACTTATTTGACAAACTGTACAATAACAACACTAGCTCCTTTACTGAAAAGTATGTTTCCACCGACTTAAGTAGGTTTAAGTAAATAACTTCGAAGTGTTTCCACCGAGCCTGTGAGTGATTTATTGTTTGAATTTTCATATTCAATTTATGCACGTACTTTATAAGGTGGGCGCAGCAGCTGCAATGTAAATTTTATTCATATAGGTATAGTTGACATTTAAAATTTATGAAATATTCCTTACTAACGGTCTCGACTAGCCATGAACTTGGTATGGACACCATGTCGGACATCGCAAATGGCCAATGTAGACATATAGCTCATGTGTAACTTTCGTCCATGCTCTGACATGGATGCCCGAACATATGTCTGAGCCACAATGTTCGCCATGAGATTGTCAGTCCGCAACCATTTGCAATAGAAAGAAAAGAGACAGAACAAAATTGGTAAATAGTCCTTATTGCACTAGCGCAAAACACTTTGATATGCCTGAACATGGACATCGCACGTATTCATCACAACAAATATGAATTTTTCACAGTTGCTCTGCCGGCGTCATGTTCATGTCATGTCCAAGTTGATGGCTACTGGAGACGTAGGGTTAATGTCATTTTTTCGAAATTGAATTGATGGATAATCCAGGCAGGGATGTATTTTTTTTTTGTATTTTTAAGAGCAACGCAGGGTTGCATGGATAAATCTAGCTCGAAAATTAGTATTTTCGACATAATTTAAAACAAATCAACTACTTTGAGGTGATTTAGCCATACACAATATGTATTGTAAATCATGTATAAATTAACATGATTTGCACAAATCATCATGATTTGCACAAATCATCATGATTTGCACAAATCATTATGATTTGCACAAATCATCATGATTTGTCTAATAGTACTTTTCCATTATGAGCAAATCAACTTGATTTGAGGAAATCAAGTGGAAGTGTTTCTATTACGTAGTGTACGCGTTTTACTGTTCGAATTTTCGAGGTCAATTTGATGTTTGAGTTGTTTATTTATTTTTATAAATAAAACATTTTTGTCCTCCAGTATACTTTCCATTTTATTCTGATATTCTTCTTTGTATAATGCAACTGTTTTATTGCCTTTATCTGACTGTGTTACATATTATTATATTTGGGTGCCTTTTTAATATTGTAATTTTTAGTTAAAGTAAACTTTTATACATTTTATTTTAATGTTTCAATAATAATATAACTCGATTCTAGTAAGTTTTTCTAACATTCTTGTTATGTATATATTTTTTCTAAGCACCTTTGATGTTAATTTTCTTTAAATTTTAATAAAATAGACACATCCCCTGAAGAAGTGAACATAAAATTCACGAAACGTCGGGATAAATATGTAATAAAAATTTAGTTTTTATTGACATAAAACGAGATAGGCCTCACCAGCTAAATAATAGGAGATTAATTCACAACAAATTTGATTTGGCCAAAAATAAATAAATAATATAATTAAATGTCACTTTTTCGGATTTGTAAGTCACCAATAATGGATGACACAAAGTTGCATTTGTAATAATAACAGCCGCGCAGTGTTGCACTTATAAATTCGACTTAATCAAATCATTTGAGATAATTTGCCTAAATCATGTATATGGAAACGTACTATAAGTCATGCCGTTGGAAATATACTCTAACAATGTTTCAAAATTTGAAATATACCCAAATTCAAAAAATGTTAAATTTTCCTTTACCTTTAGAAGCTCAATAATGGGCATATTCATGAGTCGAAAATTTTTCAAACCATCTTTTATGAATATCAATCCCGAAACTACTCGTAAATGCTGGCTGATTAACTAATTTTACTAATAATGCCAGTATAACTGCCTGTAATAAATAGAATGATTATGATACTTATGTATGTATATCAGCATTTGTGTATTTACTTATCGCATTGATTTTAATTGGTCTAGTTTATTTAGTTTTTGATTATTTTCCAGATAAATCAGTCCCTACACACGAACAAAAGCCATAATGGTTGGTCGAGTCAAGCGTTCAAAACATAAAATACCACAAAATATAAAACACTTTAAATTTAAACATTTTCAATGCACTAATTATGCCAAATTATAATTATCATTTTGCTTTTTCAGTAAAATATTTCTTATTAAAAATACATTGAAATTGATTATTGAAGTGCACTGTCGCTAATGCAGATCATCAGGGTAGAGCAACTGTGAGGAACTAACTACCTATACATATCAATAAAAAATTTGCATGTTTTTTTTTTAATAAAAAGTATTTTACCAAAAAATAAATAAAATAATAATTTGCAACTATAATTAATTTAACCAATTTCAAAAAAAAAAACCGTGAGAAATATAATACACCTACATAAATATAATATAAATATACTGTGTATGAACTGTTGAGATCGTGTGCTCTACACGTCTGGCCTGTTGTCGGTCGGAAGTGCAACAACTGTGGAGTATATCTTTTTTTGAACGAAAGGACCCGATTACACTGATAAAAGCATTGAACATTGCACGAAAAAACTAAATGGCTTCTGTTAACGACAAAGGTAAATGTTTGTATGGATATACATATTAAAGTCCTGCACAAGACTTCGGGCATGTGGCCGCCGCGGCTGGCTCGAATAAAGCCAATTCTACAGGTCCAATTTTCAACCACTTTTTCGAGCATATGGGGCCGTATGTTGGCAATAACGCCACGAATGTTGGCTTCCAAGTCCCCTAACGTTTCTGGTTTGTTGGCGTAGACGAGCGACTTCACATATCCCCAAAGAAGATAATCCAATGGTGTCAAATCACACGATCTTGGTGGCCAATTGACAGGTCCATTCCGCGAAATTATGCGCTCATCGAATGTTTCCTTCAATAAATCGATTGTGACGTGCGCTGTGTGGCATGTAGCGCCGTCTTGTTGGAACCACAACTCATCCACATTCAAAATCTTCAAAATCTTCCATAAAGTTGATGGACAAAGCTCCAATTGCTGTGCACGGTGGCGAATCGATTCATTCGGGTCCTCTTCAACACTTTGCTCTACAGCGGCAATTGTTTCTTCGGTGCGCACTGTTCGACGTCTCTGCGGATGCGTATTATCACATAGAGTAAACGTAGTGCGAAAACGATCCATGGTTAACCGAATTAATTGCTCTGATGGACGATTATGTCGACCATAAAATGGACGGAGCTTGCGGTAAACTTCGCGAACTGAACCATTATTTTCGAAATAAATTTGCACGATTTGCAAGCGTTGTTCTTTTGTCAACCTGTTCATGATGAAATGGCAAACCAAACTAAATATTAATCATTTGACAGCTGACAAAATGGCCGCCAGTTAAAAAAGTGATGCCAACTTAAAGTTCTATACCTCAATAAAAAACACCCATTATAAGAACTTTCAAGACATGAGTGAGTTTTCAAATGCTTTACTACAGAGAAGTCTTCTAAAATAAACGCTAAGCAACACTGTTTGCAATAATTTGTTTCAGCTTTTGCAGGTACAGGAATAAAGAAGAAAATACTTCGTGACTGAAAAATTTGTGATGCTTGCTTCTTTCTACGCATGGGCGCGTATACAAGCGTCATACATGTACATACACACGCGCGTTGTGTATGCTCTTTTATTTTTCTGCGCACACACAAACGCACACATGTATTGACATTAGTTGTGTGTAGACTTGGGTCGAACTCCCCTCTAGCCAGCCTAGTGCCATATGTCTCTATGTCAACACTCTTTTCTCTAGCGACAATTGCAATGTCGACAATTTTCCTTTTATGCGCGAGTAGAGATACGTTACAGACAACAGTTGTAGTGTATTTCTGGTGCCATTGTCAATGAACGCGTCAATAGTTTGTTTTTCTTTTTTATTATGCTATGCAATAATGTTAAAAACTTACGTACATATGTATTTAGGTATGTATGTATTTAACTTTGTTGGCCCAACCCTTATTAAATTGTAGACGAGGGTCACTAAAATGTACTAGTGATTCTTTAGTTCAAATGTCTCCATATGGTCGTAAATGAATAGTGCTAAAGTCTACTGGTAGATTTTCAATGACAACCCTATGTTATATGTCAATAGGCAATTACATTGGCTGCGGTACACCTATTCAGTTGTACTATTGATAATGTCACTAGTAAATCACTACAATTTTACTGTTGATATGGAGCGAGGAAATATCGATATTGTAGACTGGGGCACCTAAAATTTACTAGTGAATCTTTGGTTCCAATGTCTCCATGTGGTCCCAAAAGAACTACTTAGTCAGTATTGCTACAGTCTAGTGGTGGATTTTCAATGACAAGCTAATGTTAAATGTCAATAGATAATTACATTGGCTGGGATACACCTGGTCAGTAGTACTACGGACAATGTCACTAGTAAATCACTACAATTTCACTATTCGCATTTTCTGCAGGGTCGTTCACTAGTTCATTTTTGCCACAAACCAATGATCAAACCCATGTAATTTAAATGGGTTTGATCATTGGTTTGTGGCAAAATTGAACTAGTGAACGAGTTCGACCCAAGTCTAGTTGTGTGCGATTGTTTTAAAAAAACCTCCCTCCCAGCTAGCATTTTGTATCATAATCGAATCTTTTCCGAATCAGCTTGGCGGGAAGAATAACCGCATATGAGCTGATTTTTCGATCATAAATTATACTACCGTTGTGAGAAAATGGTACCCTACAGATGAATCATACCAAAGAATCAGTTATGATACGATTTGCTGATTATTTTTGAGCAATTTTCATATTAAATCCTTTAAATCACCTTTTTGCGGTTTGCATGATGTTCCTCTATTTTCAAGAAATCATTATTTGATCATATAGATGAATCATAAGTGAATCCTCTTTCAATCGCCCAAGTGATAAATCACTTTTTAATCATCAAAAGCGATCTGTAGAGAATCATATATTTCTGCCAAAAATGATCACCCAAATGCTAGCTGGGACATTGTTTGTTAGCACTCATATACACATACACCAATGCATCTATCGTGCTTTGCTTATAATACGACAGCATTTATTATTGGTTTAGCATTCTACAGCCACGAGAATATATTTAAAAAACAAGACATATTTACATTTCAAGACTATTTACGCTGGTCTCTAATACATATGTATGTAAGTACATATATACCAGAGATCTGCATGATTCGAATCAAAAAGCATAACTTTACCTTTTTGAAATATGTATATTTATCTAACACGGTAATACAAAGTATTACGACTTTGTAGAATCAAAATATTATGAAATCCTCTCCGTGCTTAAAACAAAAGAGAGCAAGAGTCTGTTGCAGGTATTTTTCATGTTTACACTGACACTATAAGTAAAATGCAAGCAAAGATATTGAACTGTTGAGTTAATAATAAAAATTGGAAAATTGCAAAACAAAAATATGTGTACTAATAAAACTGAATATTGGAGAAAACATTTTATTATTTCAATATAATTTTACTACAAAATAGTATTTTTTTATACGTTTGTTTATTGTTTGTTTGGTTTTGCTGTACCATCACCCCGCAGAAAATTTGGTGACAATTGAACCAAGCGTACTCGTCATAGGACTTGAGAAAATGGGAGTGCTAAAAAAAGTAGGGCGTAGTCTATGGTGAAAAGAAGACATAACGTGTAAATGGTTACATATTCACCATTTTCGTGATGTATCTAATATATTGAAAAATGCCAAAATCTCGATTTAAAAAAAAAAAATAATAATGAATTAGGTGGTTTCTATATTAAGGTAACTATGTTGTTTAATATTTCTATACGTTGCATTACGTTAGTGCTAATGCAAAATTTATCAGAAAATGTCCAACCAAATTCTTGAGAAAAAAATTCGAATTATATAAAATCTACCATAAAGTAATTGAGAATTTCTAAACTTCTTAAAAGCTAAAAACCTTCAACAGACTCGTTCTAGTATTGTAGCTGAGTCCAGGACCTATCAAATAATATAAATATATGTTTTTTTTCATTGGATTTGCTCTACATTGGAGGCCCTATGTATAAGCAAAAATTGACATGAAGTTAGCATAAGTGACAAAATTGAACATGATCTTAAAGAGTTTTGCCATGAAACTTTACATTAAAAATCATGCTAGGACTTAGAGATGGATTAAAATTAGGCAATGCGACCATTCTTAATGTCAAATTGTATGGAGGAACTCGTTAACACCTATTTCAATTTCGTCACTTATGCTAACTTCATGCCAATTTTTGCTTATACATAGGGCCGTGGAAGCTTAAGCTTAAAGCGGGACATGATCCATCAAAAACTGGGATTTAAAAATAAATATCTTTTAGAAAGCGGGATGTGTAATATGCACATATACAGTTCCGTATATACTTAAGATACACAGTTTTCACAGTTTCTAACATTAGAAAATGTTAATACAAGTGGGGCAAATTTAAAGTTTTTTGAAGAACTCCTGAAAACTCGAACTTCAAGAAATTCTGAGTATGCACGTTTTTAGAGGACCACTTGGACATTAATCTATGACCAATATTATCCGACAGCATTGAATTCCAAAAGTGCGTATCCTTCAGAAAATGCCAAGTTGGAAATTCAATTCATGCTTTTCAGAAATAGATACATGGGCAATAATAAAGGAGGAGCATGACTTATCTCCGTCTGGGTTGCCTCATTTACTGGAAAAGTCCTTTAGAAATGCATTATAGCCTAACAGAGCTCTGTTAAGACACTAATGAAGTTCCGTTAAAGCACAAGGTTCGTGTCAAGGGTTATAAATCTATACAAGCACAAATTTTAAATTACTCCGATTCCGACAGAAAATAATTCAGCAGTGATAATTTTAAAACTCTTAATGAGATGTTAATAATGAGAATTGTATTCTACAAATTAGATGAACTACGAAGCACACAGAGATTTGGATAGTTAAGCAATAACTGGACTTAAAAAATATTTGGATTTAATTTGTATCAGTTGCATTTTAATAAAAATCTAATAAGAGATTGAAAATTTCAATAGCGGGATGTGTGGTCAGGTAACTGAATATCGTAGCACCATAAAGGTTTCAAAAGTGTATTAAAAGTTTACAATCTAGACTGAGAATTGAATTTCTACTAGTTAATCAATCAATTTATCCGAGTTAAGTTAAGCTTCATATGTGTTAGCTTAGAGTCAATATGGTGTGGTGTTTCCATGTAAGCCGTCGCTCAAGCTGTATGTTGAGGAACAAGTTGGGAACAGGTATCTCTTTCTTCATAGGGTAAATGTTACCTGAACACATTTTTGTTCGTTTACTTTTATTCTCCATAGTTCAATGGGGCACTATTACGAATATTATATATTATATGTACTACGAATATTTTTGTTTGTTTAGTATGTCTATATAAGAAAGAATCCGCTAGAGCCTGTATTACGAATATTTATTTGGTTTTGTATATACATATATAAGAAAGACTTGGCTGGGAAAGACAATGAATCGATATAAATGGACCGTCAAGTCACTCTGGAACAAGCTCCGTAACTATACTTCGCTTTTAACCTAAGCTTAACAGGTGTTTATACTTTTGATATACGAGTACCTCTGTGGTCGAGTGGGTAGTGTGCAGGCTTGCACGAGGTTTTCAGTTCGAGTCCCAAAAAATATCTGCTCAAAAATAAATTATAATTGATTTTGTAACAATAAAAACAAAAATCATAAGTTTTCATTGTTACAGTTAAGTGTTGGAATGACATTTTTAAATAACTATATAATTCTACACCGAATAGGCCACTGCGGGATAGTTCAGTGACAAGCCAAAAGGCGTATACAAAGTATCAATTAACCCCATCCTAGGCCATCCCCATGTAAAAGTGACTGGTCCGCTTTATAGGAAGTGTTGGAACTCGGACTGGTCCCTATCACTTTAAACCGACCACGTGACTAGTCTTGTGTCAGTTCCATTTCCTGCAGGGCAGCTACTTGATGGTTGCAGTTGTACAATAGTTACAAAAACAATATCAAAATTTTCTGAGTTCATTTTGGTTGCTTCTGCAAAAGTGTTAACACCTTCAATAGAAACCATTAGTGATGCCAATGTTTACTTTGAAATACACCTCTGGTGTGATGAGAATACTTAAGTTTCTAAAATGGTTTAGAAAACAAAACATTTACCGACCGCTTGTCAAATTTATTATCCGTATTCTCTCCCACTCGATACATTTTGCGTTTACATGATAAGATTTTGTACATTCTACAGCATTTTTTGATATGTCGTAATACATTGTATTACCATGTAAAGACAGCTTTAACATTAAAAAAAAAACAAATGAAAGTTGTTAATGCATGATTCATATTCACAAGACTATTGTTAATAAATGTATGCAATTGCTTGCAAGTTCTGTTTATTCATATGATTCACAAAGGCACTGTTTTATTAACTTAAGATTTCATCTGTGCAACGTGCTTTTGTGAGTAATTTGATTATTGTACAAAACAATCAAACAACAGTATGAAGTTTTTATTTACATTACTTTACGTAAAAAACAAGAGTTATGGTAGAGTTAGTAGATTCGTATTGTGAGTTGACGGATCAGCTGACAAAATCTGTAACATAAATATAATATGTTGCTGTTTATTTTATACATATGTATCGCAACGTATGTGAGGTAGAAATCTACAGAAAATAGATTTATACGTCAACTTCTGTCTTACATACATACACACACATGTATAAAGCAAAGATAAATACAATAACAGCTGACACGTTCGCTGGAAATCTCACGTTTTTACTAACTAACATCCAGAATTAAACGATACGACCACTTCAAAAGTGACACGATACGAATCGACTAATTCTACCATTAGTTAATGGCAGTCAGTTGTTAGAGAGTTAACACGGCAAGCAACATCATTAGTATATAATGATGTTAAAAAACAAAATGAAAGCATTGTGTATGTGAGTGGACAGCAAAATCAACCCATCCAGTTCTCTGATATGTACATACAGTCGACTCTTGATAATTTGAAACTCGTTAATTTGAATCTCGCGGTAATTTGAACTGTTTTCCAAGTCCCTTGAAAAACACTCAATAAATTGAAAAATATCTATGTAATTTGGTCCCCTCAATAATTTGAAATTATTTGAATGGCATTTTGATCGCCGGCTCGCTATAATTTGAATTTTTTGGCTCTACGCTCTATAATTTGAATTATTTTAATTGCTGTGTTTTATGCAAAATATAAAATAAATAAAACAACCATTTATTTTAGTTTTTTGCGATGTGCTACAAGAATGACATCTTGCTCGCCAACGTTCTATAATTTGAAGTTCGGTTCGGTGAAAATTGATTAGACAAAGAGAGATTGAAGTCTTTAACTCAAAAAAAAATTACTAACTTTTTTTCATTATAAATTTTATCTATACTAGGTATATCTGTCACTGTAAGAAAGTTCCCAATAAAAAATTTGAAATTTTAAATAAACTCTTGTTAATTTGAATTTTGTCTATCTCTCTTTCGATATTTTGAAGTCTCGTGTTAAAATGAAAACTCGATTATTTGAACTTTTTCTCTGGTCCCTTCAGTTTCAAATTATTAAGAGTCGACTGTACATACGAGTACATTTGAATTAAGTAATTTAAAATAATCGTCTATGTTCTGGCTTCCACATCGTTTTCACATGTTTTGTTGTGAGTTCGGATGTTAAAACACATGCTACACCTGTTTAAGTTGAAATTTATAAAATACAAACTAATAGTACAAATTAGTGATGCACGAATATTCGTATTCGAATTGTCGAGTATTCGGCCATTTTTAGATATTCGTATTCGCCAAATAAATGCATAAATCCTAAACGAAATTTAAATAAATGGCTTAAAATATTAGTTTTGCTTTGTATCATTTTCAAATATTATTTAAAACGATCATTAAAATGTTTTTATTAACTTTAAAGTACGCCAACAGGAGTATGAAGTCCTTTTTCATAAAAATTTTTTATTATTTCATATTGCAGGCGTAAATAGAACCCCAATTTAATGTCTAAAAATCTTACATATAATATTCGTATTCGTATTCGCGAATATTGTTTCAAATATTCGAATTCGTATTCGCGAATGTCAAAAATTGACATTCGTTACATCACTAGTACATATCGTCGGTTGGTTATTGGCTTGCTGCAGACATAATGTATTTTGAATATACTGTGCCCTAAACCAATAACCAACCGACGATATGTGTTCTAGCATCCGAATTTATAATTCATTCATTCGTTCAGCATATTACCAGCAAGTAGGGATGGGCAAATGAAGAAAATGTATCGATATATATCGTATCGATGTTTTTGAACAGTATCGATATATATTTTTTGAAAACATCGATATTTCGATATATCGATATTTTTTGCTGCACAATTACTCACTTTAAGAAATTTAATACAAAAGAACTATTTATGTTAAGTTATACGTAACCTACTGTAGCTCCTTAATACTTCATTAGTCTTTACTTTCTGTTGCTGCTCTGTGCTGTGTCGTTCTGTTTCTAAATTTTAATAGTTACTTTTTCTGTAATACATTATCAGCTGTTTCGGACCAGAATGGTCACAGTTTTCCACTAAAGTGATGAGTTTTGCATCGTCCATTGTTATTAGAGTTCTTCTTTTCCCGGACTTTTTCATTTCCCGGGAAAGTGGGAACAACTTTTCTGTTTTTAACATTTATAAGCACATGTCAAAAAAATAATACAATTTGAATTCCCGGGCGTAATTGTTGCAAAGTTTTAGCTATAGTTCTACCATCGCATTCATAAAGTGAATAACGACATTCATCGAGGAATGTGTACATTTGTACAAACTAAAGTTGGCCGCACAAATTTCCCGGGATTTCTTTCCCGAAAATTCCGTATGAAAAACACTAATTGTTATGTTTCAATATAGTTTTATGTTTTTCTGGTAAATATTAAATTTGTTTAAATTCTTAAAGCACAATCACAGTTTATTTCGAAATGTATTTTCTTTATTTATGGGGATATGTGAAGTCGCTCGTCTACGCCAACAAACCAGAAACGTTAGGGGACTTGGAAGCCAACATTCGTGGCGTTATTGCCAACATACGGCCCCATATGCTCGAAAAATGGTTGAAAATTGGACCTGTAGAATTGGCTTTATTCGAGCCAGCCGCGTCGGCCACATGCCCGAAATCATATTTAAACATTAATGGCATAAAATTATCCTTCCAATAAAGCCAAATTGATGGACATTAAAACGATTTTCTTGTGTTTTATTTCAATTCGAAGTTCTATACCTCTAAAAAAATCGTATTAACGACGGGAACATATATACATACATATGTATATACATACATATATAATATTTTGTAATGGCAGTAACTAAAAACAAGAAATTATTACCATTTTATACATTGGTAGATATATTTGATATAATTTTGAAACTTTTATATTGTATGGCAAAAGTTTTTGAACTTCAAAATAATTTTTTTGTTCACAATAATGTTGTGAACACCGCCAATTATTCAAAAACTATGGCAACATCAGAAAGAGAAAGAGAGTAAAAAATTGAGAGAATAAGAAAGTCCGCAGAGAAAATAAAATAGATTTTAATTTTATACCGTTCCGCACTGCGGTTTTTTACTTCAAAATCGTATGAAAAACCGCGCCGCAATAAATTATCGTTACATTGTGTTCAGACTCTTAATTGTAAGAACTTGCAAGAAAATTTTATTCATGTCAGAACCATGGATGGAAATCATCATGCAATTGCACTTTTTAGGGTTTTGTACACCAAAGGTGAAAAGAAACCCTATTGTTTTCGCTACGCTGTCCGTCTGTCCGTCCGTCTGTCAAAAGGTATTTTCTGGAGAACCGTAGGAGCTGAAATTTAGACACAGTGCGTAGACCTTTGGCCGCTACAACAACAAATACATGAAAGTTGGAAATTAAAGGGTCTTCCAAAACGAGCAACGAAAAATTATAAAATATAATGTAATATACATACAATTGTATGTATATACACTTGAAATTTGTAAGGTTAGTGTATTTTTATACAGACTAAAACAATTAACACTAAAATTTAAACAAATTTAAATTAAAAGGTGTTCCATAAGTTAATGTAATTTTTACTATGTAATTTTGACAACTTGCTGTATCCTGGAAACCGTAAGAGCTAAACTCTTGAAATTTTCAAAAACGGTAAAACTAAGAAAATCCCAAAAGTATAAAATCACCAAACCGAAAAAAACGCAAAAACAAACAAAAAATCGCCAAAACGAAAAAACGCTTAAATGAAAAAAAATCGCCATAATGAAAAAAAAACTTCAAAATGAAAAAAGTTGCAAAAATTAAAAAAATCGCCAGAATGAAAAAAAAAATCGCCAAAATGAAAATAAAATCGCCAAATTGAAAAAAAATTGCCAAAATGGAAAAAAACCCCCAAACACTGAAAAAATCGCCAAAACGAGAAAAAAGCGAAAAAACCAAACAAAAATCATTTCAGCTGAAAAACGCAAAAAAAAACACCATATTAAAAAAAATTAGCAAAGCCCAACGTACGGAACCCTTCGTGCGCGAGTGAAAGTCGCACTTTACTGAATTTATTAAATAATTAATTTAACAACAAAAAACACACAACAGGTGGTTGGATAACTCTTGCAAGTAAAATTTTTACTAGTAATAATTTGTAGGAATTTTTTTGTCTCTCAAATTTTTTCTCTCTTTTGACGCTCTCTCCTTGAAAATTTTTTCAGTTAATGAACACTTTCCAGTAACAATTGTTACAAATTCGTAACCATTTTTAGTAAATAAACAAACTTATTTATATTAACCTTTTAATTTGATTTTTTAAATTAATTTTTATAAACACTTACATAAATTTTGTTTGATGTCACTTTAATTTTCAATAAACCAATGTGTGTGTGTGTGTCTGAAAAAAAATGTCTAAGCATATAAAACAAAATTAATATTATGTCACTTTAATAGTCGACAAAAGAGGTGACTTGGGGACAGTTAACCCTACATTTCCTTCAGGATATATATATATATATGTGACCTTCTCCGAGAAAAGGTGACCTGGTGTGTGAAAATTAAGTTTTGAGAAAAACTCATTTCATCTTATTCTACACCCCTTTAGGTAACAGAATCCACTCTTAAGTCCAAACCCGTTTTTTGACGCACTAGGTCCCTTTTCTCGGAGAAGGTCACATATATATATTTTAAAGAGAAGTAACACTCAGGCAATGAATGCCTACTACTATTACTAGGTTTTACCTTCCTTAGGAAAAGGATAGTGATAGAGAAGACAGGTGGTGAAGGAAGAGATAGAGGAAAGCTTCATTATTTTACAACTCTGCTTTTTGAACGTGAGTGTCTATGCCTTCATCACTTGGACTTTCCTACAACAACTTGATACAAAGGGACACTAATGCACATCAGAAAAATGCGTGTGGTGTTGTTTTTTGATGACTGAGCGATACTGGGGTCGAACACAGGACCTGCGGTTTTGTAGTCAACGTGCTAACTACTTCAGCCAACGCTGAATGTATGTATGTATATGTACGCTAAAATTTCAAAATCTTTAATTTATAATCTTACTTTCTATTTGTTTCTATACTTTTCAAGGGCCGAGGTTGGGGGTGCGCCACATGCAGGTGTTTTTGATATTCCTAAATATCCTTGTAATCTATACAAGTCGTTATAATATTGGTGTCGCTGTAGTGGCCATAACAAATTCGAACACAACAAATCCAAATTTTACGGTATGCTCAAGAAATAATAACTAATACGTCTACATACCGGTGGCTTAATACAGGGTGTTTTTTTAGAGGTATAGAACTTCGAATTGAAATAAAACACAAGAAAATCGTTTTAATGTCCATCAATTTGGCTTTATTGGAAGGATAATTTTATGCCATTAATGTTTAAATATGATTTCGGGCATGTGGCCGCCGCGGCTTGCTCGAATAAAGCCAATTCTACAGGTCCAATTTTCAACCACTTTTTCGAGCATATGGGGCCGTATGTTGGCAATGACGCCACGAATGTTGGCTTCCAAGTCCCCTAACGTTTCTGGTTTGTTGGCGTAGACGAGCGACTTCACATATCCCCAAAGAAAATAATCCAATGGTGTCAAATCACACGATCTTGGTGGCCAATTGACAGGTCCATTCCGCAAAATTATGCGCTCATCGAATGTTTCCTTCAATAAATCGATTGTGACGTGCGCTGTGTGGCATGTAGCGCCGTCTTGTTGGAACCACAACTCATCCACATTCAAAATCTTCCATAAAGTTGATGGACAAAGCTCCAATTGCTGTGCACGGTGGCGAATCGATTCATTCGGGTCCTCTTCAACACTTTGCTCTACAGCGGCAATTGTTTCTTCGGTGCGCACTGTTCGACGTCTCTGCGGATGCGTATTATCACATAGAGTAAACATAGTGCGAAAACGATCCATGGTTAACCGAATTAATTGCTCTGATGGACGATTATGTCGACCATAAAATCGACGGAGCTTGCGGTAAACTTCGCGAACTGAACCATTATTTTCGAAATAAATTTGCACGATTTGCAAGCGTTGTTCTTTTGTCAACCTGTTCATGACGAAATGGCAAACCAAACTAAATATTAATCACTTGACAGCTGACAAAATGGCCGCCAGTTAAAAGAGTGATGCTAACTTAAAGTTCTATACCTCAATAAAAAACACCCATTATAAAAAAGGGGTGTCTCGATTTTCTTTTTGAAATCGCGTTTTCAACGTTTTCTGATAGCCAATGTACAAGTACATACTCCTTAAATAACTCAGTACGTTACAGTTAAAAATAAAGGATTTATGAACACTTAAAAAATCATTTTTAAGTTTAAATGCTATAAAATATCGAAAATTCGAGTTCCGCCTTTCTTATATTAAGCCATCGATATATACATCTGTGTAAATATGTATGTAGGTATGTACATTGTACATCCTCCATATACTCTACTTTTTTTTTCTTTGAAGGAATATAGTTGGAGCGAGAGAGAAATTTCTTACATACTGTCCAGTTTCTATTGGGGCTACGTGATAACACAGTTTCCGGGGGGACTTTTAAGCAAACGTTTTGGTGCGAAATTGATTATGAATGTTTCAACCTTTTCATCGGCCATTTTGAGTGCGATCACACCTTGGTGTGTGAGCTGGGGCGGTTGGCAAGCTTTTTGTATGATACGTATTGGCCAGGGATTGTTTCAGGGTGGCTTGTTTCCCTGCATACATGAGCATTTGGCCAAGTGGTCGCCCACTGAAGAACGTACTCGCTTGGGTGCCTTAAGTCAAACTGGTTGTGAATGTGGCATCGTTTTAGCCATGGGCATGAGTGGTTTAATAGCAGAAGGACCTTTGGAATGGCCTGGTATTTCGTACATTTCGGCATTCATGTGTTTTGTTTGGTGCCTTCTTTGGACGATTTTTGGTTCCAACAATGCCACCGTTTCAAGGTTTATAAGTGAGAAGGAAAAGCACTATATCGAATCATCCTTAGAGCATGTAGATGACTTTCACAAAACCAAAATTCCCGTACCCTGGAAATCTATATGGCTGTCGGTGCCATTTATAGCCTCATTGATTGCACGCTGTGCTGAAAGTTATGGTTTAAATATTTTACAGACACAAATTCCTTCCTATATGAATGGTATTCTTGGTCTACACATTAAAAGTAATGGTCTGTTCTCAGCATTGCCCTTCTTAGCAATGTGGGCTATGTCCTATGTTTATCTGTTACTGGCAGATTTATTTCTACGCAAAAGGATTCTCAGCCTGGCAACTGTGCGTAAATTATGGAATAGCATAGCGTACTGCGTACCAGCGGCTGGTTTGATATGCATTGGGTTTTTGGATGTGGATAATAAAACCTGGGCAATCGTTTTAATGACTGTGCTGGTTGGTGTCCACAGTGGTGCCACGATCGGTAGTGGTTTGAATACAATTGACTTATCACCAAATCATGCTGGTGTGTTAATGGGAATTGCTAATACCATATCAAACTTCATGCCTTTAATCGCCCCTTTGATAGTGGGTGCTATTATCTCGGATACAGTAGGTTTACATACATACTATATAATTCTGAATAATCATCCCTATACTTGTTTTTTTTTATTTAATTTATTTATTTTTTATTCCAGTCTAATCGCTCTCAATGGCAATTTGTTTTTATTATTGCTGCTATAGTTTACTTTTGTGGTAATTTAGTTTATGTTATTTGACCCTAAAGACCAAAAACCACTTTCAACTGAGCTTTAAAACCTGCAGCTGAAGTTGAACCATTGGAAATAATAAGTTCTAGTTCATAAATGAATGTACTTATTAAATAAAAAGTTTTTAAAAACTTTTATTTTAGCATTTATGTATTGTTACGCAAAAATATTCGAACAGAGCTAATGTAAATTTTTTTATAAATAAGAAGAACTATCTAGAAGGATTTAGTTGAAGAAGTAAACGTACACACGTACACATAAAAGTGCAAACACATGATAGAAACAACTCTGTATTAGCAACAACACACGGTATTACCAACATAAAAGTCGTTACACAGTGACTCTGAAATTTAAAATAACGGCCATTTGAATTATCTATAAACACCTAGAAACAGTAACATGAATTTTCCAGATTGTGTTAGAAGACTGTTTGATGACCTGGGCTAGCAATAGTAAGCGACAACACAGATGGTAACGTGCATAGCAGCAACATCGTTATGCAGTAATACAGTTTCTTCCATTTGGCTTTACTAAGTGCACACATTTCATTAAGCCATAAATGAGCACATAGCGAAGATTCTAGAATCTAGATTCACTCCCTGTAGTACAAAAGGTGGTACCCTGTGTAAGAGGCAGTCAGTGTGAATCAGATAATAGTGGAATCGACATCGTTGAAACTGAAGACAACTTGTGAATGTAATTAAGTAAAGTGAGTCTGTATTTTTGTATAAAGAGTGAGCATCAGCAGAATAAGTCGCGTATGTGACAAACAGCCGAGGGGGAGTTTTGCTACAAGAACAGTGCAGTCAGTTAGACGTGTGTATACAACAGCCCGAAAGACGTAGTGATAACCAGTTGTGGTATATTTAAGTAATCTATGTGCGTGTAGTTAAGCTCTTGATTTTGACTAGAATAACTGTTATTAGTAAATAAAGTGTCATTCTTAACCCTAATTATTACACTGGGGTCTTTTATTCATTTGCACATCTTCGAGTCCACAGTAAAGCGTTTTTAAAGGCTAAAAACTTAACAATATGTAATTATTATTATTTCCACAATAATTTTAACTTTGTTTTTATAATTTTATGCTTGTTTATTACATGTTACAAATACAGTTGCAAATTATATTTTAAATTGATTATGCAAGCTGTAAATTAGACCCACTTTGGGTTATAAAGTAGCTTGACTATTTAGCATTTTTATTTTTAGGTTCCCCTATAAAATTTCCTTCAAAGAATGTCGTATTTTTATTCTTTATTATGTAATGAAAAGGTCTGTCGGCGAAAAATATGACGCCAAGTATATGTGGAGTGAGTACAGCATCTGGAAGTAAAAATATAAAAAAAACAGCTTAAGAATAAAATTAAAAATTTATTGATACCAAAAAGGGATGGAAACAAAACGGGGAATCAAGGACTATTGTTAATAAAACTTGCATTTCAGGTAGGAATGGACAAAAACCATTGATTTTCTTATAACATCGATATTTTGTTTCGAAACATCAATATAATTCGATGTTTTTTTTTTTTTGCTCCTAAACAATCGGAAATCATCGATGTTTTCTTTCGGTGCATAGAAATTACGAATTGTATACAGAACGTGGTAAATGTTATGTGAACAACTGGCAACACTATTATAAGCGGTGAATAGGCTCGTGCCTGGCAACTTTACTCTCAACAACTTCAACTTTTGTTGATCAACTCGTAATTCAACTGTTAGAAAAAAAGAGAAATTTGTATTTCCGTCTCCGTCTTTCTTACAGCTGAATTACGAGTTGAGCAACAAAAGTTGAAACGTGTGAACCAGGACTTAATGGTTACCGTCACTAACTGTGCGGCTTAGTTCCGGTTCACACACTTCTTCAGCTGTAGGGCTGGATCTTGGAAATTCCTATTTCCTATATGAAGGTATAGGTCGTTCGCAGCAGCCGAAGGAGTATTCCATACGTGGGCTCTTTGGCTACGTGCCTTTGTAATTTTTTTTTTCAATTTGGAACACAGAACACTGCAATACTCCCAACAAACAGCTTGCTAACCACGCGCAGGGAGTATATAAGGCAGATCGGCTGAGAACTGGCTTTGCGGAGCCGCCGAATAGTTTCTACCAGCCGCCGCCGCTGATCCTTGGGAACATCGGTTCCGTCTGAAAGATTATTTTCGCAAGCGGGGCAGGTGATGACTCAACAAAGAAACAGATTGAGTGGTGAAAGACTTGGTTAACTTTTATTTCTTTATTTTTATTTACGAGTATTTCTGTATATCGTGCCATAACCGCCAAAAAAGCTTAAGCGCCATAATTTTCGAAATTAGTTTTTTGACGAAAATCTATTATTTGCGATCGTTATTGCTCGATATAATTCGTCATTTTAATGCATCGAAAGAAAACATCGATGTTTTCCGATTGTTTTTTTTCATTCCTAGTCTGAACAGTCAATGCTATCATTCAAAACTGATGAATTTTTTCATGTTCAAGTGTGTGTACCCCGCTTAAAGTTGTGCAACTGTTAACATACGTTGAGTAATTTGACAGCTATTAGTGGGGTTTCAGCAGCACGCAAAATCTTAGCAACAGAGTACAAAAAGTCCCAAAACTTACACCCATATGCAAAAAATTAACGTGTGCTTCAAGTGTACGTTAAACCTGGTTTTTGAATGGAAATTTTGTTTTAACGTACACTTCAAGCACATGTTAATTTTTTTTGCATATGGGGGCTAATATTTTAAAGAACGTTGAGAAATTAAAACAATTATCTTACCAGTAGCCGCAGCTGCCTCAGCACCCTTTTCATTGACTTCAATAACAGCTTTATGAATCATTGAAGACACATGCAGATTTGATTCACCAGCCAGTATATGATCGAATTCAGCTTCTCTGGAGAACATGCGACGCATGCCCAACTTTGAGTATAATAAATAAAAAAAAAATTAATTTTGGTAAATTAAATTAAATGTAAATTCACGTATTTTCTACTACCTCCTGCAAAGGTTCCGACAGTTCAACTTTAAATTCAGCATCGAATTTCGGCAAATACACTTCAATTTCGGAAACTCCCATTTTATTGCTTAAGTCGGCCAATGAAATATTTTTAAGTTTTTCCTCTACCTCAAATAAATTGGTATTACGTCGGGGTAAAATAATCAGCATGGATAAATCAGAATCTGTATAAGGCAATTCTACTGCTTCAGCATTCAACTCGCGTAGAAAGCCATAACCGAAATCAGCCTTTCTAGACATCATTTGCACTTTAAATGTATTTTTATCGGAATGAAAATCAGTTTCTTTTGTATCTTTTTTATTAAATTGGTGTACCCATTCTCCCTTGAAGTGTATGGCATTAACCAGCACCAATCTGGTGTCATTATTAAATACATTTGGTGATACCAAATCTTTAATTAAATTATCAGTTTTGTCTTCTACCCAGGAGTTTATAGTGTTGGCAGCTACTTGACCATTGCTAAAGTCTATCGCTTCAGCTGATGAAAAGAATTTTTCGTTTAACAATTTATTAAATTCTTCTTTAACTTTAACGTTAGGCTTGATATAAATTTTATTGGCGATTTTGAGAATCGAACTATGCTGATAATTTTTCAAAATATTATAATAGTGGAGGGCCAAATGGTTGGGATTTTGATCAGACGAAATAAAAACCCTATCCATTTCGGAAGCAGTATTACCACTCGCACCCATACGACTCATGGCAATGCATGTTTGTATGGAGAAGGGAGAAAGGATGATGTTGCTGTTCGGATGTTTTTTCGCCAGCTCGGAATACAAGCGGCTATCGAATTTCGTTAACTGGTCATTTAGTATTTTCTCGTTTAGAGGATTAGCTGAAATATAAAATAAAATGTAATTCAAAATAAGCACAGATGTATATAATATATGTAAGTTAGTTAGTTATCAGTCGTACGTTTATCGTGTGGGTAAGTTAATAACAGCCTGTTTGCAGAAGACGACAAAATTTAAACTCGACGAGCCGATACATAGACGACTACGTACGAATTAGCGTTTATAGAACACGCCACTATTTTGTCGTGCAACTTAGGCCGGGCAGGATGACCGATGACATTTTTCAAAAAAAAACGGCACCAAATAGGGGATTTATCAAAAACAAGTAAGAGTGCTATATTCGTCTGTGCCGAATCTTATATACCCTTTACCAACGTACGTACATATATATAGTATGCAGACACATACATACATATTTGTTTTGTGAAAAAATTTATAATTTTTTTAAAGTTTCCATCTTTGGAGCTGTAATTTTAATTTTTCAAATTTCATACGCCAAACTTTTCTTTCAGAAGCATAAAATATATTCAATTTATAAAGAAAAATAAAAAAATTTAAACCTATTTAATTTTACATAACACAAAAGCGTGAGTTTTCCAACCAACCCTGGAGTCATAATTTTGGATTTTTCTGATTATTGATACCGATCTAGTTTTTTAAAAAATACATAAAATATGTAAAGTAAACGAAGCAAAAACGAAATAAGAAAAAACTTAGTTTAATTTAATTCCTTTAATATTAAAAAATTCAGTAAAGTGCGACTTTGACTCGCGCAGTTTTTTTCAGTTTAAACGATTTTTTCAGTTTTGTTGCTTTTTTCTCATTTTTGCCATTTTTTTCTGTTTTTTTTTTTTCATTTTGGCGATTTTTTTCTGTTTTTTGGGGGTTTATTTTAATTTTGGCGACTTTTTTTCATTTTGGCGATTTTTTTGGCAATTCTTTTTCCATTTTGGCGATTTTTTCCTATTTTGGGATTTTTTTTCATTTTGGCGATTTTTTTTTCATTTTGGAGATTTTTTTTCTGTTTATGGGGCTTTTTTTATTTTGGAGATTTTTTTCATATTAGCGATTTTTTTTCATTTTGGCGATTTTTTTCCGTTATTTGGGGTTTTTTTGTTTTGGCGATTTTTTTTTCATTTTGGCAATTTTTTTTATTTTGGCGATTTTTTTCTCTTTTTGGGGGTTTATTTTCATTTTGGAGATTTTTTTCCTTTTGGCGATTTTTTTAATATTTCGATTTTTTTTATTTTGGCGTTTTTTTCATTTTGGCGATTTTTTTTCATTTTGGCGTTTTTTTTTCATTTTGGCGATTTTTTTTCTGTTTTTTGGGTTTTTTTTTCATTTTGGAGATTTTTTTCATTTTGGCGATTTTTTCCTTTTTGGCGATTTTTTTACTGTTTTGGGGTTTTTTTTAATTTTGGCGATTTTTTTTCTGTTTTTGGGGCTTTTTTCATTTTGGAGATTTTTTTAATTTTGGCGAATTTTTTTTTTTATTTTGGCGATTTTTTCCTGTTTTTGGGTTTTTTTTCATTTTGGCGATTTTTTTCATCTTGGCGACTTTTTTCATTTTAACGATTTTTTCCTATTTTTTGGGGTTTTTTTTTTCGTTTTGGCCATATTTTTCGTTTTGGCGATTTTTTTTTTCATTTTGGGGTTTTTTTCATTTTGGCGATTTTCTTTCATTTTAGCGATTTTTTTTACTGTTTTGGGGTTTTTTTTAATTTTGGCGATTTTTTTCTGTTTTTTGGGCTTTTTTCATTTTGGAGATTTTTTGAATTTTGGCGATTTTTTTTTATTTTGGCGATTTTTTCCTGTTTTTGGGTTTTTTTCATTTTGGCGATTTTTTTCATCTTGGCGACTTTTTTTAATTTTAAATTTTTTTCTTTTTTTGGGGTTTTTTTTCGTTTTGGCCATTTTTTTCGTTTTGGCGATTTTTTTTCATTTTGGGGTTTTTTTCATTTTGGCGATTTTCTTTCATTTTAGCGATTTTTTTTACTGTTTTGGGGTTTTTTTTTAATTTTGGCGATTTTTTTCTGTTTTTGGGGCTTTTTTTCATTTTGGAGATTTTTTTAATTTTGGCGATTTTTTTTTATTTTGACGATTTTTTCCTGTTTTTGGGTTTTTTTCATTTTGGCGATTTTTTTCATCTTGGCGACTTTTTTTCATTTAAAATTTTTTTTTCTTTTTTTGGGGTTTTTTTTCGTTTTGGCCATTTTTTTCGTTTTGGCGATTTTTTTTCATTTTGGGGTTTTTTTTCATTTTGGCGATTTTCTTTCATTTTAGCGATTTTTTTTTATTTTAGCAATTTTTCCGGTTATTCGCGATTTATTTTAGTCTTAGAAATTTTTTTTGTAATTTGGTGCTTTTTTTCGTTTTAGCGATTTTTTTTTTGTTTTTTGCGATTTTTTTCGGTTTGGCGATTTTATAATTTTTTGTTTTTTTAGTTTTACCGTTTTTGAAAATTTCAAGAGTTTTGCTCTTACGGTTTCCAAGATACAGCAAGTTGTCAAAATTGCATATCAAAAGTGCATTAACTGACGGAACACCCTTTAATTTAAATTTTTGGAAATTTTAGTGTTAATTTTTGAAGTCTGTATAAAAATACACTAACCTTACAAATTTCAAGTGTATATACATACATACATACAATTGTATGTATATTACATGGGATTTTAACATTTTTCGTTGCTCGTTTTGCAACACCCTTTAATTTCCAGCTCTCACGCATTTGTTGTTGTAGCGGCCAAAGGGTTACACACTATGTCCAAATTTCAGGTCTCTAGCTCTTACGGTTCTCGAGAAAATACTAATATAGTTTTAGACATAGTTAATTTTACATGACACAAAAAGTTAAAGTTTTCCAACCCTGGAAACGTCTTTTTAAATTTTTTATATTTTTTCAATTTAAAATTCCAATTTTAGTCGTACTGAAGTGTAAAATAAGTTTTTTTATTAAAAAAAAATAAAAATTTGTTTTCGGTAGTTACTTTTATATGGCAAAATAAAGTTTAAGTTTTCCAGCTCTGCAATGGTCTGCTCGATTATGCTGAATTTCAATACCAATCTATTTTGGAAAATTTCTGACACACCAGTCCAAGAACGAAGTCTCTAGCTCTTCTGGGAGCTTCGGAAAACCGATTTCACGTACAGACAGACGGACAGACGGACAGACGGACAGACGGACAGACGGACAGACGGACAGACGGACAGACGGACAGACGGACAGACGGACAGACGGACATCGCTTATTCGTCTTCCCTATGCATAAGGATCCAGAATATATATATTTTATGTGTCGCTTATTGATATTATAGAAATTACAAACGGAATGACAAACCTATATATACCCTTTTACCATTTTTGTTGGTAAAGGGTATAAAAAGGGGACAAAATTTAAAATAACGAGAAAACTACACTAAACTTTTTATTTTTAATGTATTTTTATGTAACTCACCCTAAAAGAAGGGGGACAAAAAGTGGCAAGCCATTCGGAAAAGTGGAAATGCAGTCGAAAAAGTGGCAATTTGCCACTTTAGTTGGTCAAACGGTCACGCTGAGGCCGGGCATTTTTGGGCACATGACACAAAGATGTAAACTCGGCCTTAGAAATCACGTTCACAAGGAGTAACATTATTAATAAATCACATTATCGCTCAACCCTAATATGTACACATCATCGGGTAATTAAACATTAAGTTATTTCGTCGATTGGTTATTGGTTTGCAGCACAGTATATTCAATATACATTATGTTTGCAGCAAACCAATAACCAACCGACGATTTGTCCATTATATATGAATAATGTGTCCTTTTTTCAAATTATTTCTCATCGATATCTTGAATATATGAGGATATATAAAGTTATTTTCCCCTTTTATATTTCCCTTAGTAAATGTACTAATTTGACTTACTTGCAAGGAAGTGAACAATATTGTTATAATTAGTATATGCGGCAATAAAGATTTTTGTCTTTTTCTGTAACTCTGTTGAGGGTAAAAAATTCAGAAACTTTAACGGCCTGACCCGGGATGTCGACAAGAAAGTTTCTATCGCTTTCTTATATTGAAAAAAAACAAAATAACAAAATTTGTTTTTGTTTTCAATATAAGTAACTTTAAAAAGTTTCTTGTCGTTAGCGTGGGCCAGGCCCGTAAGCTTAAATAAAAACATACATACATATGTATGTATTTATTACTTTTATTACTATACAAAATCTTATATCGTGTAGTTTTAAAGAACAAATGACAAAAACTTTCTCGAAAACACATACTTGTTCCATGCGGCTAACCAAACACTAACCGACGATATGTATATTTTTTGCATTTAGATACATACATACATATGTATAGTTTTGTATATTTTATACATATGTATAATTTTTTTGCGCCAACAATCAGCTGTTGTATATATTTTATTGGATTTTACAATTTTTCCGGTCGCGTACTTTTATATGCAAACTTTTTTATTGAGAGTAATTTCTTTAAATTACTCAGTATTTACACAATAACTGGAATTTGCTGTAAAAGTACTCTAACGTACCTATTGTTAAAGGCTCAGTTACCCGACTGTAATGTACAGTAACTTCAATAGTAGGAAACAGCTGATCGATATTAACTGAGCCTTTAGCCGACTGTAATGTAATGTAACTGCAACGTAGGAAACAGCTGATTGATATTTTTACATTGCAGTTACATTACATTACAGTGGATAATATTTTTTTTAAATTCTTCACGATAAAATTACGCAAGGGGGCTAACAAATGGCGTGTTCTTTTGGCATCTTTAAACAGGGCCTTTTTAAATCTTCAAAATTCAATAAAAATATTTGTATTTTATATTTAATAAAAATATGTATGCACATATATTTATTATATTACTATATCTTAACATAATATATATACTCTTAAAGTAAGATCAGTGGGTATTTTACATTTTGTGACTTTTTTTAATTTTTCTTGTATGAACAGTAGTGATCTAGCCCTGCTAATAAATTGCTTAACTTAAATTTTAATATCACAATAAATAACTAAGGAAAAATTCTTAAAAATGGCAATGAACAAACAACGCTTAAAGAAATAACCGCCTTAAGGCATGTATCACTGCCATTGCACTTAACCATAGAATATAAGAGTTTGGCAAACTCAATTTACCAGCGCCACTATCAATCGCTCTTTTGTATTTGTCCATTAGGTAATTATCATAAATGTCTTCCATCGTTCTGGAGTTTATGTCATTTTTAATTTCTCTTAGACCACGCAACTCATCCGTTTGATCGCGGAATATGACATTATTTTGTTTATCGAATGCTCCGTACATGGTAAATGGTCTTATATCCTCTGCGAACTGTTTTCCAAACAAACCATCTATTTCACGCAGAGAGTTGTAGATTTCATTTTGCCTTGATAGGGGCCCATCGTGCGTCATAATATAACTGCGCGTGGTCCAGTGCATGTAGCAGAATTCGAATTTCGAATATCTTTCATTATTACCATAAGGACAAAGGATTTGAAAAGATTTATGGCCACTTTGCTTGACCCAGGCTGATGTCAGATTACCCACGATATATTGCTTATAGGTGGCGGAGCTTATGAAAGCAACTTCTCCTTTTTGAGCTAGACACCTTAGAGCTCCCTCATCACCCCTGTAGACATCGGAACAGGTTTTGTCTCCATGCCAGAGACAAGAATCCCGGGAGAAATATTTATGAGGAGATATGAGCTGTCCTGTTTGATTGTGTATAGTTTCTAGCATAGAAAGATAGGCAGGGCCCTCGAATGCAGGCAAGCAAGCCACGGCTCCCTCCAAGTCTTTAAAAGAGTTAAATTTGGCGTTTTTATGAATTACGGCTACTGTGGCATAGAGATCATGCATGTTTTGGGAAAACTCATACAGTATGGGTTTTAGTTTATAATCACGTTGAGCTTTAAGACGCTGTTCATTGTCCACCACCACCAAATCAGCTGCTTTGTATTTTATGTCATCCATGCAGGTATCCAAAGTGGCCGATCTTATGCACTGAATATTTGGTTGTACACCATAAACTTGGGACGCTTCCTGCAGCCAGGAACATTTTATGTGCTCTATAATAGAGGTGGTACAAAACACAATCGATCGAGGTGGATTACATTCAGGAAAACTGTAGGCACTTTGAAAGCCAGTAGCTTGATCCAAGTAGTCATCGATAGGTATGACATTATCCAAAGGATTTATTTCGACATGGAAATTTTCCAACAAGCTTAGCAGGGCATTTTGCCAACTGGAAGGACTGTCATGACTGAGACCAGTCACCAAGTGCTGCACCTGGGCAGCATGAGTTCTTCTTGCAGCTATAACGGGCCACGGTTTGGCCACCCAAACACAGGGCTTCGTGGTATTAATAGGCTGCAAGTGCCCGTCAATACACAAGTAGCTGTACTCACTGGGATTGGCTTGAGCCTGCAGGCCAGACAGCTGTTGGGGGAATCACAACTTTAGTAAACTGTTTTTAATATTTTAATATAAAAGAAAACTTACTCCAAAATGGCTTCTAACATCATCCAAGCGGGCCCAAGCTACACTTCCTCCACCACTTGTCAAGCAGTATAGAGCACCTCTACGGCCCCAGTGCTTGTCACCAATATCACATCTATAAGGATCATAACACATTTGACAAAGAGAGGGATAGCGATCTTTTAGTTGACGATCTTGCTTTTGATTTGGCACCCACGGACCAGCCTTGCAACTGGGACCAAAGAAACGGGACGAGCTCCTTATGCGATCTTCTGAAATAGATATTTCAGGATCACAGGACTTTGACACCATGGTCGATTCCAAATACTGCAAAAATTATAAAAGAAAATTTGGCAAAATAAAAATCGTAGTGAATAGTTAGTTTGCACCAAAAACTCACATTAGCCAATACATCAGTCCAATGATTCTTCAAACCATAACCCGGATGACACAGTTTAGCGCCCCTCAAATCATGAACTGTATGTATATCAGCTTCATTGTCCACAACCGCAACTATTTCATATTCAAAGGGTGAATCGTGCGATCTCAATTCACTGGCCACTAATATTTCCACACTAGCCCAGCGAGCCGCTACTAAATCTTCGGACGACAGTACGCCAAAGTGTGCCGTACCCTTGTGTATACGACGCACACAATCAAGCCGATCAATGCCCACTACACATTCCATATTGCTGGTGGCCTCGAGCAACGGACAGAACTGAGGTGCTCTGCGGTAGTGTCCACGTGCCTCGACAACACAAACACGCACTGAAAGGAGGGAAAAATTTTTAAAAATAAATGGCAAAATAGTTTGTATTTTGTTTGTGTAGAACTTGCCTTAATGAATAAATAGATTAATAGGCATATGTATGTAGTATGTAGCTAGGAAGAGACCATATTTTTTCTTCCGTTTTTAACTCTTACGTACTCGTATTTATGAATGTACGCGATACGTTTTTTCTCTGTCAACTCACAAATCCACCGAATCTAGGCGAATCGATTTGAAAGAAGAGAGTAGCAAATATCTTGATTTTTTCGTATCACGCTTGCGAAACACTCATCATAATCGTGACTAAATTTAAAATTTATAACGCATGATTTAAAATAAAACATTCTCGCGTGAGTACATTTTTAAAATCATGCGGGAACTTTCAAGCTCTGCCGACAGATCGTTCCAAGGTTGTCAGATACGGCGATTCCTCGCCAAACGTGGCGATTTTTCAACTTGTTTGGCGACTAAATTTTTGATTTGTCGACATGGTGATTTTTCTGGCGATAAATAAATTTTTTGGCGATTTAATAGCTATTTTTTAACAAAATTGAATTTGAACATTTTAGTAATTCAGGAAAATTAGTTTGTTAAAGATATTCGGGTATGTTCTGTATTCCACGTAAAATTAAAAGGTGTGGAATACAGAACATACCCGATTAAAGCAATTTGATTTTGATGATTTTTTCTTATATTAATTAATTACTAATGCGTTTTGAATTTAATAAAATAAATAAAAAAAATGTTGGCGATTTTATTTTTGCTTTTGACGATTTGCTGCTGAATTTTTATACAATTATTTTTTAAAAATTTATATTAACAAAAGTGTTACATAAAAACAAATTTATTATCAAACTTATATTAACAAAACCCACATAAAATTTGGCGAAATAGCTCGGAAAAAATCTGACAACCCTGGTTAAGACTAGAAATGGGAGCGTATCAAATTTTTGCCAACACGACACGACACGACCCGAACACGAATACTAAGAATACCAATACGTACGTATCAACACTATACTGCTGGACACGCTCGAAATAAAATTTAATAGCAAAAAAAACATTTTCTTATATTTCGATAGAAGAACATCTAATGTATCGAAAAATGCAAAAAATTTCGATTTCGAAAAAATAATGATTTAGGGTCTTTCTATGTATATTAAGGTTGTGATACGTAGTATGTACATATTTTTGTTTAATTTCAGAACTTTAAGCTTTACAGACCCATACACAGAAAAAACTATTTTTCCTATTCAAACATAAAATTCTCTCAATCAAATATACAGCCTGGTTCTGTAATACGATCGATTTGAAATCGCTAGATTTTAAAAAACTAACTCCGATAATAGAAATATTTTTTTAGATTTTTTTATTATAGATATACAAATATCATATCTGAAAGAAAATTATCGTGTATGATTTTAAACACGTCTGCAGGACCATTATTAAATTTTTGAAAACCAGAAATTTACTCGGATTCGTTTTACAGAACAGGGCCGATAAATTTGTTCGATTCAGTGCCTCGTTTCTGTAAGGAATGTGAGAACTTTTCGAGTCGAAAAAATTGTTATCATCCTGTGAAACACAGGGTGAGTAAGAAAAAAACTGTATTTGTTGATATTTTTTGTAAGTTTATATAAGTTTTTATTTTAGTAACCCTGTGTAAAATAGCACAACCAAGTTCTCGATGCGAGAACTTCTCACAAGTTACAGAAATGGGGTACAGGTCCTACAAAGAAATTTGTATATACAAATGTAAAATTTTGTAATAATTATATCTTTGGAAAAAAAAAATAATTTTTCATTCAACAAATTTTTTACTGGAATTAAAAAGCAAATAAAATAATTAACTATTCTGTATAGTATGCAATTTCTATATTGGAACAGAAATCTTCTCTTAACAATTTTGTTACAAATGTTCTTTATATTAATTGTATGAATTTTTCACTACATACTTTTTTTTGCGTAAAAAAGAAATTCACTAAAGTGCGACTTTGACTCGTGCACACAGTGTTCCGTACGCACACTAGATATATAATACTATATGATCTTTAGCCTATATAATATAAAGTTTGGGAATTTTTTTTTTTTTGTTTTGGGATTTTTTAAATTTTCTGTTTTTTTAATTTGGCTTTTTTCTAGTTTTGGCGTTTTTTTGCGTTTTTTTTCGGTTTCGGTAATTTTTTTAAGCGATTTTTTTTTTAGTTTTTGGCGGTTTTTTTCATTTTGGTGATTTTTTTTTGCAATTTTTTTAATTTAACGATTTGTTTTATTTAGACGATTTTATCGTTTTTTTGCGATTTATTTTAGTTTTAGATTTTTTTTTAATTTGTGCTTTTTTTCGTTTTGGCGGGTTTTCCGGTTTTGGCGACTTTTTTCGGTTTGGCGATTCTATAATTTTGGGACTTTTTAGTTTTACCGTTTTCGAATATTTCAAGAGTTTGGCTCTTACGGTTTCCAAGATACAGCAAGTTGTCAAAATTACATTAACTGATGGAACACCCTTTAATTTAGATTTTTTTTAATTTTTGTGTTAATTGTAGTAATCTGTATAAAAGTACACTAGCTTTACAAAATTCAAGTGTATATACATACAACTGTATCTATATTACATGGGATTTTAACATTTTTCGTTGATCTTTTTTGGAACACCCTTTAATTTTTAACTCTCATGTATTTGTTGTTGTAGTGGGCAAAGTACTACAAACTCTGGTAGCTCTTACGGTTCTCAAGAAAAAGCAAAAATCCTGTGACGGACAGACGGACATCGTAGCGAAAACAATAGGGTTCCTTTTCACCTTTGGTGTACGGAACCCTAAAAATGGGAACAAACTATTTACTGGAATAGTAAAAAATATTTACTGAAACTAAAGATTATTCAAACAAACCTATGTTTGAAAATTTTTTTGGCAATAATTTTTTCTATGTTGGATAACATTCGTTTTACATAAAATACACCATGTAATTACAATTTCGTACTACAATTTCAAAGGGCCATAACCCGGAAACTAAGCCCCGCCAAAATATTTATTAATTATTGTTTTTCTTATTATCTTTAATTCTCTATGGGATATATTTTTTACTTTTGGGAGGCGTCCCTAAACTTCTTTTGTTTCAATTTCACCATAAATCATAATTTTGTGCAGGAACTTCACATGCCCATAACTCGAAAACCAAGGCTCGCCGCAAAGTTTTTTATTTAAGTGCTTATTCTTATTTTTCTATTTTCTATCGGATAATGATTTTTTATTATTTTTTGAGCAATGTCACTAAACTTAATTTGTTCCCGAAATGCCGGGATTTAATTTTTTTTTTAATTCCGAATCCCGGGATCGTAAAAAACAGTACCGATTGGCATCCCTAATTGTATATCAACATATCATAAGCTGTGAACACTTGAAGAAAAGAAAAGTTCCAACACAGTAGAAAGGGCAGTGTTATGGTATGGGGTGCTGCAATGTCCTATGGAACAATATAATTTTACAGAACTAAATGGCGTTTTTGAGATTTTGAACTCTACCATAGAACAAATCGCCTATACATACATAACTAATGCTGGAGCTGTAAAAGAATTTATTTCAAGCCAAAACATTTGTCTTTTTTTGTCTAAACATAATTGAAAGTGTTTGATATTGGCTCACCCAGAAGGTACAAAGAAAAAACAAATTGGCTAGTAGGCAACATACTAGTCTAGTACTCGGGTGGGTTTCAGGTTAGATTCCTGTCTGAAACTCAGCCCCCCAGGGAAGTCAATTGACTACGGGTGTGGCAATCCCGGGGCCCCAGCTAGGGTAATGTGGCTTTTTCTGCTGGCGGACCTTTGGCTCATTACCCATAAAACTTATGTGTTACTACCCGATCTCTGGAATAACAGAGCAAAGGATGTGCATGTATTTATAAAAGGAAAACAAATAGTAAAGGATCGTTGTTGTCAGCTAGGTGCATGATTACCTAGAACTGCCCCTGAGTTCAAAACATAGTAGTAGTGAAGCCTTTATTAATAAAGGTGGAACTGCGAGGTCTGACCAGAGGCTACTTCTGATACTACGGGTGCCGGTTGCCCGACAGCTGAGCTGCTTAGAGATAAAAGCATTGCGGTTATCAAAATGCTGTGTTCAAAAGGTTGAACGTCCTGGATATGACCCCAGGGCACTGGCACTTTTGTGTCTGATCGTAATAGGCACAGGATTTTGGTGGCGACAGCTTGCTTTCTTCTCGCGTGGGTGGTTCCTTCTGCTCTGAAGTTTGAGTGCATGTAGCGGTCGTCAGTTCCTTTGCTGAAATGCCGAGTTCGGGCTACCCCACGGGGTTAAAGGGCTGATTTTGGTAAGTGTGGAGTAGGCACTGGAAATGTGGCGACACAGGCATGCGTTCATTACGGAGGAGTGGTAGCTGTGCCGGCAATGGTTGAGGAATTCTCTTGGGGACCTCGCTATTGGTGTATACACAACACTATAGCGTGGAAGCCTGAGAATTATCGTAGTGGCTGTGGTTGCTACCAAAATCGCTGGGAGAATAGTCTTGGCTTCCCAGTGTTAAATCAATGCTAGTGATTGGTATGACGCGGTCAGCCAGACACTATTCTAGGTGCTGTTGCCAATCAACAGAAGTTGTTATGGCATGAACATAGCAACTGATACGAGTTGAGATAGCTCAATTACCTAAGCAAGGTAATTAAATATAGTACAGGGATAACTATATATAAGGTTTGCAACCTGTGTGTCTTTGAGGCTCACCTATGTGTATGCATAGGTGCATTCCTATAAGGGTGCATGGGGGCGTTGGTCCGGCGTCTAACCCACACCCGGTGCCTTGGCACCCGTGAGATAAGGCCGTTACGGCAGGTGCTCACGGAAAACCATTGCACATCTGTCTGAAACTCAGGACGTTTATGCAGTAAGTTTTTACTTGATTAGATTAGTATTAAAAAATAAATAAAAATAAGGAATTTTCAATACAATAGTACTGAAAAAAGTAGAACTTTTGTTGAAAAATAGTAAAATTTGTAAATCTCATTTCTCATCCCTGTGCTAAAGTGAAAATACAAATAGGTACAATATTTATATATAGTTGTAAATTATGCTCACAGCAGTCATATTTTTTCGTGTTATTATTTTAAAACTTATTAATTTATGACTACCATTTGAATACCACAAATAGGTCTTGACTCAAAAAAAAAACTTGATTTTTGACTTAATAGAGCAGAATTAATTCTCATATTGTTCTTCAAATATCTTGTATACTCAACTCTTGAGGAAAGCATAAAATCTTCTTTTTGCATAGAGTTACATAGTTGTTAGTGAATTCGAAACATAAAACTCGTTTCTTGCAAAACAAGTTGTTTTGACTTATTACTCTATTAAAGCAAAGGCTCGTTGTGTATAAGTCTTATTTATTGAATTGAATGGTTTTTAAATTATAAACAGAATAACAAATGTATGAAGTCATAACGTGTGGTTTTAATATTATTTTTAATTTATGGAAATTTATTTTTAAAAAGCTTGTCCCTCAACCTGATATTTGCAAGAAAAAAAACGCATATGATTAATTATTATTTATTAATTTTGATATCGATATACCTACCGATGGTCACAAGTAGAAAGGCCCTAACTCAAATAACTGCAACTTTACAGGAGAAGGTAAAAACATAATAATAAACAGTACAAGTGCTTGTACAACTGCTTTGTAAAACTGCTTTGTAAAAGCTTTACTTTTTATCCTATTGCAATAAATTTTTGTGACGAGGTGTACTTGGGTGAAATTTATTGGAATCACTGAAAAACTAAATTTCGTAAAAATACGAGTTAGGGTGTTTCTACTTGTGACCATCGATACATACATATGTATATGCCTCTTACAGAATATTTTTTATTTTTTTTTTTAATAAAATAAAATTAAAATTGTTTAAAAAATGGAAATAAATGTTTAAAAATTTTATTTTAGGGCAGTTAAGTTAATAAGAGAGATTAATTTTTCAGCTCATTTAGGTCCAAATAACAGGTCCCAATATATATTACCTAAGGGTAGGAAAACGATAATGCAAGTACAGCTGATGAAGTAACAGATATATAGTGTGCAGAGAAGCTTAATTCATTGTTTTCGCTTTTACAACTGTATTGTGCTATTGTGCGTTTTATCAATTTTTATAGCATCGTTGCAGCTCCTCTGGTGTCAAGTAGGCGTATTACTTTAAGCTCGGTACCCATATTATTATTTATTTTACTTCGCCGACTATTAAATGATACAAATATCGATAAAGGAGGGTGCTGCGATATACATTAACATAGAAACTAACGCATATCAGAAAAGTCTATGATGTTGATTTGACTCTGGCTCTCGAACCCCGACATTTGCTTTGTAGTTGACACATTAACTACTTCAGACAATAACACCACCCTCAATAACATGTTTTTTCAATCGATATACATAGATATACAGTAGACGGTCGTAAATTAGAACCACTTTGTTTCTGTGGTAGTTCTAATTTTCAAAGATTTTTTTTTTAAGAAAACCCAACATAAAAAAGTACATTTACGTTTGGAAAATACTCAAAAAACACTTCTACTTCTACTTTATTTGTACAAAACGAACACAAAACATACCATTTTATTAAAATTCATCACAGTTCAAAGAAAGTGGAAGCCAAATATCAGCTATAAAGACGATTTTCCGTGTTAAAAACAATCAAAATAAAAACGCTGCGAAATTATAACTGAGGGTTCTAACTTTAGAGCATGCAATGTATTAAAAATGTTGGTTCTACATTTATGATTAGATTAGGCTAAATTTCGAATAGGTCTTTAAGCCAAATTACATGTGATAACTTTTTAAGGAACAAAGAACAACGAAGTTAATTGTTAGTATTCCGACAAACACTAGCAGAACGGAACAACAAGCTGTTTTCGAAGGTCGCTGCACCTTCATCATCAGCGTTCTTTGTGCTTGGTCCACTATGTGTGGTGTCAGTTGATGTAGATTTCTGCTTTATATACTCAGCAAATGGAATACGTGAATTGTTTTGATTCATCGTACTACAATTTGCTGAAACCTTTTTCTTTGTAATGAAAGCTCAATTTTACCATTTCTTATTGCCGAAATATTCGAATTCCTGCGAACTCGACATGAAAATAAATAAATGGTAGAAAGCTTGGGAAAGGGCGTTTTTAGGTACTTTTAACCATTCGTTTTTTAAATAAAAGCTAATTTAACAAAACGGTTGGCACGATTGGATTCAGAGCACCCGAATTAATTAGCTCTAACCGCCAGATGCTTCACTTTGTTATATGTTTGAACTAGCACAGTGTAATAAGATTTAACTCTATACTAGAGATGGGCGCGTGTCGAATTTTTCCAACACGACGCGACTTGAACACGAATACCAAGATGTCCAACACGTACGAAACACACACGCGAAAAATTTTCTCGACACGACAAACACAACACACACTAAATCAAATTGAATAGCAAACAAGTAAGAGTGCTACATTCGGCTGTGCCGAATCTTATACACCCTTTACCAACGTACGTTCATATACTATATAGTATATTTTTCGATTCAAAAATTTGATTCAATTATTTTATTTTCGATATTAGCAATAGTTGAATATTTTACTCTACACTCTGTGGTTAAGATATATTTTACATTCACTCTTATTTCAGTCAACATCGACGTCACGACAATACATTACCAAAATATTGGGGCTTATTTACTCGCTCTCGAGATGTTGAAAAACCGTGCTGCTATTTAATAACTCTAAAATATTCTTAGTATTGCACCTCCATACCAAGTAAACTAACTTGTTTTATATTTTCCCGTATTTAATAATCATTGATGTTGCAAAACTGCTTAGTGTCTTGATTTAAAGTTCCCATTGCAAATGGTATACATCGTGGTATTATGTAAACGTTTTATTCCTACAGGATTTTTTTGAAATTTGTTCAGCAGAAAGGAAAGGTATCAGGAAAATGAAACGGAACATGTCCTTTAATTTATCTTTAGCGATAAATTTTAGTTTTATCTCCAGTTACTAAAAATTAATAATTATTATGCTGAGAGCACAATAAGCACAAACTTTCGTTTATACTTCAATTAGATTAGATATCCATCAAAAAATTAACCATGTATAAAAAATCTTGAGTAATCATTTTCCTAAAACATGAAATCTGTTTAACTGAAAAAAAAATATTTTTGGTTATTTTTCTTAACGAAACTTTTTTTAAGCTCCAACCCTGTAACCATATTTCTGAGTTTCTTAATACTAATTTATTTCTTTATAAAATATAGAATTACCAAAGAAATAATTAGTTTTATATACCAGAAAAAAATTTAAGTTTTCCAGCTCTGGAGCTATGTCTTTTATTTTTCTAATTTCTATGCCAAACTATTTCATTCTAAGTCATAAAGTGTATAAAACTTGTAAACAAAAAGAAAAAACTAACTTGACCTAGTTACTTTTGTAGAAAAAACAATTAATTTACCAACCCAGGAATCAACCTTTTAGATTTTTCTGATTTAAAAAATTAATAAAGTGTGTTAAGTCAACAAAGAAATAAAAAAAATTAATTTTATACTTTAATATTTAAAAAAAATCAAAGTTTCCATCTTTGGAGCTGTAATTTTAATTTTTCAAATTTTATACGCCAAACTTTTCTTTCAGAAGCATAAAATATATTCAATTTATAAAGGAAAAGAAAAAACTTTTTAGAACTATTTAATTTTGCATAACACAAAAAGTGTAAGTTTTCCAACCCTGGAATCATAATTTAGGATTTTTCTAATTCCTTATACCAATCTAGTTCTTTAAAAAATACTTAAAATATATTAAGTGAACAAAGCAAAAAGAAAAAACTTTGTTTTATTTAGTTACTCTATTATCAAAAAAAAGTTAAAATTTTCCATCTCTGGAGCCTTGGTTTTCATTTTTATAATTTTATAGGCCAATTTTTTCTTTCAGAAGCATTAAATATATTTAATTTATAAAGGAAAAATGAATTATTTAGACGTATTTAATTTTACATAACATAAACAGTGTAAGTTTTCCAACCCTGGAGTCATAATTTTGGATTTTTCTGATTATTGATACCAATCTAGTTCTTTAAAAAATACATAAAATATGTTAAGTGAACGAAGCAAAAACTAAATACTTAGTTTCATTTAATTCCTTTAATATTAAAAAATTCAGTAAAGTGAGACTTTGACTCGCGCACGAAGGGTTCCGCACATTCGGTTCTGAGCATTTTTTAATGTGGCTTTTTTGCTTTTTTGAAGTTTTTTTTTCAGTTTAAAAGATATTTTCAGTTTTGTCGCTTTTTTCTCATTTTGGCGATTTTTTCTGTTTTTTTTTTTTGGTTTATTTTCATTGAAAGATTTTTTTCATTTTGGCGATTCTTTTTCATTTTGGCGATTTTTTCTGGTTTTGGGGCTTTTTTTCATTTTGGCGATTTTTTTCCGTTTTTGTTTATTTTCATTTTGGGTTTATTTTCATTTTGGAGATTTTTTCATTTTGGCGGTTTTTTTTTGGATTTTTGCAATTTTTTTATTTTTTGGGGTTTTTTTTCATTTTGGCGACTTTTTTCGGATATTTGCAATTATTTTTTTTTCTGGGGTTTTTTTCATTTTGGCGATTTTTTTTCATTTTGGCGTTTTTTTTTCATTTTGGCGATTTTTTTTCTTTTTTTGGGGCTTTTTTTTCATTTTGGAGATTTTTTTAATTTTGGAGATTTTTTTTCATTATGGCAGTTTTTTCCTATTTTGAGGTTTTTTTCATTTTGGCGATTTTTTTTCTGTTTTTTGGGGCTTTTTTTCATTTTGGAGATATTTTTCATTTTGGCGATTTTTTCCTGTTTTTGGGGGTTTTTTTGCATTTTGGCGATTTTTTCTGTTTTTTGGGGTTTTTTTCGTTTTGACGATTTTTTTTTCATTTTGGCGTTTTTTTTCATTTTGGCGGTTTTTTTTCATTTTAGCAATTTTTCCGGTTATTCACGATTTATTTTAGTCTTAGACATTATTTTTGTAATTTGGTGCTTTTTTCATTTTGGCGATTTTTTTTTTGATTTTTTAGTTTTACCGTTTTTGAAAATTTCAAGAGTTTTGCTCTTACGGTTTCCAAGATACAGCAAGTTGTCAAAATTGCATTAACTGATGGAACACCCTTTAATTTAAATTTTTTGAAATTTTAGTGTTAATTTTTGTAGTCTGTATAAAAATACACTAACCTTACAAATTTCAAGTGTATATACAATTGTATGTATATTATTTGGGGTTTTAACATTTTTCGATGCTCGTTTTGGAACACCCTTTAATTTCCAATTCTCATGTATTTGTTGTTGTAGCGGCCAAAGGTCTACACACGTGTGAACTGACAATTTTTCGCCTGACGATTTTGTCGGACGAATTTATTGTCATACAACCGTCTGGCAATAAATTGTAAGATTTTCTGACAATTTTGATACAACCGTGTGAACTGATAATCTATCTGGTGCGGGCAATGTTTGATTGCCAGTGTATATTTGTCAGCACATCTGACAAATATTGCAAGGTCTGACAATCGTCTGTACATAGCATAAACTTGTTTAATTTTTAAACAAGTAAGGACCAATTATTTCAAACTATTTTGGAGCATTTCTACCCTCTAACTTTTTAATGTATGCATATGTTGGCCCCTTTGAAAAGATCACAAAAAAAAAGTCGGTTTATGAGAGTATACTAGTATAATGGATACAATTTTTTTACAATCATATCCTCATTAATTCTACATATTATACATACATATGTATGTATGTATGTAAGTAAATCTCTGAATACTGAAATTTTAACTTCATACACATAAGTTAAAATTCGTTGCTTTTTTGTTTGTTAATCTTCTATATATAAATAGGCAAGTGAAAAAAGTTAAGAACCATTTTAACTGTTTTAAACTCAACGTATTCGCTTGATTTTTTTTTTGTTAGATAGATTGACAATAGGAGCAGTGCAGAATGTATTTTTTCTTCTACATTTTTGTGTCTAAAGCTTAAATTAGACGTGACATAGCCATAACGCCATAGCCATAACCAAACCAAAATTCCATTGGTTTCTATGGTGAGAGTTATGGCGAGTCTCTCTCACTCTCACCATAGAAATCAATTGAATTTTGGTTTGGTTATGGCTATGGCGTTATGGCTATGTCACGTCTAATTTAAGCTTAAGATAGTTAAAAACAGTTAAGAATATTAGCCAATCATAAAGCCATGATTTCTCTTTCTCTCTTAATTTGCTAAAAAAAAAATTACAACAATTTGGCTTGGCAACTCCATAAACACTCAGAAGGAAAAACGTATTTTATTTGTTCATTCTATTCTTATTTCCATCTTTCTATGTACTTAAACGATTATTGCTGAAACTAATAAAATTTGGATATTTAAATAACGAGTGGTACTGTATTATTTTTCTTTAGATGCTTAAAAATAATATATTTTTTTAATTATTAATAACTTTGATTAAAGTTAAATTCACCTACAGCACAAAGTAAGTTTTTTATTTTTGGTTTATTTTGTGTGCGTTTTGTTTTTGTTCATTGTTTTCATTATTTTTCTGTGCTTTAAATTACTGAACATACTGGAATGTTGGAATATGATGGAATGTTGGAATATGATGGAATGTTTATATTATTAGGCTAGCATATTCGTACATACATATGGGGTCTTTCTCAAAGAATAGGGAATAGAAACTTTTTTTGTAACAAACGTTTTAATGGGGAGTCTAAAACTTTAGAGGAAAAGCGTTCAATGAAAAAATAAACGAATATTTTTGTTTTGGGCAATAATAATGAATATGAAGTGAAAACACTAGGAGCAAATATCTAATTACATTTAGTTCAAAAAGTGAACAACTTTTTTTAAATAGTTTGCTTAAAATCTATTCTTATTTATGCCGATAAGTGAAATTTTAAATTCGTATTTAGTAGTTAAGAAAGTGGTTTAAGAGAGTGGTTTACCTTGGAGTCTAAACAAATGTATATTTGAATATAGTTTTTAAATTGTGTTTTAAATTCATCAAACTTTAAATATTTTCATTCTATTCTCCACCTCTGTGCGTCAATGGTTGATTTTCAACCACTGGGCGAACACTAGTTTAATTAATACGCCTAGACCTGGTTTAAACCTGCCATTTATTACACACTTTTCTAAAGGTGAAGAAAGAACAAAATAAAACCAGTGAAGTATCGATTCAATAGTATCATAAAAACTTGTATTTTATTTCCCATATGCTAAAAAAAATTAATAAAAGATGCAGCATCGAACTCTTAAATATTTTAACCTTGATTAGCATTTTCATAAGAAAAGAAATAAATTCAGTAAAGTGCGACTTTGACTCGCGCACGAAGGGTTCCGTACGTTGGCTTTGAGCATTTTTTTTAATAGTGTTGTTTTTACGTTTTTTCAGCTGGAATAATTTTTTTTTATTATTTTTCGCTTTTTTCTCGTTTTAGCGATTTTTTTAATTTTGGCGATTTTTTTCATTCAGGCGATTTTTCTCATTTTGGTGATTTATTTTTTGTTTTGGCAATTTTTTTCATTTTGGCGATTTTTTTAATTTTGGCGATTTTATTTCATTTTGGCGATTTTTTTATTCTGGCGATTTTTCTATTTTGGCGATTTTTCCGGTTTTTTGCGATTTATTTTCGATTTAGAAGTTTTTTTTAATTTGGTGCTTTTTTTCGTTTTGGCGATTTTTTTTTTATTTTGGCGATTTTTTTTCGGTTTGGCGATTTTTTAATTTTTAGATTTTTTTGTTTTACCGGTTTTGAAAATTTCAAGAAGTTTGCTCTTACGGTCAAAATTGCATTAACTGATGGAACACCCTTTAATTAAAATTTTTTAAATTTTAGTGTTAATTGTTGTAGTCTGTATAAAAATACACTATACAAATTTCAAGTGCATATACATACAATTGTATGTATATTACATGGGATTTTAACATTTTTCGTTGCTCGTTTTGGCACACCCTTTAATTTCCAACTCTCATGTATTTGTTGTTGTAGCGGCCAAGGGTCTACATACTCTGTCCAAATTTCAGGTCCGTAGCTCTTACGGTTCTCGAGAAAATACCCTGTGACGGACAGACGGACAGACGGACAGCGTAGCGAAAACAATAGGGTTCCTTTTTCACCTTTGGTGTACGGAACCCTAAAAATGCAAAAAAGCTTTTAATAAAAGTGTTTCTCTATAAACAAGTTGAATACGAGTTAAATTGTATATGTATGTATGTATGTATATTAAAATTTGATATGAGTCATTTTGTAAGCGTCAAAAATTATCGCATAATAGTGCAATTGCCGGAATACCCAGATTTTTTTAATTGAGTAAATTTTAAAATTCATTATTATTACGCTTAATGATATGCAGCTGGTTTTTGTTTTTGTAATTAAAAGCTACAGCTGTTTTTGTTTCTGTAATGTTATTGCAAGTGATTTATTTGGAAATTTAAACCTGTTTCACTTGGGTTTCACTTTGGCAGAAGGCTACACTTGAGACTAAGTACACAGCCATATGTACATACAGTAAGGGACAAAATTGTTCACAGAATAGTAGTTATTAAGAATATGTTGAATTATATTATTGTAGATATTATTTTATTTGAATATTATATACTTTTTGTAATTCATAGGCAATGATATGATAGAAAACACTTTAACTTAAAAATATTTTATTTCATAAAAAATAAAAAAATTTTTTTTTTTTGGAGTGTAGGTGTGAACAATTATGACTCTCGTAGAAGCAACATACTAATTTAGCTGTTAATACTTTGTATGTTTACCACGAGCGGCTTCAACAGTGTTTATCCTTCTGGGCATACTTTCCACAAGATTTGTAAGAACAGCTTTAACAATATCTTCCCAAGCTTCAATGGCGTGATCACAAAGGTCATCCAAAGTACTAGGTGGTTCTTTTTTAGAAAATATTCTCCTCTTTAATATTGACCACAGGTGTTCAATCGTGTTCAAATCAAGCGATTGAGGAGGCCAATCTAAAGTCTTAATCCCATTGCTAACAAGCCACTCCTTACTAATTTTAGCCGTGTGCTTAGGGTCGTTTTCTTGCATAAAGATGTCGCTCTGACCAGGTCCCAAACCAAATATATCCAGACTTGGGAGATATGAATCTTTCGGAATGGTGGTGTAGTCAGTAGCACAAGTTTTACCTTTTATTCGTTGAAGAATTTCAAGCTCATTACCACGAAAACAACCCCAAGATATCATTGAACCACCTCCAATTTTTAATGTGCTGCATATGTTGCGCTCTTTAACACCAACACTTTTATCTACCCATGTCCACTGCCGTCCGTCTGATCCTATTTTGTTGATTTTGAACTCATCTGGCCACGTAACGCGTTTCCAGTCTTCTACAGTAAAATTTTCATATTTTTTGCAAAGGCTAATCTTTTTTTCGATTTTTTTCACTTAAAAATGGTTTTTAGCCTTGGTTCCAGCAACGAATCCACGTGCTCGTAAATTCCTCCGAACTTTTTTAGCGCTAACATCTATATAATACTCTTCTTGAAGACTTTTTTTTTGCCTCAACAGCTGTATTAACCGCTCCTGTTGTGATCATTCGCTTAGCTACGCAGATACCAGCAGGTGAAAGTTTCTTTGGGCGACCTGCTTTCACAAAGTAGACCAGAGTTGAAGAAAGTGACTTATGAAAAAAGCTAAAATCATTTGTCGCGCAGATTCTGCGAGAAAGGGACAACTGCAGTATATTTATTATTAAAATGTTACCAAAAAAATCAAAACAAACAAGAGAAAATGTGTGCTTTGTGAAATATACACGTGTACATACATACATACGTACATACACATTTACAAAATTAAATTGAAGAATTTGTTACATTTAATTAAAAAACCCGAATGTAAAGAAGATTATTTGTATTAAAAAGTTATTAAAATTGGTTTGGAACTGATTCCTGATTTAACTTTAAGCATTTTCATTGAAAAATGTTAATTTTTACCTTTTATTTACAAAAATCACTCAGCGAATAAGACCACAAAGTGTTAAACGAAAAACATTTCAACAAGTAAACAATTTTGCAAAATTAGATGAAAGAATTTGTTGTGTTGAATTAAGAAACAAAGTGCGAAATAGCTTATGACTATTAAAAAGGCAATTAAAAATTGTTTTAAGATGATTGCAGATTTCATTTGAAGCATTTTCATTAAAAAATATTAATTTTTATCATTTATTTACAAAAATCGTCAAGCGAATGAGGTTACATAGTATAAATTGAAATTAAGCTACAAAATTCCACCACGAAAGAAGGTTAAAGAAGACGCAGTGACAGAGTGAGCGAAAGATCCGAAAACGCAAATTATCTCCCGTCTCGTGTCACCTCTGGTATACCCTGTGCTGCTTTGTTGCTTAAGATATTGAAATCACTTTATTTTTCTATTTTATTTACTAATCCAATTAAAATTTTATAATTTTGGGCAGTTGTATGATATGTGAACTCTTCAGTTAAATCTTTGACAATATTTTTCTTCAAAGAAGCTTTCACAGGGATTGGCATTATAAAAATTTTAAATCTAAGCACACTATTATTTAAGATTTAGTTTAAAAACAATTTTAGACATATTTTATTTACTTAAGACCAAATCCACAGAAAATCAATTAAGAGTAATTAAAAAGTTACTAATTTTATGTATACCTTATTTTATAAGGGACAAAATTGTTCACACACGTGTTTTCTTTTTTAACTTTATAATAAATACAAACATAACGGTATTTCCGAAACAGATATGTCATACAACATTAAACAACATGGCACTCAATATGTACAATTTTAAGAGTTGACAGATGTATTATGAACAAAAATTTTTTGTATAGAATATATTTTCCTTTTTTCTGTGAACAATTTTGTCCCTTACTGTATGTACATATATACCTATGTACATAACTAATAAAACGAAACTTTACTCACGCATGAAGATTGATCGTAAATGTATACCTTGCATGCATACGTACGTGCATAAGTATTTATATGCATACGTAAGTATGTATGGATTACATGCAATTTATGTCACTTAGGGGTTACATCACTTAAATTTAAACAACAAACTTGTTGAATTTGTTTTAACGAGAAATAGCTGATTAAAAATACAGATGAGCACCGCGATCGCTTCATCGCGATTTGCGCGATCAAGCAAATATCGCTTTCGGAAAATCACTAGTCGATTACAAAAATAATTAACTTATAGTTAACGTTTCTTGGACTAACTAAAAGCTAACTACCATGTAATACTGAACTGACCCAAAATCAATTCTTAAATTGGGTACGTAATTATATTTGGTGAGATCATACAATCATCGAAAAATCGTCTAAGTCCCGATAAAATATAAAATAATCGTCATCATTTCATACTTAAAAAATCGGACAAATCGAAATGTACTTTTCTTTTTAAAATGTATACATGTACTTATTAGCAAACAAAAACATAACAATTCATGTTCAGACATGAATTTTACACGAAGAAATTCACATAACTTTGGTCGCCTCAGTGGTAAAGTTATGAAAAATAGTTCCAAGTTAGCAGGTCAAAGTTGTCGTCTCAGTATTTTTGATGGCCAAAATTTTGATAGGAACTTGGACTTTTTCACATTTATGTTTTCTGATGACACACCTATTAATATATCGTTGGTCCCAAATAGACAGCCGCTAACTCAAATAATTGTAACTTTATAATAGAAGATAAAACATAGTAGACTGCAGCGTCATCTGCCGGGCTGAATTGTAAATCTATACCATCCTGGGCGCTACCCAAACGCATACAAAAAAAAAATTAATTAAAATCGGTCCAGCCGTTTTGGAGTTGTTAAGTGACATACACACGTATAGTGTTTTTTTTTTAGAGTGTCACAACTTTGAGTTGGCATCACTGATTTATTTGAGCATCCATTTAACAGCTGATAGTTGCTGTTTGTTTGGTTTGCTTTGAAATTTCATCATGAATCGACTTACACCAGAGCAACGCGTGCAAATTGTTGAAATTTTTAATCAAAATAATTGTTCTATTCGTCAAACTCTTCATGCACTTCTTCCATTTTCCGATTAAGCCCATTTCTGCTTTAATGGGTATGCAAATAAGCAGAATTGTCGCATTTGAAGTCAGGAGAATCCACAAAATTTTGTTAAAACACCATTACATCCACAGAAAATTTATTGTTTGGTGCGCTTTATGGGCTGGCGGAGTCATTGGCCCATATGTCTTCTAACGGTATAGGAACATGATTCGAAATTTTTTCGTAACTCGATTACGTGACATTAATCTTGTTGATATGTGTTTTCAGCAAGACGGAGCCACATACCACACACAGCGGGCGCTACAATTGATTTACTCAAAGAAACTTTTGATGAAAAAATAATTTCACGTAACGGCCCAATTAATTGGCCACCAAAATTGTGTGATTTAACGCCATTGGATTATTTTCTTTGGGGTTATGTTAAGTCACTTGTCTACGTCGATAAACCACAAACAATTGAACACCTGGAAATTAACATTCGAAGAGTTATCGGCGAAATACGGCCGCAAATACTGCGAAAAGTTGTTGAAAATCAGAAATGTTGAATGGCAGAAATCATATTTAAACATTAATTGCATAAAATGTTCTTTCCAATAAAGCCCGTTTATTTGATATTATGATTTAAACTTGTGTCACTCTATAAAAAAAAACATCCTTTAGTAGGCATTAATTGCTAAGTGTTACTTCTCTTACAAAAAAAACATAGTACTTTAGAATAGCAAAAAGTGAAATATACGCGTATTTGTAGTGAAAGTGACTGCCCGACTTGGCTTGAATATATCCTGATAATGTATGTACATACTTCGTGAGCGTAAGTTTTTGTTGCTCGTGATGAGTTTTGTCTTAACACTCAACACAGCGTGCTAAAGCGCTGCGATTGTGAATCACAAACTACTCACGATCCCAACCCTGATTTAAGAAGATGAAAAACAAAAACAAACAACATCCAATATATGAATGGAACTCACTCAAGGGACAAAAATATTCTTGATCCCATTTCAGCGTGTAAGCCGAGAGTGAAACAGAAAACTATTTACATACATACATAGTCTTAGGCCGAGCTTAGATCTGACACACATGTGCCCAAAGAAGCGTAACCACTAATTACTAATGAAAAACTGTTTGATTCAGACATGTATTTATTGATTTAAACAGTTTCCAATCATGTTGGATTCTATACAATTCATCTGTTGGTTTCTGGTTTGCTGCAGACATGATGTATTTTGAATATACTGTGCCGCAAAGCAGAAACCAACCGACGAATTGTCTATTAGCAATGTATGAAACTGTTTAAATTATTAAATAAATATGTATGTATGTGTCTCAATCAAACAATTTTTAATTAGTAATTAGTGGTTACGCTTTTTTGGGCACATGTGTGCCAGATGTAAACTCGCATTTACTTATGATGGGCTTTCACACAGACACGGATTCCACTTGCGTTTGATTTACGAGAGTATTTTACGGTCTGACCGACAATGTCGACAGAACACTTTCGATCGACAACTTGTATCGAAAGCAACAATAAAATGAGGAAATTTGTTTTTGTTTATATTATTATTATTGATACAACCCTGAAGGAAATGTGCTGAGCCGCTTTTGACTTTGTCACCAGTACTACTCTCTAATTAATCCCCATACAATACTTTGTGCTATAGACATTTAGCATATGCTTGTCATTGAAAATCTACTAGTAACACTAAAACAATTGACTAGGTAGTGACTACATAGTTCTTATGGGAACATGGAGACATATCAACCAGACATTTAGTGGTAAATTTCTATACCTTACGTACTACATACAATTGTATGAATATTGACAAGTTGTTGCAAAAGCCACCAGAAATACACCACATCTGTTTTCTCTCTTTCTTTTATACTGACGAATAGAAGAGAAATTGTAGACAATGTACCTACTACTACAATTTTAGTGTTGACATAGAGACATTTGGCCCCAGTCTGACTGCAGGGAAGTAAGTACATACATATATACATACATATGTATGTACATATGAAATTAACTTGAATGCTTCGTGTGTTCAATTTTAATGATATTTGTGCTGATTCAGTTTTAACCATAAACCTGCTATTAATATAAAAAAAACCCATAAAACAAATCTACAGGTACATAGTGTGTACGTCATTGTTTGTCTTTTTGAAAGCCGGTCGTATGAGTTTATAATTAACAAGCTTTTTTCCCACTCAGTCAGAATTTCTTGTTAAATACCTGCGTCCAATATACTTCCATATGTATGTATGTATAAGAAAACCCCCTATACAAAATCCCGGTTAATGGTGAGTGAGTATGTAATATATTCGCAATATAATGTGAGCTAAAACTATGAAATAAATATGAAGTTCTATATTTAGAGAATTCATGTGAAATAATTTGCAAACCGTGGAAGACATTCAAAATTGTTGTTATTAAGAAACACATGCATATGTGTGTATGTATGTTTCTATTCTATACAAACGTTTTCATTTCCAGTGACACACTAAAATTACAACAGCCTTTACCCACTTGGCTTAAGATTCGATAAAAAAAACGAAGAAATTTCGAAACAAAATCGTTCGATATTTGTTCGCAAATCTGAAAAGATTCGAATGTTCGCTAAAGCTTCGAACTTCAAACTTCTCTCGATAGTTTTTCGAATGTGTGGTGGTAGCCGAGTGGATGTGTGCTAGCCTGTTAGTCTCCATCTTGACCTGAGATTCGATAAAAACGAATGCTCACTAAAGCGAAGAAATTTCGAAACAAAATCGTTCGATATTTGTTCGCAAATCTGAAAAGATTCGAATGTTCGCTAAAGCTTTGAACTTCAAACTTCTCTCGATAGTTTTTCGAATGTGTGGTGGTAGCCGAGGGGATGTGTGCTAGACTGTTACTCCCACTTGACCTGAGATTCGATAAAAACGAACGCTCACTAAAGCGAAGAAATTCCGAAACAAAATTGTTCGATATTCGAAAAATTCGAATGTCCGGTAAAATTCCGAACTGCGAACTTCTCTCGAAAGTTTTTCGAACGTGTGAAGGTAACTGCGTGGAAGTGTTTCAGCCCGTTAATCTAGAAGTACCAAGTTCGAGGCATGACATCACTGTAAGTTAAAAAAATAAAATAAGAACACGTACCTACGTATGTTCAATAATTAAATAAATAAAAAAAAAAATTGCCACGATAGCCTAGTGGATGTTAGCCTGTTAGAATGGAGGTGCCATGTTCAAAGCCTACAGCGTAAGTTACGGAATTAAAGAAATAAATCAAATAAGTAAATTAAAATAAATAAATAAAAAAAAATTACTTTTTCTGCTGCATTTTTGCGGTATCGAAATTAATTCGATAATCTCTCACTTTTGATATTGCTAACGAAATCCGAGATCGAAGGTTTTTTGGGACAAAACTGAGCGACAGGTGAATATTTTTCGATTCATTTTTTAGTGTCACTCTCGATAGTTTTACACGATAAATGTTCGAGATATATTCGAAATCGATATCATTAACGAAAGCCGTGGTCAACTGGGCTAGAGCAGGGCTCCACACACACATACTATCATAATTTAGGCTTCTTCTTTTATGTTGATTGCTTTTCAGTAGTAAATTATTTCCTCTCCTTGCACTGAAATAAATTTATGTGTACTTTTCTCACCCCTTTGGTAACGGATGTACTTGAAAAACGTTACATTATCGAATGGACGGCAACGTTTTGCAAGTGCAGCGGCAATCACAAATTATGCTTTTCCTTTAAAAAAAAACGGGGAGGCAATATTTGAATTTCACATTCTTGAAAATCTTCAATAAATTTTTCATAAAACGGCTATTTTTGGTTTTAAAACTAGTTTTTTTTTTAATTTACATGATCGCCATGACAAAGGCTATTATGCTTTTCTACACACCAAACATTCAGTAATTTTTTGCAAAAGCCAGCAAGCAACTTAGTCCTATTTAACACTAAACATTTCTTTTCTTTCAGTGTTGGCTAGTAAGAAGAGACTACACACACATACGAACGATTAAACAAGATTAACGGCCTTGCCCCCGATGTCACCAGAAATCGTTTGATCGACAACTTGCATTGCAAACGACAGTAGCATTAGAAAATGTGTTGTTGTTGTTGATTTCGATCGAAGGATTTCATTGTTGTTGTAGCAATCGCACGCGTGCGCTACTTTGCGAGGCTCTGGCAGTGATGCCAACTTTTTTGGCTCTAAAAGCACATCAAAATTTTAAAAAAGCACTAAAATGCGTAATATTGAGATATAAAAAGCGTAAAAAGCACTAACGTGAAAAACGAATGAAAATCCAAACGAGTGAAGTTTAATACATAATGTTTAATATTTTCTAAGCTATTCTCTATTTAAAGATTTATATCAGAATAAAAAAGTATGCTTTACACTTAAAAATTAAATTTTCTTAGTAAGGCACTAACGTCCAAAATTTGGCGTTTTGAGTCTTCAAAAAGTACTAAAAATAGTGCCAAAAGCACCAAGTTGGCATCGCTGGGCTCTGGTCTAGATCAAAGCTGCCTAAAGTAGCACCAGAGTGCCAAACATCAATCGGCTACTTATGCAAATGAATACACAAACGCGAATACATTACTCTCGTGTTTCTCTCGGTGGCCAACTCTGGTCTAGAGCCGTGGTCGGAAAATTAAGGGCGCCGCTCCTTTTTGGAATGCAGTTCACACAGCAATTGATATTTGTTGACTTGGTAGAACGAGAGAGCTTTCAATACATCTTGCTGTTTTAAAATTTAACTTTTTAAAAAACAAAATGTATTGAACACAGTGTGCACACTTCTACCGATATTCGGTAGATTCTACCGAATATGTTTGTGAATTTAACGATTTACCAATTCTACCGAACAAGGCTTGAAACCTACCGAATATTGAACGAATATTTGATTAACGATGATGCTACAAGATCAAGTTGATCACACATACGGAAAATTAATCACATGTATGTTCTAATATGTTATAAGCTTTGCGCGGAGAAGAGAATATGTTTAACGAATTGTTATTTAGTAATTTAAGCTTAAATTAGACGTGACATAGCCATAACGCCATAACCATAACCAAACCAAAATTCAATTGATTTCTGTGGTGAGAGTGAGAGTGAGAGAGACTCGCCATAACTCTCACCATAGAAACCAATTGAATTTTGGTTTGGTTATGGCTATGGCGTTATGGCTATGTCACGTCTAATTTAAGCTTTAAGTCGATATATGTGTAAATTGGATATTTTGCCACATAGCAGTGCGGCCGCACAGCGGTGATTTTCTGCCATGAAAATCATTAAAACAGAACATAGAATTGTGCCTTGGGGTTGAAATATTTATTCCTCCCAATGATTTAATCATTTTTGCACAAAAGTTTAAATTCATAAATGGATCTTACATATAATCTTTGTAGTAGCAAATGTTTGTCAAATAAAAGTTATTTTAGTAGCTTTATAAAACCTATGTACAAAAACTGAATTCCTGTTATATTATTATATATAATACAAAAACACGTTTATTTGTTATGGGTGAACTCTTCAATGCCCCAACAGATTTTCGCCTTCCACCCCACAAAATATTTGTAAAAGACCGGCGCGTGTTTTATATATATTCTACCCCGGTAAATGCTACGCCCCTTTCAGAAATAGTGATTCGTCCGACAGATGGCGCAATTTTTAGTTTTTTTGTGTTTTTGCACCTTAACTCAAGAACTACTGAACCGATTTTGACGAAACTTTATATACATGCTCTATAGAGCGTAAGTAGTGTTTCTGTGTAGCTTGAAGTTCGTCCGACAGATGGCGCAGTATTTATTATTTTTGTGTTTTTGCACCGTAACTCAAGAACTACTGAACCGATTTTGACCAAACTTCATATACATGATCTATGGGGCGTGAGGAGTGTTTCTGTGTAGTTTGAAGTTTGTCCGACAGATGGCCCAATATTTAGTTTATTCGTGAGTAGACAGATGGCGCCATATTTAGTTTTTTTTTGTGATTTTGCACCGTAACTCAAGAACTACTGCACCAATTTAGACCAAACTTTATATACAGACAGATGACCCAATATTTATTTTTTTTTATTTTTTTGCACCGTAACTCAAGAACTACTGCACCGATTTCGACCAAACTTTATATACATGCTCTATGGGGCGTGAGGAGCGTTTCTGTGTTTGAAGTTCGTCCGGCAGATGGCGCAATATTTAGTTTATTCGTGGGCAAAATCCAATTTTCATATTGTACCACCAATGCCATATACAGCACTAATGTTTGCTTAGGGCCAGCAACGCGGACCGGGGTCAGCTAGTTTATGTATATTATTTTATGTATGCATAGCATATCTACTATATAAAGGGTAAGGGCAAATACCTGGGGATGACACCTTTTTTATTGGAAATGCTTCATTGTTTATGGCAGTTTAATTTTAAATCACATGTGAAGTTTTAAATGCGCTTTTGGAACCTGTTTAGTTTGATACTCCTTGCACTTACTCTTTATATGTATATAAGAATATATATTTTGTTATTTTTTATGTGTCTTTGAATTGTTATTTTTTATGTTTGTTTGAATTGCTATTTTTATGTTTCTTTGAATAAAAAATATTTTCTACCGAATTTCATTCAAATCTACCGATTTTTTTGTCGATTCTACCGAATTAAAAAAAAAATTAAGTGTGCACACTGATTGAACATTTTCCGACTTTATTAAGTAAAATAATCGTAGGTTGGTTTTTTGTTTGCCGCAGTGATAATGTATTTTTAATATACTGTGCGGCAAACCAGTAACCAACCGACGAAATAGCAAATTCCTTAATAAAGACTCAATCGATAAAACCGTAAGAGCTACGGACCTGAAACTTGGACTGAGTATGTGGTAGAACTTCAACCGCTACCACAATAAAAAACCACACACACACATATATATATATATATATATATATATATATATATATATATATATATATATATATATGCCAGTTAAAAATTAAAGGGTGCTCCAAAACGAGCAACGACAAATGTTACAATCCTGTGTAATATACCTATAGACACTCGAAATTTGCAATTGTGATTTTATACAGACTACAACAAGTAATACTAAAATTTTATAAAATCAAAATAAAGGGTGTTCTAACAGTTAATGTAATTTTGACTATTTAATTTTGACAACTTGCTGTATATTGGAAACCGTTATGGTCAAACTCTTGAAATTTTCAAAAACGCTAAAACTAAAAAATTATAAAATTGGCAGACCGAAAAAATCGCCAAAAACCGAAAAAAATCGCCAAAACGAATAAAAGCGCCAAGCTAATAAAAATCTCTAAAACTAATATAAATCGCCAAAAACCGAAAAAATCGCCAAAATTAAAAAAAAATCGCCAAAATGAAAAAATCGCCAATATTAAAAAAACGCCATGATTTAAAAAAACCGAAAAAAGCGCTAAAACTAAAAAAAAATCACTTAAACTAAAAAAATAGATCGCCAAAACGGAAAAAATTCCAAACAACACTAAATAACGCCAAAACTAAAAAAAAACTTTACAAATTTAGTGACCGTACGGAACCCCTCATGCGCGAGTCAAAGTCGCACTTTACTAAATTTATTTATTTTAACATCAAGAGTATAAATTGTTTCATTAAGTTGTGTGTTAATTGAAAACTTTAAGCTCGCTTTCTGGCGAACTACTTTTTTCGAGTTATGACTTTATTTGAGTAAGTGAGCGAGATGTTTCATGTGGTGAATTTAATAAGTAAAAGGGACTTCGGTTGAATACTAAACGTTATTCTTACGTTGTTAGAATAATTAATAATTTAAATCTGAATAATAAATTTTTAGGAAATGTTTTGACAAACAGTTGTTTTGTGTGATTTTAATTAATTAATAATCATGTGATTGTTATTAGAAATATTTATGTTATATGTATGAACTTTTTCCAATTGATTGACAATACTGATTGTATGCCACTTAAAGATTAATGGATTTATAAATTAAAATCTGGTTTATTCCATTCAAATAATTTGAATTATAAAACAGAACTCTTTGCCATTTGATTTCCAATAAAAATAAATATTATTCATCATATTTCTTGTTTTTTTTTCTAATTTTATTTGAAAGTCAGAAAGAACTTGTTTGGGAGTTTCGAGAGAGGTAATATTCTATGAATATTATTTTTTTTTTCATAAAATGAAATGCTAAAGATTTCATTATATAAATTTGAAGAACATAATTTATAATTTTTTCCCCATTAATTTATTGCATTGTACGTAGTAAATAGACGTGCACGCCAGTAAAAAATCTTAAGTGTGTTTTTTTGTAATTTAGTAGCAAAATAGGTTGTGAGGAGTAGAATAGAGGGAGTAGTGTTTATTAAGGTTACCAGATTTCTGAGAAAGAAAAGACACAGAAAAAAATTTATTTCAATTGAATGTCTACATTTTTACATACTTTACACAAAAAAATTACATTTATATACATACACATATGGCCAATAAAATAGGTACGATTGTTGATTTGACTTTTCGCTTTAACCATAAACAGCTGTTTACTGGTTACATATACATATTTGTTGTTGCACTTTTGAAGTGAATAAACATATAAAAACATAAACAGCTGTTTATGGTTATGGCAGTATGGTATGACACGTCTGATTGAATCCAAAGAGTTCAATGCTGAATGTTAAGAGAACCAATGAGAAAAAATGAAGAAATACTTATGTACATATCGCACACTAAATCATAAAGAGTCACAACTCAAAATTATAAAAGTGATTTTGCTTTTTTAACCCCCTGCCCAAAAAAAATGGGTGTTATGTTTGTAGTGTGTGTCTGTGTATCTGTGTGTATGTACGAGTCCACGTACAGACCAAACGACTGCACCGATTTTGATTTAGTTTCTGCTATTTGAAAGGTGACTTGATCGAGAAGGTTCTTAGCTATGTTTTAAGAAAAACGGTCTAGCCGTTTAGAAGATATCATATATTTTCGAAATATATTCGGGGGTTTTTAAAATTTTTAATTTTTGTTATTATAAACCAGTTAATTGAAGAAATCTATGACGACCTCAACAATTTCTTTTGCAATACAGTCTTCTTGAAGAATATAAAATACCGTTATGCTTGTTTTTATGTCACATACTTGCGTCAACAGGTCTTTGCAACTACTCAGCATCGGAAATTTGTTGAGTTGTCACTCTTTATGATTTAGTGTGCGATATGTAGATATACATATCGCCACCTTAAATGCAAACGGACGTAATTAAACAAAAATTCGAAATCGATTTTTTTATTGATTACGGTTCATTTTATCAAACTACATGTTCACCCAAATATTTAGACCTCTGCGATCAAAAATTACGACTTTATCAATGAAATTCAAACTGACGTAATTACGGATGCATCTATTTTTATTGCAAAGAACGACACTAACATACAAGCTTAAACATACATATGTATATATAAAGGAAATAAATGGTTAATAAGTATCCATACTACAAGTAAATTTCGAAGAAAATTTTCAACAACACTTTTTTATTATTGATTTCGAAACGTTTTTTGTTTCTCCTGTAAAAAATATAAAAGTGTAGTTACGTCCGTTTGCATTTAAGGTGACGATATGTATGAAGCTATACGTCAATAGGCATAGAGCCTGGAACAGAATAAAGTAGTTGTAGTATTTAGTAGCTACAGCTGACGACGTACCTAGTAGCGTAGCAGGAAAAAATGCGAACAGAATATTGAAGCTTTCATGGTTACCAAAAAAACTTTAACGGCCCGGCCCACGATGTCACGAGAAATCGTTCGATCGACAACTTGTATTGCAAACAACAACAAATTTTCTAACGTTATTGTTGTTTGCAATACAAGTTGTCGATCGAACGATTTCTAGTGACATCGTGGGCCGGGCCGTAAGACTATACAAGAATAACATTGTGTGACAAAAAAAAATACATGTGACGTGTTACTATTTTTCTGCTAGGTATTGTCGAGTATAACAACAATCTGGTGTCGAATCGTCACATCCGTGAACGTACAACTCGTCACGTCACCATTTTCGGATTATGACATGCGTGAACGTACTGAAATCCCATTCAACTGATACGATTGACATATTACTTAATTTGTTTTCGTACGATTGTCGATACGATCACGGATGTGACGCTTTGATCCCTGTTTTGAAATTTTCCAAACAATCCCGAAAATCTTGAATTACCAGTAAAAACCGTATGCACTTATCAACCTCTAACTAACTTGAATATCAACCGATTTTAAATTTATAAACGTATTTAGAAAGAATAGACTAACTAACACATTTCACCAAAAATAATTTTTTCACTTTTCTACTTTGGATTCGTTCTTAGGCAGTATTTTTGTAATGGAACCATACTGTTAATGACTGTTATGGATGGTTGTTGCAACAGAGTATGCCCAAGTGCATTAGAAAATTACAATATTCTACATATGCTGCGTTTCCACCCAAGGTTTTGTGGTTTTGTAGAATTTAGCATGAAGCTCCAACGGCATTGCAAAATATTTCCATTTGAATATGGCTAATAAATTAATCAATTCTACTAATGACCATACTTTATGCTAAATCCCAAAATATTAAATTCTTCTTACTTTTTTATTGTATATGTAAAAAAACATTGCTTCATGTTTGTTGAGATTTTGTTACCTTTTTGATAGTTTACATAAAAATATTATTTTACCTACAATAAGTGCAAAAAATTTTAAATTAACTAGAAAGAATTAATACTTTTTTAAAGGCAAAATATGAAAACCTCATTGAAAATATTTTCTTGACATACTGTACATAAGCACAGGAAACTGGCATTTTTTAAATTAAAAATCTGCTTAATATCTGATATACTAAAATCGAAGTTTACTGTTATTAGCGAATGAAAGATAAAAAGGGACCGATTTCTGTGTTTCCACGCACGTGTTTCATTGGCTTTTATTATCTACACACTTGGTCAGATTTAGAGATTATTATTATTCCAATTAATATATCATCAAGCACATTAGCAGAGGTTCTTGAGCAAAATTTAGTCTTGCTATACAAAATTTTTAAATTTTATTATCCTTTTGCTTTTAACATTTCGTATACATATGTACCTATGTATTTTCAACTTAAAGTTTAACCCCCGTATTCATAAAAAATATTTTAGGTTTGTTATAGGTTTATTTGACAAATTTTCTCATAAAATTACGTCAAATAAGCGCTTAATAAACCTAAAATATTTTTTATGAATATGACAGTAAGACGTTTAATTTTCTTTTATGCCATTTTTTTGAGTGCATATTTAAATAATAGTTAAATGCCCAAGCTTGTGTATTTAAATCATACTTAAGTTTTACGAGCATATCATATGTTATTGTGCTTGTGTGTGTTTATTCGTATTAAAAAGAATTTAATTTAATTTTCATAAATATATAAAATACATACATATATACAATATATAGTTTCATATCATGGAATAAATAAATAGAAAAATGCATTCTGATGCTCGCTTGGGTTCATAAAATGTGTTTTTATGCAATTTTAATTTTCTGCATGTTGGTAACCTAACTTTTTTATTTATGTCAAGCAGCTGTTGTTTGGAAAGCTTTTCATATTTGTGAAATTTTTTAATGCTGCCGTACTTTCAACGTAATTTAATAAGAACTTTAATTAACCTTTGAAAAAATGAAACCATATTTAAATACAACTTAATTTTAAGTAGAAATTAGCTAATTACATACTTAAATATTAAGTTGAAAACTAGGGGTTAAACTTACATTTGCCATCGTCTGGTATTTCCCCACAACTGATATTGAATAAAATTGATAAAACGACTAACAGGCACAGTGTTTTTGAAATCATTTTTTTTCGTTTTTTTTCTCAGCAAAATTCTGTTTCAAGAAGAAGCATACAATTTTAAATTAGTTATTGTAAAAATTTTATTGGTAATTTTTTTTTATATTCCACTTCAAGCTTTTATTTAATCACTTAATGAAAAAATACGGACTAGTTTACGCCTTTCAAAAATAAATTTAAAAAAAAATATTAAAAACAATTTTTTTTTATTATTTCAAATACATATGTATGTATGTATGTATGTAGTATATATTTTTTTTAAATATGCATCATTGAAGAAATTCTTAATGAATATGACTTGCGTTACTAATGAAAGCTCAGCTTAAACTGAAATCTTATATTCAATGTTGAATGTTTACATTTGATTTTCAGCTTTTGTTGCTGTTTTTTTTTGTACATATTAATTTTTTTCATTATCAAGCTAACAAGAATTAAAAAACAAAAAAATAAAAAATTGAGTCTGACAAAATCATCTGTACACTCAAAGGGAGTTTTTTGTACACCAAGATACAGATTTTGTTCGTTTGTATTGTGTAGACATGTCATAAATGTTGCAAAGATTGGTGCTTGTTTCGTATGTATGTGATCATCTACATGACATGAGAACCACAGTGCTGGGCAAAACTTTTAAAAATTATTTAGTTTTCTTTTTATACCCTTTACCAAAAAATGGAAAAGGTTATATATAGATTTGTCATTCCGTGTGTAATTTCCATAATATTAATATGCGACACATAAAAAATATATAAATTCTGAATCCTTATGCATAGGGAAGACGAATAAGCGATGTCCGTCTGTCCGTCTGGTGTACGTGAAATCGGTTTTCCGAAGCTCCCAGAAAACCTATAGACTTAGTTCTTGGACTGGTGTATCAGAAATGGTCCAAAATAGATTGGTATTGAAAATCAGCTAAATCGAGCCGATTGCAGAGCTGGAAAGCTTAAACTCTATTTTGCCATATAAAAGTAATTACCGAAAACTACTTTTTATTTTTTTTTTATAAATAAACTTATTATACTTCAGTACGAATAAAATTGGTATTTCAAACTCAAAAAATATAAAAAAAATTAAAAGGACGTTTCCAGGGTTGGAAAACTTGAAGTTTTTTTGTTACATAAAATTAACTTAGTAAAACAAATTTTTCTTTTTTTTCTATAAATTAGACATATTTTATATTCTTAAAAGAAAGAGACTGGTGTAAGAGATCAGAAAAATAAAAGAGGATGATTCCAGGGTTGAGAAACTTACACTTTTTGTGATATATAAAAGTAACTAGGTCTAATTAATTTTGTTCTTTTTCCTTATAAATTCAATACATTTTACGTTTTAGAAAGAAAAATTTGGTGCAGAATATTATAAAAATAAAAATGACAGCTCCAGAGCTGGAAACTTTTTACTTTTTTTCTGGATATTAATAAAACAATTTTTTTTAATTTCCTTCTTTCTTTGTTCACTTAACATACTTTATATATATTTTTAAGAACTACTAGATTGGTATCATGAATCAGAAAAAATCTAAAAGGATGATTCCAGGGTTGGAAAATGGATTTTTTTTTGTATATAAAAGAAAGTAGGACAAATTATCTTTTTCTTTTTGTTAAAGCGTAAGAACTACTGACCTAAAATTTGTACAGAGTAGCGGCCAAAGTTCTGCATACTTTGTCCAAATTTCAGGTCCGTAGCTCTTACGGTTCGCGAGAAAATAGCCTGTGACGGACAGAGTAGCGAAAACAATAGGGTTCCTTTTCACCTTTGGTGTACCGAATCCTAAAAATGAGAAGCAAATAACACTGAAGACTGTCGCCCGATCGCAATATGCTCTGCACTCTCCAAAAAGATGGAAAGTATGGTGAATTTCCATCTTGTAAGGTATCTGGAGTCCAACAGCTTATTCAATGACCGGAAGTATGGATTTCGTAGAGGCCGCTCTACGGGAGACCAACTTGCCCTCATCTCGGAGAAATTGTGTAATTCAATTCACCATTTTGGCGGTGTCGGTGATAACTTCTCTCGATTCTTATCGAGTTTCCTCAGGGATCGTACTATAAGAGTTGTTATAGATGGGATCTCAACAAATGAGTTCAAGTTAAATTTAGGGCTAACGCAAGGTTCCGTTCTTTTACTAACTCTATTCCGTATCTTTCTAAATGACCTTCTATGTCAAACTCTCAATCATATCTATTCTTTCGCAAATGACAGCAGCATCTGGCATTTTTTCTCATTCAGTAATAGACCAAGCAAGCCTGGCCTTTGAACCATGATTTAGCAAAAATTTCTGAATGTGGTCATGCGAATAGGGTTGATTTTAACGCCCGTAAGACCCAATGTTGTATGATTACTCATAGACGTATAGCCGAAAACGTTGCTGCCTCTGAAACTATGCGAGGTATAAATATTAAGGAATCGAGAGCTCTTGATGTCCTTGGCATGATTGAACACATTTTTCAAGTCTCAAAAGAAGCATTCCGGTGCCTAGGATTTTTGAAACGGTGCAAGCGATACTTCATCTGATCTGATCTCCTTACTATTTATACCACTTACACCCCACCGAAAATCAACTCTCATATATGGGCTGGCGCTTCAAAGTCTATTTTGGGGCTGCTCGACCGCGTACAGGAGTGGGCGAAGAAGCTCATCGGTGACAGTAGGTTATCCAGTTCTTTTGATTCATTGGAGCATCGGCGCAATTTGGGGTGCATTTTATTGTGCTATCGTTACTACAATAGTTAGAATGTGTTGTAATGAAATTAGGGAACTTGTTCCTGAAAACCGAAAGTTTTTATGCACAACACGTGCTTCATTTAGGGCACATCCTTTTGTGGTCGATTGGCCAATAAATCACACTACGCATTACAGAGAGAATTCCTTTTTTGTGCCATACTTTAGTTAATAATAGTGGCAACTGACAAAAAAAAAATTACTAAACTTGTTTATGAACTAAAATATTTAGCTGAGAACTCAAAATTTCGTTGCTAGTGGAAATGTTTTGACCACCGCTGTAACTATAAATAAAAACGCAAATTAAAACAAAACATCAAACCAATCAGGTTTTTGAACTTGTTTTTTATTTAACCTTCTCTCTTCTAGGTAATTATTTACCTGCAATTAATTACCGGCATAAGGTTAAAGGCGTATTGTAAGAGTTATTTTGTTCTTAAAGCGTTTAATGTAACAAGAGAAATTCTTCAATGAAATTACATGCAGATTATGGGTAAAATAAACGCACCTTTATTTAATTAACTAATATTATATACCTAGTTTCATAATAAATCATTATAATAAATTTTGGAAAGGAAGGGTTGTAACAGCGCTGCAATGGGTTGGGGGTCTTCTGACTTTTTAGAGATTAAAAAAATATCTTTAAAGTCTTATTATTAGGCGCACCACACCAGCACTGCTGCACAATATTGTTGCTATACCACGAATCATGGGTCATTAACACTCCAGATAGAAGAAGACGTATGGTATTTTACAATGACTGCCAACATTAGATCTCTGTATTTCAAAATTATTTCTGAATTACTACAACTTTTTCTAGACGGAAATCCTTGCTATTAAAAACTAGCAAATCATCCGCAATAAACATATCGGTACGGAATATTCAAACACCAACCCCCCCCCACCCCACAAAATTTGACAATAAAAACTAAATAATTCTTTTAGCTGATTCTATTAATTAAAAATATATCTGTTTGCGAAATATTAGGCTCTTCATTCGTTAAATAACATCATTATTGGAATGCTCTACACCGAAAAAAAACTTCAAATTGCTGATATTCTACTACGACAATTTTTTATTTGATTAAACAAACCTTTTACACATTTTCTTTATTCTATGACAAAATTCTCGTAGACGAATATTCGACTCGACATACGCAATATGGGTGATTAAAAAGAAAGTGGCTCAATTTAGCATTTTTTAAAAATTTTTAAATTTAATTTTTAATAAAATAATAAAAGAAAATAATTATAAATACATTTGATATCGATTAAAATGTTTAATTGAATGAATTAAAAAATTAATTGTAAATAATTTCAAAATCAATTAATCTAATAATTGATTTTTAAATAATGTATTTTAAATTTAAATTTGTTGACCAGTACCTTGTTTCTGTAACGAATGTGAGAAACGTTCGAGTCGAAAAATATTCGATCAACTTGTAAAACACAGGATAGGTAAGAAAAAAAAAACTATCGCCCCTGTTCTGTAAACCGATCGATTTGAAATCGCACGATTTTAGAAAGAAAGAAATTACCGTGTATGATTTTAAACACGTCTGCGGGACCATTATTAATTTTTTGAAAACGAGAAATCTACTCGAATTTGGTTTACAGAACAGGGCCGTAAATTTGTTGATATTACGTTCTTTAAAAGGCTTATAAGCCTAAGACAGTAGAGTCCCGATAATTCATAATATGAAGGTTTCAGCCATTTTAAGGGTTCCGTACACCGTGAAAAGGAACCCTATTGTTTTCGCAACGCTGTCCGTTTGTGCGTCACAAGGTGTTTTCTCGAGAACTGTGAGAGCGTTGGACCTGAAGTTTTGACATTTTTGGCCGCTACAACAACAAATACATGGCAGTTAAAAATTAAAGGGTGTTCCAAAACGATTAACGAAAAATGTTAAAATCCCATGTAATATACATACAATTATATATAGACACTTGAAATTTGCAAAGTTAGTGTATTTTTATACAGACCACAACAATTAACACTAAAATTTTAAACAAATCTCTAAAACTAAACTAAATCACCAAAAACCCAAAAAATCGCCAAATTAAAAATTAGCGCAAAAATTCGAAAAAAGCGCCAAAACGAAAAAATCTTCAAAACTTAAAAAACCACTTAAACTAAAATAAATCGCCAAAAACCGAATAAAACTCCAAAAACTAAAAAACGCCAAAACTAAAAAAACCAAAAAAATCCCAAAAACGAAAAAATGCCAGAATTCGTATAGTATTACATATGTATCTAGTATCCGTACGGAATCCTTCGTGTGCGAGTCAAAGTCACACTTAACTAAATTTATATACGAATTACAGGGGTTTTGGATTTAATCGGATTTCGGTTAAAATAAGAAAAATACGAATTAAAGGGATGTTTCTATTTACTTTATTCATATGTTTATTTAACATAATATGTTGTAAATAAAATAACAAACTGAATGCAAAAAAGTTAAAGACAAACCCAGCTTTACGTCCTACTATCACTATATACAAACATACATACGAACATACATTCATACTAGGGATGTAACGAATACCAGTTTTTTAGCGAATGCGAAAGCGAATAATACATTTTAATTTTTGCGAAAGCGAATGCGAATTCGAAAGCGAATGCAAATATTATAATACATATGTATGTAGTATGTTAAAAAAATCACATGAAAATAAATTTGTCTAAGAACATGAAGTTGTGTTGTATACTTAGATCTACTTGAGTCTTGAATTCAGCAAATATTTATTAATTTATTAGAAATAAAAATTGTTAAACTGAAAGATATGTATATGAAATCATATATAAGTATAAATAATAATTAAAAATAAATTTATAAAATTCTAGGCAATCAACCCATTCGTACTTTGGCCCTAAGACCTTGTACTAAGTTCAACATTTCCTGTAAAATGCTACAAGAATACATATTAAGAAAAATTGGAATGATTTGTTCACGAACATTTTTTCCAGAACTAGTACTCTATTCATCTTAGGAAAAACATGAAATATAGGGTGTTTTTTATTGAGGTATAGAACTTTAAGTTGGCATCACTTTTTTAACTGGCGGCTATTTTGTCAGCTGTCAAGTGATTAATATTTAGTTTGGTTTGCCATTTCATCATGAACAGGTTGACAAAAGAACAACGCTTGCAAATCGTGCAAATTTGCTTTATTCGAGCCAGCCGAATTGGCTTTATTCGAGCCAGCCGCGGCAGCCACATGCCCGAAATCATATTTAAACATTAATGGCATAAAATTATCCTTCCAATAAAGCCAAATTGATGGACATTAAAACGATTTTCTTGTGTTTTATTTCAATTCGAAGTTCTATACCTCTAAAAAAACACCCTGTATATCTTCAACACTATAAGTTTTCACACGAAATAATATGAGTGGTAGTTGTTTCGCAAAAAAATTTACAACAAAGAAGGATTAGTTAATATTTTTGCATTTCAAATTTTTTGTACGAAGTAATGAATCGTGCTTTCCACTTTTCAAAAGTTTTAACAGACTAGTCTTAAGTAGAAACTATTTTCGCGCAATTCAAACACCTTTTCTTTTTCAAAAACTGGAAAATATTTCCAATATTCGCTTTAAATATTCGCATACATTTTAGCGAATGCAAAAGCGAATGCAAATAGCAAAAGTAAGCGAATTATTTGCGAATGCGAAAGCGAATGCGAACATTCGTTACATCCCTAATTGATACATACTCATGCATATTATTTTTTTTTAAATTAGATTTTTGTTGCATTGCATTACACATTATAAGAGGTTATCAACAGTCAATTACGATTTATAAGAGCTTAAATAATGTTTGTATTAAATAAAATACGACTTAATGAGGGCACCTAAAAATTTGCAATTATTGCGATTTAATGCGTTTTTTACAAGAGACTAACAGTTTGTTACGAATTATTGAGATTTTCGATTCAAGGGGGCACGTCTTATCGGGATTCTACTGTATCTTAAAAAAAAACACTCCAAATATTACAAAAATCACAACATGTTTAGCGGAATTAATATTTTAATTGAATACAATTTCAAACGCAATCAAATTGTTTAGTTAAAAAACAAATTTACTTATTTTTTCAATTTAACACTCGTAACAATAATAATAATAATAATAATAATAATAATAAGCCCGCAAGGGCATACCAGATAAAAGGTATGACGTGAGTGACGACCTCGCTGACCCTAGTTACTAAATCCAGGCGCGACGATTTCTATAATGGGCGGCTTCCTGGTCAGCGATGACTCATAGTGAGCAGCTGTTAATTTCTCACGTGCCCCGCGGGATCGTGAGCCCGTAAAATGGAACCCATATTATATGGAGAAAACAAAACAATGAATCGAAATAATAGTCAAATGCGAAGGCCCGAGGAGGGCGCCCCTACTGGAGAGGGCGCCCCTAATTGGGAGACAATCGACGACCCGGTCGGGGAAATCCCGAAATACAGTCGGTAACACAAAGGAGTCAAGCAACAACGAGATCCCCACCTACGGAGAGTGCTACTCAAGGAATACCTGAGCTCACCCAGGCAGGGCTGCCACGGCGTAGAATCAAATGGAACCATGAAATGAACGTGTCCGTTATAAAAGCCTACTTTAAGGCAACACGCAATGAAAATATAACAGGTTACAGGCAGCAAATGTACGATTATTTTATAGAACAAAACCCTCATTTAAATCAGATAACTCAACAAAATCTTGCCGATAGAAGAGCCACCATATTTAGAAATAATCTGATACCGTCAACATTACGGAATCAAATACGGTTAAGCGTAATAAATAGCGAAAATCAACACATCATTCAGCTACCACCACAAATACCTCAAGGGCCCCAGGCGATAGAAGCAACACAAACAACACCAACTCAAATAGAGCATAGCAATAACACGCCACATCAACCACAAACAGCAACTAACTACCAAGAAGAAACCCAAACTATACACCACCCTATAAACACAGCAAACGAACAGAATGAAGAAACAATAGAAATGCTAAGGACTATTTTCAATGAAGCAAAAATAAACTTCATGGAAATGGATGAGAAATATAGACCTTTCATCCCGAAGCACAAACCAAATAGAAAACTTCATCAAATCACAGCCATGATCAATGAAGAACTTCTACCACCAGAAATAACCCCAAACAGTAATTACAATCACATAATAGGACTAACATACTGCAGCGCATAATAACTAAATTCATCAAACCCCCAAAACATAACATAGATCGAAGTAGGAATAACCAACGTGAACAGCAACAAATAAGTAGTGAGGCACCGGGAAAAACACGAGACACACGGCCGGGATGGCAAAGACGCCTACAACAAAAAATAGATGAAATTAGGAAAGATCTAGGCTTAATTACTGGATACAACACAAACAAAACCGGTAGGAAAACCAAAGATAAACTCCGAAAAATTAAACATAGGCACATAGTACACACACAATTTGACCCACTGAACCACACAATAGAACAGCTAAGGGATACAGTAAAACAAAAGCTAAAGAAATACACAGAAAGAATGCGAATATACACAAAAAGTCACAACAGATCAATCCACAACAAAATTTTCAAAACCGAAGAGAAACGTTTCTACAGCATGTTAGCAAAACCCTCCGAAAGCGCAACAAATCCAAGCAATAGTCCTGATATAAAATAAATCGAAAACTTCTGGAAACCAATATGGAGCAAAAGAGAAAAACATAGCCCGACACCAACATGGATGGACTGTGTTCTTGAAAAAAAAAACGCCCACAAATACACCAATGGCCACAACAGTCATCACCCAAGACACTTTTGATAAGGCAATACGCAAACTCCATAATTGGAAACAGCCAGGAAATGACAAGATACATAACTATTATTACAAGTATCTTACAACACTTCATAGCCACTTAATCAGAGTATTCAACGAAATGTTAACCAACCCAAATAATATCTCACATGGAATGTGCAGTGGCGTAACGTATCTAAAACCAAAAGTGCGTAATCCGACATCCGCCTCCCAGTTCAGACCAATAACATGTTTGAACACAGGATATGAAATCCTCACCTCATGTATCGCAATAACAATAAGCGACTACTGCGAGAATAACAAAATACTCGCAGAAGAACAAAAGGGATGCCGACAAGGGACAAAGGGTTGTAAAGACCAATTAATCATCGATAGTATAATAACTAAGCAGGCAATAAAAAATAAAAGAAATATGTATGCGGCTTTCATAGACTATCAAAAAGCCTACGACTCTGTCCCTCACTCCTGGCTGCTAAAAGTCCTGGAAATATATAAAATAGACCCTAAAGTAATAAAATGTATCGCATATCTAATGAAACGTTGGGAGACTACATTGCACATACAAAATGATGGCAATAATAGAACATCTAAGCCAATCAGAGTGCTACGAGGTATATACCAGGGCGATTCCCTAAGCCCATTATTATTCTGCTTAGCAGTAAATCCCCTTTCCCTGCTCCTTCAACACAGTCAATATGGTTATAAGTTAGGACCAGATGCCGACAGAATATCACATTGTTTCTATATGGATGACTTAAAACTTTACGCCAGTACGAAACAGAACAGAAATTATCTCTTGAAAATAGTTGAAATGTTTTCACTAGATATAAAAACGAAATTCGGAATCGACAAATGCAAAACGCAAAATAGCACTAAAGGAAAATACACATCATCAGTAAACTTTATAACCTCTGATTGTAAAGAAATAACACCATTGCAAGAAAAAGAACACTATAAATATCTAGGTATCAAACAACACATCACAATCGATCATAGAAAACATAAAGAAGATATAAACAGGAAATTCGTTCAAAGAGTCAATACGATATGCAAGAGCAAGCTAAATGGTCTAAACATAGCGAAAGCAATCAACACATTTGGCATCATCACTTGGTCAGATACAGACTTAAATAACATAAACATGAAAATCAGAACAACACTAACCAGAAACAAATACCACCACCCAAAAGCGTCAGTCGAAAGGATCAATATACCAAGAAAACTTGGAGGAAGAGGAATAATAAGCGTAAAATTACTACACGAACGTCAGCTAAAAAAACTAACTGAATATTTCATAACTAAATCAACAATCTCTTCACTATACAGAGAAGTAATACAAGCTGACGACAACATCACACCACTCAACCTCAAAAATAGCAACAATCTCCAACCCACCTCCGTAGAAAACCTCATACGAAATTGGAAATCAAAGCCGCTACATGGAAGGTACCCTAACATGATTTCCCAAATAAATGTAGACATAGAAAAAACCAACAACTGGTTACTACACACCAAAATGTTCGCTGAAACTGAAGGATTCATAATAGCCATTCAGGATGGAGTCATACACACAAAAAACTACATAAAATACATAATCCAAGATCGCACAATAACGGATGACAGCTGTCGGAGGTGCAGTGGAACACCCGAATCTAACCCTCACCTGCTCAACAGCTGCCCAACACTACTCTCGAATCATTATAAACAGAGACATGATCTAATCGGCAAAATAGTTTACATAGAAATAATCAAACAACTACAAATCAAAGAACCAATAACATATTATTACAAATACCAACCCAAACCAATAATACAGAGCAACCGCCATACAATCTACTGGTACAGATCAATTCTAACCCATAACCCACCAGATACCAATATACCCAATAGACCAGACATGATAATAATAGATAAACAACAAAAAATAGCACAAATAATCGATTTCGCAGTACCCTACGACAACAAAATACAAGAAACCATAGCCACAAAGAAATCAAAGTACCTGCAATTAGCCCAATACATCAAGCACCTACTCAATGTGGAAACAATAGCAATAGTAATAAGCTCATTAGGAACCGTGCCGAAAGAAACCACAAATGCAATAAAAAGGCTAAACCTCAACGAAAAAATAATAACCAATATGCAAAAGGCTATACTTATCAAGGCAACAACAATAATAAGAGAAACTTTAGAACGACGGATATAAAACATGGATTATATCCCCACAGAGCGTAACCTTTGGTCAAAGACCCGGTATGTGAATTCCAGCAAATGCTGAGAATGTAAAAATTCTATAATAATAATAATAATAATAATAATAATAATAATGTCGTGTGCACACTGATAGAATTGACACTACTTACTTAAAGTAGAGGTATGAAATAACAGCGGTTGATTGCCGCTGAACGGTTGCCTAGAAAGGGACTAAATTGACATTTCATAAAGTGGAGAGTAGAAGAAGAAAAAAAAGATGGCCCTTTTTCGCGCAAGTCTAGAAGACTCTATGACAAAAAAAAATCGAAGAAAAGATGGCGAGGGAAGTAAAAGAAAAAACAGGTTTTTAAAGAAAAAGAAAAAAAGATGGCGAGTGCCGGACTATAAAAGGCAAGTCTGGAAACAGTTGAGATTTTTAGAAAGTAAAAGGTGGTTGAAGTGGAAAAGTGTGAAAGGAAACATTAGAAGAAAAAAAGTGATTAAAGTGCGCATGTGTTAAAGGAGGCAAAATATTCTAGACAATATAAAAAGTTGAGTTAAGTAATGAAAAGGTGTTGGAAGTGTGCAAGTGAGGAGTGAGGCCAAAGGTTCGGGACACGCACAAGGCGTTGCAAAAGAACTTACCCGATATGCCTAACTTCTGCAAAGTGTTACAAAGTGCTTACCACCGTGTTTGACTTCTACAAGGCCTATCCTCAATACTTACCCGATGCGCCCAATCTCAACTTAACCTACAACAAAATACCTACCTGATGTGCCTAACCTCAATACTTACCCGATGTGTCTAATCTTAAATTAATTTGCAAAAATGCCTAATATGCATGTTCTCAACTTAACTTACAAAAACACTTACCCGATGTGCTTAAATATTAAATTAACTTCTACAAAATAAAAATGCCTACCTGATGTCTCTAACCTCAATACTTACCTGATGTGCCTAACCTCAATTTGACTTACAAAATGCCTACTTGCTGTGCCTAAATCTTAAATTAACTTCTACAAAAATAAAAATACTTACCTGATGTGCCTAAATGTTGAAATCTACCATATGTTCCGGACCTTTTTGAAAAATGTGTGTCGTTGGAGAAAATTGAATGAAAATTTACCTAAGCTTAGTGTTTGTGATGACTGGTGTGAAAATTTACCTGATGTGCCTAACCTCCAAGAATACTTGCCTTTTTGTAAACCCGCCCGCTATTTGCCTGATGCACCCAAATTTTTTGGAGAATCCACTATAACTTGCCTGAAGTCTACCTGATGTTCCCAAACTTTGACTGAAAACTTACCGGTAGTAACTAAAAGAAAAATCCAAGGTGAGAAAGAAAATACGTATCTATATTGAAAATTGAAAAGCTTTTAAAACTTACCTGCTAGACTTTAGAAAATTACAAATTAGAAAACTTTCATATAATGGCTTGAAAAGAAGAAGAGTCTTTTTAGAAAACTTATTTGATAGACTAGAGAATTCGAGCAAATCAGAAAATTTCATTAACTATTCATGTTCAAACAAGCTTATCTGCTAGAATTGTTTAATCAAAAGAATAAAATAAAATCTTAAGAAAATTTCATTGCTTACATCTTTAAAATATTCATTTTTTTTAACAATCTTATTTGCTAGAATTGTTAAATCAAAAGAAAAGTAACAGAATTGCATATGTTTGTCGAATTTGAAAGAAATTGCCTTAAAGAAAACGTAACTAATGTACTTACTTTTAAGGCCTGAAAAGAAAATGTTTATAAGTTTAACGAAAAATGGAACTAACTTATTTATAAAAGTATATAAAACTTATATGACTTATTTATATTTCGGGCCTGAAAAGAAAATTAGTATAAATGCATATAGTTGTAGGAAGATCTTTTTATGTATACATTGAAAATCCATGCATATATATACATATATAATTGTAACCATTTTATTTACTTTCTAATTTATCTTAAAACAATTTGATCCAGTTGAAATATTTAGAAAAACAAAGGAATCCCAAAATGAAATAAATATATATTTATAACGCACAATTTAAATAATCATGAAAGTCTAAACAAAGAATGAGAGGTGGTAAGTAAAGGAGGAAAGGGGGGTTGCAAGATACGTCAGGGGCATCTAAGACTTTTTTATGATGCCCATGGTGAGCTTTTACGAGTTCAATAAAGGGTGGGCAAATATCCTGGCAGACTATCAGCCAGAGGATTTTATCGTGTGTGTGCGCGCAGAGAGTAAATTAAACTTACTTCGGGCTCCTTTATCATAACTTTTCTTTTTCTCTTAGGACATCATAGAGCAGCTGGCATGATTTTTTTGTACCTGTAGATGACTAGACTGGTTGGCAAGATCCCTCCCCAACGGCGAGCTTCAGCCGGAGCGAACCGCCAGCATGCCAGCGCAGCCAATAATCTAGTAACATTTTGTTTTGTGTAAAAAAAAAAACTAAAAGCAGCAGACTACTACAATAATAATAATAATAATAATAATAATAATAATAATAATAATAATAATAATAATAATAATAATAATAATAATAATATATGGCTCTAATCAACACCAAATTGCATGCTTGCTCAATGTAGTAGAATCGTTCTCCAATGATATTAGTATGGAGTTTGGCCTCAGTAAATGCAAAACCCTTCATGTCATCAGAGGGAAATTGCAGGAGATACCCCACGAACTGCAAGACGGGCGAGTAATGGAAGCAATAATGAACGATGAAACATACAAATACCTGGGTATGCAGCAATCTATTCGTATTGAACAAAACCAAATGAAAAAAGAACTAACTAAACAGTATACTAAGCGGGTCAGAAAAATCCTAAAGACTAGCTTAAATGCGAAAAATATGGTAAAAGCTATCAATACATATGCAGTTACAGCCCTAAGCTATTCGTTTGGAATAATTAATTGGAGTAATACCGAAATAGAAGCTATACAAAGGAAATGCAGGGTTCTAATGACTAAGGCACGTAAACACCACCCGAAATCAGCAACCGAGAGAACGATGCTACCTAGATGTATGGGAGGAAGAGGCTTAGTTGATATTAACAATCAAAGAAAAATCCAGATTGAAGGACTTCGTACATTCTTTATCGAAAAGTCTACGATATCTCCACTACATAATGCAGTGTGTAAGCAACACAGTACCCCACCTTTATACTTTGGGCCAAATTATAATGTACAACCAGTTTCCACAAACAATCAGAAACTGGAATTGTGGATGAGGAAGCCACTCCATGGAAGACACCCTAACGAAGCATGCCAAGATCATGTTGACACCAGAGCGTCGAATTTTTGGCTAATTTCAGAAAAATTATTTCCTGAAACCGAAGGGTTTATGATGGCAATCCAAGATCAGGCAATCCCGACGAGAAACTACCTGAAAACTATAGTAAAAGATACGAGAGTGATAAATGAATCCTGCCGGTACGGTTGCAATGCAACTGAAACGATACAACATATAACATCAGGGTGTACATGTTTAGCTGGGACAGAATATATTGATCGCCACAACTCTGTTGTAAAAATCATACACCAGCAACTGGCACTTAAGCACTCCTTGTTATCAAACGCAGAAGTACCGTACTATAAATACCAACCTGAGGCAGTACTAGAAAACGAGGTGTACCGGCTATATTGGAACCGTACAATTTTGACAGACCGAAGTATAACAGCAAATAGGCCAGATATAATGTTTATGAATAAACAACTACGGGTGGTTTGGCTTATCGATGTTGCAGTACCAAACAGCAATAATATGCAAATAAAACACCATGAAAAAATTTGTAAATATAGTGTACTTATAGAGCCCATAAAAAGACAATGGAATATAGATAGCGTGAGAACAATCCCTATAATCATCTCAAGTACAGGACTGATACCGAAGTCTATATATGATGGCTTAAAAGAGCTAGAGTTGCCAGAAGACCTGTGGCAGATAATGCAAAAAGCGGTAGTGATAGCGACCACACGAATAGTCCGCAAGTTCATGGGAGCATAAATTAAAATAAATCTAAATAAATGTTACATATATTTAGAATTGCGCTATGATGTTAAATAATCTGTGCTATTTTAAACTTTAAGATCAATTGTATCCAATTTTTTTAATTGAGAATAAAGAGGAATAATAATAATAATAATAATAATAATATATTATATAATATGATAATATACTAAACAGCATGAGTAATTTAAAAAAAAAACTGTTAATAGTTTCCCTATGTGTAATTAAAAATATTTTAAAATATCAAATAAGTTTTCTTTCCTTCTCACGTGAAATTCTCAAAATGTTAGAATTTTGAACGTTTGAATTTTCTATAACGTTGTTCTTTATGCATCCAGATTCTAGAAGCTCTGCTTCTGAGAACGAGCGGTCGTCGACTGTCCATCACTACTCCATGAGATGGTAGAGCAGCAGTTCAGTATGATAATCTAGAGGGCGCTACTAGTTCCAAAGGAGTTTAAATATGTGGATTTGTCATTGCGCCTCTGTAATTTCGTACTGAGGCACAAGAGTAATTTGGAGACAAATATACATAAGTTACGTCGCAAGGAATAACTCAAAAACACATGTGAATTCATTTGAGTAGGGAGAACGTGGCTTCTCTGACTTTGTGAATCGGAAAACAGATTTCGTGATTTATATCCAAGATGACTTCACATTGTTTCATGGGGGAATATGCTACAACGTTGAATACAATCTGACGTCTGACTTAAATTATTTCGCCTGCCGGATCATTAAAACATTCTTTCAGACTTAGATGACCGCTATTGCGGAAGCTATTAACTGGCTACAGAAAATTGACAATAGACTACGAATCCGTATCTTTGCTGATGGTAGAAAACTTATCGAAACCTTAAGAAATCATAAAGTTCAATGTCGTAGTGTTATCCAAATAAAATTATATAAAGTCATACAGGTATTGTAAAGATATCGAATTAATAAGGAATACAGGATATAGGGTGTCGCTGGCAACGAAGAGGCAGACAAGATTACAAGGATGGGATCATTACTGAACAACATCATATTTTAAAACGCCAAACCCTCGAAAACGAACGAAAATAAATGGGCTATACAACAATATATCATAGATTGGCGGAGCTCTACTGTTGGAAGAGTGACCGAAATTCTCTGGGGCAACACAAGTAGTGAAAAGACAAAATTCAATACTTTGGAATTTGGTTAGCATAATAACAGGACATACAGAGTGAAAAACTCACCTGGCTCGCATGAGACTTGTCAATTTGTGTCACTGTCCAGCATTTAGTCAAATCAGAAGACAAGTCTTTCATCTACATATAAGATATAGCACATATGGAATATCTTAGGGATTCAGATTGGAAAAACTTAAGAAAATATATTGAAAAAACAAGGATCTTAAACTGACTCGGAGACTTGAGTTAAGAATGACACTTTATTTACTAAATGCACTAAATACTAATCATACTTAAATTAGATAAATGATTTACAACTGGTTGCCACAACGTCTACTCTGTTGTTGTATACAGCGTGACCGTTTGACCGACTAAAGGTGCAATCAGACGTGACATAACCATAGCCATAGAAAACAGCCGTTCGAACCAAACTAATGGGCAACACTGTATTTGATTATACGTGACTCGTAGCTCGCAACCTCAATCCATTGACAGTTCGTCAATACATTCACAGCGCCCACCAATGCCTTACAGTGTAAAGTTTAACTTTGCACAAGGCTTCCAGAATGTGACAGCAACGTCTAGGCAATCTCAGCAGCATCTCTAATGCGGGTCGATTTAAAAATCGTACAAATTACAAGGAAAATCGTATTCTAGGGATCAAAATAAGAAACTTTGCCCAAGGAATCATAGCTCTAAAATGTATTTTGATGTCCCGACTTTTGATCAAAAGAGTCAAATTGAAAGGTAAATTTTTTAAAAATCTCACTTTGACCCATTTAGAGTTCTTCAATCGAGTCAAAATGTATGACCGACCCCCACTAAAATTGAGGGCCGACCCACCTATGCCAGTGGCACACCCCCTGGAACCTTTCGGATCAAAAGTCGGGACATCAAAATACATTTTAGAGGTATGGTTCCTTCGGCAAAGTTTCTTATTTTGATCCCTAGAATACGATTTTCCTTGTAATTTGAGCGATTGTTTTGCCTACATACAAATCGACCCGCCCTACTGTACATACATCATTATAGAACAGTGAACCCAAGGCACATTAAACAAGTACACGCATCATTCAAATTGCTCATTAGCTGACATTTTGTTTACACGTTTATAACGAAGAATTTATTTGACAATTACTTTTGTGCTAGAGATGGGCACGTGTCGTGTTTTTTTTTGTGACAGGAACACGCACGACTCAACACGAAGTGTTCGTGACAAAAAATCTGATTTTGTTTCGTGTTGAGCAAAATTGACACGAAAAACACGAAACGTTTTTAGATTTAAAATATGTATGAAAGAAAGTCCAGCAGAAAAAAAATTTAATATTTGGCATCATATTTGTTGAATCTTAAAGCCTTGTACGTAAACCGATAGTATGAGCGGTGATGGCAGATAGTATCAGCTGGTAGTGCCAACTCGGTGCCATATATTGAAAAGCGACTCTTGAAAAAAATCAATTAAATTTTCTGATCTTCAATACTATACCAACAATATTTCGTGCATGTTGTGCATTATAGTGTTGATGAAATTTTTCGCGTGCGTGTTTCGTGTTGAGCGTCTTGGTATTCGCGTTCGTGTCGTGTCGTGTTGGAAAAATTCGACACGCGCTCATCTCTACTTGGTGCATACAATTTTTTGACAATTATTTTGTGAAACTATGTGAGGAGCGCAGAGTTGCACCTAATGCGTGTAGCTGTATTTAATGTGCCTTGAGTGAAGCGTTCTCCAAAGTCGTACGATCACGTAGGATAAGACCCAGACGCAAAATTTATAAATGAGGATACGTGAATAAATATTTTTTTTGTGCTGGTCTCGTTGTACAGTGTAGGGATGTAACGAATACCAGTTTAGCGAATGCGAATGCGAAAGCGAATAATACATTTTAATTTTTGCGAATGCGAATGCGAATGCGAAAGCGAATGCAAATATTACAATTCGTTAAAATATCACATGCAAATAAATTTATAAAAGAGCAAGTATATATAAAAATTAAAAATAAGTTTACACAATGTTAGGCAATCCACCCATTCGTACTTTAGCCCTAAATCCTGGTACTCTGTTCAACATTTCATGTGAAATGCTGTCAAATACATATGTATAAAGAAAACTTGGAATGAATTTTTCCTGGAAAAATCTTGCCGAAGTAGTACTCTGTTCATCTTGGGAAAAACATATGAAATATATCTTCAACATTTTAAGTTTTCATGAGAAATAATATGAGTGGCATTTGTTTCGCATTTGTTTTCTTTTTCAAAACTGAAAAATATTTCCAAACACCGCTGGATTTGGGTTTCATTTTGATACTTATGAGAACTTATTAATAGAAAAGTTTTCCGCTAAAAGATTAATGATTTACATGTAAGTATGTATATGTATTTTTTCATGCTGGTTTAAAATAATTTTCGTCTTTAAATTTAAAATCGAAAACTATTTTCATAAGAGAAATACATTTTTTTGTCTTTAGTATTCGCTTGAAATATTCGCATACATTTTAGCGAATGCAAAAGCGAATGCAAATAGCAAAAGTAAGCGAATTATTTGCGAATGCGAATGCGAACATTCGTTACATCCCTACTACAGTGTCATAAAAGTAATTATTGCTGCTATTATTTTCAGTGTTATTTTATTCTTTGTGAGTAACTTTTAAATTTCAGTAAATTAAACTTAAAACTACATACATATATGTATGTACATCCCACTAATTACACTTGGGCTATACATGTTATTAAAAACGAAACACGATATGTGTAGTTCTGAAAAAATCTTATACAGGGTGCTGCAAAATTTACCCAATATTTAAATTGATTGAAACGCTTATGAGCTATTATTTTAAATATTACTTGGAATGGTATTGATTGATCAATTTCTTTTCTTTTATTTTAAAAGAAAATATATAAGCTGTGTATTTACCTTGAATACTTCCTCCCAATAAACTTTAACTTTTCAATGAATACAAAACTGATTCCCTTCTATTTGAAAAGCAAAAAAGTTGTCCTTATTTATGGAAAAGAAAAGTCATTAAGGATTCACTATCCTAAGCGATCCTTACAAGGCTTATTCACTATCCTACATGATCGTACGATTCATTCACAGAAAAATCTTACAGGAAGAAGTCTGAATGGCTTTAAAACATCGCTTCCAAATTGCTTTATGGGTTCCACAATATTATACAAAACACAAATTCAGTGTAGTGCGACTACGACTCGCACACCAAGGGTTCCGTACGGACACTACATACATATGTAATACTAAAGGAGCTTTAGCCTATATAATCGAAAATCTTACTTAATATAGAAATTAAAAAAAAAAAATTTTTTTTACTTTTAGTTATTTTTTCGTTTTGGCGATTTTTTTTCGGGTTTCAAATCTTGTGTTAATTTAAGAACACCCTTTCGTTTGGATGGAAACTCTTATCAATTAAAATTAATATAAATACATTCATATGTACATATATCCATACATACATACGTACATATGTGCCCTTAATTATGAAAGTGGTCTAAGTCATATATTTCTTTGGTCGCAATATTTAGTAGATAACATTTGAAAAAATCAAAAACTATTTTTATAAAGACAGTCGGTAAGCAGCTCAGCACTGCAATTCAATAACTTTTGTTAACGATAATGGCATCGTTAAAATAATTATAAAGAAAATTTATCGAATTTGCTATGCAGTAACATTTTTAACGATATTCGCTGTAGGTTAATGTCAGCTGTGTCGTTATTTAAGCGACAATAATTTATGTGCTGTTAATTTTATCGACAAAAATCAAAGGAAAATATCAGCTGCGTACTATCGTTAAAAGAAAGCTACAGAATCACACAATCGTTATTTTAAGCGATAGAATGTATAGAAAAAAATTACGATTGTCGGATCGTTAAAAGTTACTTAATCGCACTACTGGGCTGAAGAACAGCCCTCGCGTCATCGTAATTATTTCTTAAGTGCGGTCAGGCTTGTGTGTGTTTTTTTACCATCGAGAGTTTTTTGTCTCGCTCGCACTGGTTGACTGAACTGCCACGGATAACCGTATAATCCTGCGGTTCTTTTGTGGAATTTCGTTAACAACCACGTTGCTACTTCCTATGTGAAGGCATAGGTCGGGTATAGGCAAGTCATAAAAAACATTTTTAAGAATACTGTTAATAACATCATGGACATATCGCTCATTTACTTCAATAGTGTCACAACTCAAAAAACCCCGTTTTGCAGAAAACGAGTTTTAAGTTTTCAATTTGCATACAACTCAATGAAGAAATGAAAAAATATTCTTCTCTCTGGAGGTAATGGTACAAGTTCTTTATATGAAATTTTTACACAAGATAAAATACAAAATGCCGCATTATTCTGCATTGTTAGCTAAAAAACTAATTTTTTGAGTTATGACACTATTGAAGTAAATGAGCGATATGTATGTATGGATAGGAAAACTCAAAAATAAAATAAATTAGAATTATTTTTAATACAAGTATAACAATCGCACGGAAACCAGCCAGTTTAGAATTACATTTTACTGCAAGAAATTGTTTAGTTTAATATAAACTATAAATATGTAATTTAATTTTTTGTATTAATAAATAAGTTTGTTTTTTTTTTGTTTCTTGGAATTTCCCAACTCATTAGGCTGCAGAACAAAAAGTATTACATATCACACGTGTCCTTTAATTAATTACACTTATGCCAAAAAAAAAAAAAGAAGAGAGGTGTCTTAGGACATCCGGTTATAGCTATGCTGCTTAGCTATATAAAACAAACTTAATGTGTTAAATAACAATGTATTATTTGTGGCCGGTGGCGGCTGTTAGCCGACTTAAAGCCGATCGTGCAAATTATGGCACTCGTTATCGAACGAAATTACAAAATATTTCAACAGAGTTTATATGGAAATATTTTACAACTTCGAATCGTATCGAATGCCGTAATTTGCCCCCTGGTTTGTGCTCATGTGCAAAAACAACAATACAAAAACAAATTGAGTAATCCTGTCGTTAAGCAGCTCTGGGTTAAAGATAGCTCTCACGTCATCATAATTAATTCTTAAAGGTGCAATTAGACGTGTCATAGTCATAATTCCATAGCCATAACCAAGCCAGAATTCAATTGGTTTTTATGGTAATGGCTATGGCAAGGCATATCAAACAGGTACATGCACCAGGCAAATTGCTTATCCGCTGATTTTTTGTTTACACGTTTATAACGAAGAACTCATTTGACAATTACTTTTGTGCCTCGTTTGATGCATACAATTTTTTGACAATTACTTTGTAAAACTATGTGAGAAACACAGAGTTGCCACAGTGTTTTCCCTAATGCGTGTACCTGTAGTAAATGTGCCTTGGGCTATGGTGTTATGGCAAATACAGTGTTGCCCATTAGTTTGGTTCGAACGGCTGTTTTCTATGGTTATGGTTATGGCACGTCTGAATGCACCTTAAGTGCGGTTTGGCTTTCTAGAGTTTTTCGTCTCGCTCGCACTGGTTGACTTATCTGCCACGGATAACCGTACAGTCTTGCGGTTCTGTTATGGAATTTCGTTAACAACTACGTTGCTACTTCCTATGTGAAGGCATAGGTCGTGTATAGTCAGTCACAAAAACATTTTTAAAAACACTGTTAATAACATCATGGACATATGGTGTTAGTCACCTCGTCCATTTTTGTGCAACCATATTCTGCAAATTAACTTTGTAGAATAGGTATAAATAAATAAATAATAAATTAAGCAATCCATCTCATTGTTTTTGTTTCACTCACTTCAAAGAAGGAAACATAAAACAATCAAACAATTTCTTTCATTTATTTTTGTACTCTGGTTTTAAGTACAAAGAAATCAAAACAAAAATAAATTTATAACTGGAATAGTGTCTATTATTTTCGTTACGTAAATCACGTCCTAGCTCCTGTGTCGTGACATAAATAGCATAGCTATAAAAATCTTCATATAGCAAATGTATATATGGTCGTCGAAAATCCAAAAGTACGTAACAGCAGTTTTTCTAATTTTACAGGAGAAGCAACAAACGCTGTAAAATAAATATATATCGTCGGTTGGTTTCTGGTTTGCTGCAGACATAATGTATTTTGAATATACTGTGCCGCAAACCAGAAACCAACCGACAATATGTACTTTAGAAAAAGAAAGAAAAACCAATATTTTTCAAAATATTGTTTAAGTTATGTTTGTTACGTTATTTTGCATTCGTGTTTTCTGAAACATATAGACGTATCGTCATAATAATTTCTTTTTTTTTTAATAAAAAAGTGAAACAGACTTTTAAAATTTTCAATGGTTTTTAATGCCTTTTATTGTTATCAAAAGAAGATAATATTTTTATTTTTGTTAAGCTTGAGTTCGATTTTATAAAATTTTAATTGATTTTCTATTTATTTTTGATATTTCGTTAACAATTACCTACTTACATACACATTTGAATTTTACTCGCCATAACTACTTTTAAACCTCACGTTTATCATCTAGTATCTAACTTAATAAGCTCCAAAATTATTCATTCAAAACAAAAATGGTTTTAGCGAAAATATATGTATTGTTTTATAAAACAATTTTAAAAATCATATTTCCTTTTAATTTATGCACTTGATACTCGCACTGCCTGCCATACAATTTAGTTTCCACGTTGTTTATTATTGTTCATTCTGATTTTTTATTTTTTCATTTATTTTTTAATATTATTATTATATTAGAGGTAAATACATATAGTATATGCATAAGTTTTTGTTTTATCAAAATTGTATCCCACGTGCCCTACCAGCACTAACGTATTCATATTTCCCATTGTCAGTTATTAAAAAAAAACATTTGATTTCGACAATCTGACATCTAGCATTTAGATAAAGTTGATAAGATCCATTAAATGAAAACTAATATAATCAAGTACATAGTTAGTACATGTTGTATTGTTGGCTGCTTGATATTATGACGTACAGGCAAATTTCGGCATAACGAATCTCGCTTTAACGGAAATCCGATATGTCGAACAGAGACCTGCAAATTTCATGCTTTTTGATGATTTACTCATACATTAAAATTTGTACTCACATTTAATCACGTACAAAATATTCAACGTTCAATAAAATCAGCGTCATAGTAATATCTGTTCATTGGAGTGATTGTGAGTGTAGCGATCGAACATGTTTAAATCAATTCACTCACCATACCAGTAGACTTGTGTCCAACAGTTCTTTTTGAACTAGTTTGAGAGCGTTTGAATCAAAAGTTGTTTCAAACCCATTTAATTTACATTGATGTTTTTGATCGGACTTGTGTCCAACTGAACTAGACTTGTGTCCAACAGTTCTTTTTGAACTAGTTTGAGAGCGTTTGAATCAAAAGTTGTTTCAAACCCATTTAATTTACATTGATGTTTTTGATCGGACTTGTGTCCAACTGAACGAACTAGTTCAAAAAGAACTGTTGGACACAAGTCTAAACTGAACGAACTAGTTCAAAAAGAACTGTTGGACACAAGTCTACATACCAGAAATGTTTTATTCACATTTAATCATGCAACAAAACTCAATGTTGAATTTAATCAGCATCGTACAAACGAACGCATCGTTTGAATAATTGTAAGTGGAGTGTTCGAACTGGTTTTATTCAAACTTCTACGTGAACAAGCGATGACGTTGAATAAAATCAAAGTAGTAAAGTTCGTTCAATTTATCTTAAAACACACACACATTCACGTGTCAAACAGGGATGGAAAATTGGAAGTTTGTATTTGTTCCCATTATAAAAAAGGTGCAAAAATTTTTTAAGTATTAACAACTAAAGCTATGTACACACGGTTGTCAGATCTTACAATATTGTTAGATCTGGCAATGTGCTGACATTGTACTGACAATCAAAAATTGCAAGTGTATGGCAGATTGACAGTTCACACGGTTGTATCAAATTTGTCAGGAAATCTTACAATTTATTGCTAGATGATTGTATGACAATAAAATCAGCTGACAAAATCGTCAGCAAAAAAATTGTAAGTTCACACGGTTGTCATATGCAAAAATTGCCAGACATTATTATGCGTTGCCAGACTCAAAGCGCTTGTTAGAAATTGTTAAATATCAATCGTTTGTGGTGGTGTTAAATGTAAAAAGTGAAAATATTAATTATTATGGACCATAAAGAAGCAACTGCAATGATTTTGGCTGCATATATTTTATTAAATATATTTTCTTTAAAATCAAGCGTGTACAGTGTTGCCCATAGAAATAATTCTCTTACAATGACGCCATTGTCAGATGCACGAACTTCGCGCATCTGACAATATTAAAATGTCTGACAAATAGCTGGCAATAATTTTACAATGTGTTCACACGATTGTAAGATGTCTGACAATTTGTTGTCAGCTGCTAGTCTTGCAATGGATTGACAATGATTTTTCTGGCAACGACGTCTGACAAAAATTGTCAGTTCACACGGTTGTAAGAAATTTTGTGTACATTTCACTGGCAATATTGTAAGATCTGAGAACCGTCTGTACATAGCTTAACTGGCATATTCATAAAAAATATTTTAGGTTTATGAAGCACTTATTTGACGTAATTCTATGGGAAATTTGTCAAATAAACCTGTAATAAACCTAAAATATTTTTTTATGCATATGGCGGTAAATCTTCAAAAGAACTTACATAAGGGGAACTCATTTAACATTTTAATTTAAGAAATCATTTCTGTTCAAAACTTTTAAAATACATATTATCGTTAACGATAATTAACGTACAAAAACATATTTTTCAATATTAAAAAAACATTCTCCCAAAAACTTTAGTTTTTGTCGCTTACGATTAAGTCGAAAATAGGGCTCAATATTTCAAACATAAATTCTGTTAAGTTAATTAACAAAAATTAGTTTTTGTATTGAAAATCCTTCTCAAATTTTATTTTAAAATGCATTTTTTTAACAATTAATCTCAGAAATTTATATAACATTTTTGTCTCTAATATTTTTCAAAAAGTTCGTAGCGAGTAGCTCTATTAGACAGTTTCTTTAATTTTACCATGCCTGATATAAAACACCCAACTTAACTACACAAACACATACATACTTAAAAATTGGTTTGTTATTATGACAGCAGTTTGCGTTGGGTCTTAATTAGTCTTGTGTCCAACAGTTCTTTTTGAACTAGTTTGAGAGCGTTTGAATCAAAAGTTGTTTCAAACCCATTTAATTTACATTGATGTTTTTGATCGAACTTGTGTCCAACTGAACGAACTAGTTCAAAAAGAACTGTTGGACACAAGTCTAAACTGAACGAACTAGTTCAAAAAGAACTGTTGGACACAAGTCTAGTCTTAATAATTACCACATTCATACACAATGTTTTTTTTTTCATTTTCGCTTTTACTCTGCATCAACTACTTGATGCTGATTAGACTTGGGTCGAACTCGTTCACTAGTTCATTTTTGCCACAAACCTATGATCAAACCCATGTAATTTAAATGGGTTTGATTAACGGTTTGTGGCAAAAATGAACTAGTGAACGAGTTCGACCCAAGCCTAATGCTGATTTAAAATGAAAATTTTTTTCTTTCGCATTATATTCTTGTTCAAAACACTCATTGTCGAACCAAATACCAATCGTCCGAACTGATTGGTATGATGCTACGCATGATTATAATTCACACCCAACAATACTCCACTCACTTGAGCGATTAAAACTTAGCAATGAATATACGTGTTTGAAGAAGTTTGATTTTTTTCAAAAAAATAGCATGTTTTTAGGATATTGATTGCGTATGATTATTTTACCAATCACCCGTTGCAGGTCACTGATGTCGAACGTACACATTTTTTACATTAACAATAGACTTGTATCGAACTCTTTCAGTTGCTCGTTTTTGACACAAACCAATGATCAAACCCATTTAAATTACATGGGTTTGATCATTGGTTTGTGTCAAAAACGAGCTACTGAATGAGTTCGATACAAGTCTAATTAACAATCTTATATAACGAATACTATCCTAATTGTATACTAGATATAACGAAAGATAAAGTAAAAATCGCAAAATAAAAAACGAGAACTTGCTACGAACATATTTCTAACATATAGATCTACAGCAAAAATTGTGGTGTGCATAATTAGTAAAGAACAAACGACAATGTCAAGACTGTTGTAAATTTAGAGATGGTAAAATTAAGCTTTCATTACAAAAAAAAAAAGCTTTCAGTAAATTGTAATATGATGAATCAAAACAATTCACATATTCCATTTGCAATAAAGGGTGAGTATATAAAGCCGAAATCTACATCAACTTACACCACACACAGTGGACCAAACACTAAGAACGCTGATGATGATGGTGTAGTGGCCTTTACAATTAACTTTGGTGTTATTTGTTCATTAATAATTATCACATGTAATTTGGCTTACAAAGCGATACGAACTTTAGCCCAATAAAATCATAAATATAGAAACAAATGAAGTTCGAACAATAATAATAAAACTTAACTGTGGTACCTTTAGTTTGTATTTGCTAGAATATTAAAAAAAATTGCCCTTATTCTTTTTATTGTATTGTATCTTGTCAAACTTTGCGATATAACGAATTTTTCTGTATAACGAATGAGGCTGACATTATATCGTTCGTTATACCAGGAATTGCTGTACATACATTTAAATAACAGTTTTATTCTTTAAAGATGAAACTACTTTCGTACCCAAAAATATTTGATGGGTGTGAAGATAAATTCGTACTAAAAAATTAAATATCCCGATAAATTCTTGTTTCTTGCAGAAACCAGTCAGTTTCGGCAGTTTTTGGCGTCGCACTAGTTGTTTATATAGCTAGCTTGGAACTAAAGTCGTCTACGATACAAAAAAAAAAATAAAGTGATTAAAATTCACTATAGTTCAACTAAATCTAATAATCTCATTTAATTCATCATGGGCACGTGACAAAAATATGTTCACTTGGCGATCACTGTTCACTTGGCCAGAACTGCTTCAGAATGCTGGAAAGCTAAGTCAACTGTAGAAAAGCAAAAACAAAGTAACATAAAGCCACTACAATAATACTTATATGTATGTACCGATGGTGCATCGAATAAGTAAAAATAATTAATGTGATGATCGTAAAAGATAAGTAAGAATAGTTAAACATACATTGGTAGAGTGATATAACTTCGTGCTAACCTAAATAGAAAATGGAAAAACAGAAAATGAATAGTGATACTTACAAATGTGTTTGCCAAAGGCAAATCAATAATTGTATACACAATCAATTCTCATATTCCACTTTCATAGATTTTCAGGTTAAATAGCTGATGTCAATAATAATCTCTACCCCAGTAGATAGACATGGGTGCTGATGAAGTGCGTGGCTGCACAGAAAAATATCGGTATTTCCCCCAGCTAATAGTGTCTAGTTTAATTTTTCTTCTCTTCTTTAGATACTCACATTAATTAATAAAAATATTTCATTCATAAGAATTGAAATTACTGAACTCAAGCCTGATTAAGAAATTATTTCTGATTAAAGTGACCACATTAGAAGTTGAAAGAAGTGAAAAAAGCAATAAATTCTAAAGTGGTAGTTTAACGATAACTATATCTTGATGACGCCGTAACACATAGACCACTTTTGGCTGGATTGATTTATCGTCTTCATATTTGAAAGTGCTCATAGGTCGATTTAGCCAGTTTGTGTGATGATTGCGTTTCTTTGAGGAGTTATTATTAAGCCAGAATTAGAAAAAAATATTACAAGGCTATTAATGTTTAAGTTATAATTCGTTAATATCAAAATATATATAACTTTTGTGAGCTTCAGTCATATTCCGGGAAGTTCTTTGTACCGTTGATAAACCCATTTTAGCAAGTATAGCTCACAGCTAAAAGAAAAACAGCCAAAGTAAATTTCATTACATTATACTAAAAATATTGATCTCGTGCTTTGTTTCAATGGATAATGTAAAACTTTTACAAACGGGCGAAATAAAACGGACCCGCGAATATTCCCTGGCTTATTAATTAATTAATTTTTCAGCGCATTTTATGTTTCTTCTTATAGAAGGCGATGTAAAAGCATTACATTTCAAATTAGTTTTCTCATTATTACCTTAAATTTAAAAACCATTTTCAAGCCCCTATAACGATACTGATCTAAAGCTCGATTTTTAAGTGAATATAAGTACTACTTTCCAAAAAATTTTAGCCTACAGTGTCTTCTATCCAAAAAGAAATTGCATAAACAAACTCTATTTAAATCAAAATTTATAGAACTTTGATCGTCTTCTCGCCAAATGTGTCACTGTGTGTCTATCTAAACTAGTGAATAATAATCGTAATCGTGCTACGAAACGCAACGCTAGAATTTGCATGAAAAAAAAACAAAACCTAATTTCAAATCAATTCGTTTCTTGCGGTTTGTCTCTAAAACACTAAGCTGGCAGCACTGATCACCGCTAGCAAAGAGCGGCTGTCAGATATGGGATTCTTGGTACAATTGTACTTTTTTGGTACATTTCCAATTTACTTAACATGGTACTACCGCGAGGTACTTGGTACAATTTAAAAATCGCAACGAAGGTCTGTTAATAGGCACAACTTTAACTCTACCAGAAAACACGTGCTTTATTTTTAATTACTACAAAAATAATTACCATTATTTATATTTATTTGCCACATTAAATAGACAATTCTGTAATAGATTTGAATTACCACTTTTTTAAAAGTACTAATCGAAAATATAATTTAATAAAATGTGAAGAAAATTTTTTGAACAGAAATTCTTATGTGGACGGTGAATCTCATAGCGAACATTGTTGCTCAGACATATATATGTTAGGGCATCCATCTCAGAGTATAGACGAAACATAGACATGAGCGGCCTCCAGTAGCCATTTGCGATGTCCGACATGATGCCCATGCCAAGTTCATGACTAGTGGAGGCCACTAGTATTGTGTATGTTTCAACAAATAATATTGACAATTAATACTATAAAAAAATTAAACAAGTAAGAGTGCTATATTCGGCTGTGCCGAATCTTATATACCCTTTACCAACGTACGTACATATATATAGTATACAGACACGTACATACATATTTGTTTTGTGAAAAAATTTATCATTTTTTTAAAGTTTCCATCTTTGGAGCTATAATTTTCATTTTTCAAATTTCATACACCAAACTTTTCTTTCAGAATCATAAAATATATTCAATTTATAAAGAAAAAGAAAAAAATTTTTAGACCTATTTAATTTTACATAACACAAAAAGTGTAAGTTTTCCAACCCTGGAGTCATAATTTTGGATTTTTCTGATTATTGATACCAATCTAGTTCTTTAAAAAATACATAAAATATGTTAAGTGAAAAAAGCAAGAACGAAATAAGCAAAAACTTAGTTTCATTTAATTCCTTTAATATTAAAAAAATCAGTTAAGTGCGACTTTGAATCGCGCACGAAAGGAAGGTTTTTTGCTTTTTTGAAATTTTTTTCAGTTAAAACGATTTTTTCAGTTTTGTCGCTTTTTTCTCGTTTTGGCGATTTTTTTCATTTTGGTGATTTTTTTTCTTACTATGGCGATTTTTTTTCATTTTGGCGATTTTTTTCTGTTTTTTAGTTTTTTGTTCGTTTTGGCGATTTTTTTTCTTTTTTTGGCGATTTTTTTTTCATTTTGGCGATTTTTTTCTGTTTTTTAGGTTTTTTTCGTTTTAGCGATATTTTTCATTTTGGCGATTTTTTTTTCATTTTAGCAATTTTTTCGTTTTTTTGCGATTTATTTTAGTCTTAGAAATTTTCTTTTAATTTAGTGCTTTTTTTCGTTTTGGCGATTTTTTCTTGTTTTTGGCGATTTTTTTCGGTTTGGCGATTTTATAATTTTTTATTTTTTCAGTTTTACCTTTTTTGAAAATTTCAAGAGTTTTGCTCTTACGGTTTCCAAGATACAGCAAATTGTCAAAATTACATAGTCAAAATTGCATTAACTGATGGAACCCCCTTTAATTTAAATTTTTTTTTAAATTTTTGTGTTAATTTTTGTAGTCTGTATAAAAATACACTAACCTTACCAATTTCAAGTGTATATACATACAATTGTATATATACTACATGGGATTTTAAAATTTTTCGTTGCTCGTTTTGGAACACCCTTTAATTTCCAATTATCATGTATTTGTTGTTGTAGAGGCCAAAGGTCTACACACTGTGTCCAAATTTCAGGTCTGTAGCTCTTACGGTTCTCGAGAAAATACTAATATAGTTTTAGACATAGTTAATTTTACATAACACAAAAAGTTAAAGTTTTCCAACCCTGGAAACGTCTTTTTAATTTTTTTGTATTTTGTTAATTTAAAATTCCAATTTTAGTCGTACTGAAGTGTAAAATATGTACATTTATTAAAAAAAAATAAAAATTTGTTTTCGGGAGTTACTTTTATATGGCAAAATGAAGTTTAAGTTTTCCAGCTCTGCAATCGTCTGCCCGATTTTGCTGAATTTCAATACCAATCTATTTTGGAAAATTTCTGACACATCAGTCCAAGAACGAAGTCTCTAGCTCTTCTGGGAGCTTCGGAAAACCGATTTCACGTACAGACAGACGGACAGACGGACATCGCTTATTCGTCTTCCCTATGCATAAGGATCCAGAATATATATATTATATGGGTCGCTTATTATACCCTTTACCAACAAAAATGGTAAAAGGGTATATATAGGTTTGTCATTCCGTTTGTAATTTCTATAATATCAATAAGCGACCCATATAATATATATATTCTGGATCCTTATGCATAGGGAAGACGAATAAGCGATGTCCGTCTGTCCGTCTGTCCGTCTGTCCGTCTGTCCGTCTGTCTGTACGTGAAATCGGTTTTCCGAAGCTCCCAGAAAAGCTAGAGACTTCGTTCTTGGACTGGTGTGTCAGAAATTTTCCAAAATAGATTGGTATTGAAATTCAGCAAAATCGAGCAGACGATTGCAGAGCTGGAAAACGTAAACTTCATTTTGCCATATAAAAGTAACTACCGAAAACAAATTTTTTTTTTTTTTAATAAATAAACTTATTTTACACATCAGTACGATTACAACTGGTATTTTAAATTAAAAAAATATAAAAAAATTAAAAAAACGTTTCCAGGGTTGGAAAACTGTAACTTTTTGTGTTATGTAAAATTAACTATGTCTAAAACTATATTAGTATTTTCTCGAGAACCGTAAGAGCTACAGACCTGAAATTTGGACACAGTGTGTAGACCTTTGGCCGCTACAACAACAAATACATGAGAATTGGAAATTAAAGGGTGTTCCAAAACGAGCAGCGAAAAATGTTAAAATCCCATGTAATATACATACAATTATATGTATATACACTTTTTATACAGACTACAAAAATTAACACTAAAATTTCCAAAAATTTAAATTAGAGGGTGTTCCATCAGTTAATGCACTTTTGACTATGCAATTTTGACAACTTGCTGTATCTTGGAAACCATAAGAGCAAAACTCTTGAAATTTTCAAAAACGGTAAAACTAAAAAATCAAAAAATTATAAAATCGCCAAACTGAAAAAAATCGCCAAAAACAAAAAAAAAATCGCCAAAACGAAAAAAAGCACCAAATTAAAAAAAATTTCTAAGACTAAAATAAATCGCATAAAACGGAAAAATTTCTAATATTAAAAAAAATCGCCAAAATGAAAAAAAAATCGCCAAAATGAAAAAAAATCGCCAAAATGGAAAAAAATGCCAAAACGAAAAATAAACCTAAAAAACAGAAAAAATCGCCAAAATGAAAAAAAAATCGCCAAAATGAAAAAAATCGCCAAAATGAAAAAAAATCGCCAAAACGAAAAAAACCCCAAAAAACAGAAAAAAATCGCCAAAATGAAAAAAACCAAAAAAAATCGCTTATATAAAAGAAACCCAAAAACTAAAAAAAATCGCCAAACTGAAAAAAAAATCTCCAAACTGAAAAAAAAATCTCCAAAATGAAGAAAAGCCCAAAAACACAAAAAAAATCGCCAAAAAGAAAAAAACCTCCAAAAACAGAAAAAAATCGCCGAAACGAGAAAAAAGCGACAACACTGAAAAAATCGTTTAAACTGAAAAAATCTTCGAAAAAGCAAAATAGCCTGCCTTTCGTGCGCGATTCAAAGTCGCACTTTACTGAATTTTTTAATATTAAAGGAATTAAATGAAACTAAGTTTTTCCTTATTTCGTTTTTGCTTTGTTCACTTAACATATTTTATGTATTTTTTAAAGAACTAGATTGGTATCAATAATCAGAAAAATCCAAAATTATGACCCCAGGGTTGGAAAACTCACACTTTTTGTGTTATGTAAAATTAAATAGGTCTAAAAATTTTTTTCGTTTTCTTTATAAATTGAATATATTTTATGCTTCTGAAAGAAAAGTTTAGCGTATGAAATTTGAAAAATGAAAATTAAAGCTCCCAAGATGGAAACAAATATGTATGTATGTGTCTGTATACTATATATATGTATATGTATGTACATACGTTGGTAAAGGGTATATAAGATTCGGCACAGCCGAATATAGCACTCTTACTTGTTGATATTATAGAAATTACAAACGGAATGACAAACCTATATATACCCTTTTACCATTTTTGTTGGTAAAGGGTATAATAAAATTCTAAAGATTTTAATCATAATTTTCTAGTGCTCTAAAAAATACAAAAATGGTTCCATAATTTTACTCCTTCACCACCTGTATTATCTATCACTATCCCTTTTCTAAAGAAAGTAACACCTAATAACAGTAATAACCATTCATTGCCTGAGTGTTACTAGACGATGTGGTTGAACTTAGATAAGTTTCACAAATATTCAAGTATTTCCTGTTTTTGGTCTAAAGCAGCTACGTCCAAACACACATACACTGATATTTGCATTTGAGGTAAACAGCTTTGAAAGCTCTTAAATTTGTTCTTGATTCTTTGCAAAGTAAGAGCAATCTTTGTTGTCTGGTGTGTTCTTGTTGTGGCTGTGGTACTCTCGTCGGTGTGAAAGCACAAAAGCTCTTTTGTAAACGTTTGCACGTTGTGCATATGGCGTGGACGTAGCTGGTCTAAAGTATCACAGATGAAAAATTAGTTCATGTTCACAGATGTTTCAAGAGTTGTAAGAAGAGTTCTGTCTATTTACCATTCGTCGGCTAACGTCGAACGTGGTTTTTATTTCCAAAACTTAATTCAAACATAAGAAATTAACAGACAACAAGTTTCTGCTCTTTCCAATTTTCTACGAACAAAAGATTTATTGAAGTCAATAAATTCATGTTGCTTCAGTTGTAAAATAACACAAAATTTATTATCTAAAACTATTTTAAAAATAAAATTTTTGTAATAACTGAGCTCTAGTATAGACTAAAAAGAATATAATGTATGAGTTTTTATGCATTTTTTAATGTGTACTTGTGAATTTATATACACGTTTATGTTAAGTTTGTCTCTTCAATTTATTTTCAAAATTGGTACCGGATTGGTACATTTTGTTTCATAATTGATACAAAATTAAAAAAGCAATTTTCCATCCCTGAACTGGCTCTATACTAAAGAGCTGTACAAAATGTATTGAAAGTTCTCTATTCTAAAGCACACTACTTCCAAGCCTTATATTTCAGTGTAAACATTATCAACAAAACAATCATAAAACAACATGACTCTCACTGAAACAAAACAAGCACCATTCGAAAAGTTTCTCTCTATAGCTTTGTTAGTGCTTGTATGTTCAAACGAAGTAGAACATCAAAACAAAAACAGACAATGAAATAAAAAAAAACGTTAAATTACACCAAAAGCATCGAGTACACTAGTACCAACACAAAAAAGCGTAAAAATGTAAACAAGAGTGTTATTAACTAATACATACATACATTCGATTTTTTATGTTCATAAAAAATGCTAAAGTTTCTTTGTAAGTTTGTCTTCAAAAATGTTTTGAATGTTCCAAAATAGTTTTGATGTTCTACTTCATTTCTCTTCTGCTTCAGCCTTGTTCTATTTTAACATTGTTTTGTTGTACTTGTGTTCTCTTCTTTAATGTTTTGATCGTGAAACAAAAGAAATATTTTCGGAAGTATGTGTTTTGCAATGAGCAAGTAATACATACACACTAATTGTAATTTCATGAAATGCTTGTAAGACATTTTTGTTGTGTTTGTGCCACACTTTACTCTATACAAAATAATTAACATTCAGTGCTGCCAATGATATTACACACGTCTGTGTCTCCAATACACTACACATCTTTTGTGTAGGTTAAAATTAAAAATAAAGAAATAAAAATAGAGCCCAAGGTAGAATTACATACACATTATACATGAATCTAATTACATTTCGCACTGTGAAATTACACACTTATTGGCAACACTGAATGACTATAATCAAGGCGAATACTGAATTGGCCTTGACTATAATCATGCATAAATGCCGCGTCTGCAATTGTACTTTAATTAGTAGTACAGTATTTTTCGGTTAATTGCACATCAAAATTTGCACAACTTTTTGTTCAATTAACCGGGGAACCAATTAGCCGATACCCGCTTAATTGAACAATTCGTTCAATTACAATAATCCCGTTTAATTGAACGTTTGTTCAATTACAGAAATCACGCATAATTGGAACTACTAATGAATTAAAAGAAATCGCATATGTGCACTTTAAGTTTTTCAAAATATTTTTTTTTTACCTTAAACGAAAAAAATGCAAGTAATAGAAAAAATGCATATATATGTGTATACGCAGGTATTTATTATTATTTCAATTAGTAGAGATGCCATGCCACCCAGTGTTTTTCACAAATGATGTCAAATATGTATGTGCAAAAATGCCAGATTATTTTTCAATAATAATGCAATTAACCGGGTAAAAGTAAGAGGAAATTTATTTTTGAAGACATGAATTTTGAACCAATTAAGCGGGAAAATCAATTAACCGGGTTCAATTATCCGAGGAAATTTACATGTGTTTTCGTATGCAATATTTTTTTGCCCGATCATGTGGTTCAATTAAGCGTGGAAACCAATTAACCGTAGGGTCAATTAACCGAAAAATACTGTAGTAGTTATTTTTTATTCAACGACATCTGTTTCTGACAGATATTTGTTTGTTTATGACAAAATGGGTGTTTTTTGGTGTTGTAATTTTGTTTTAGTCGTGCAGGTACCAGAGAAGCAAGTCGTGTCGGCGCGGCTGGCGGCAAGCCACGCCGCCGATTACTTTACTTCACTCAAGCCGCCGCCGAATCCATCGGCGCATCGGCGGCTTATTGGCAAGCCGATTTGATAGGCTCCGCCGATATTTTTTAATTTTCTTTTGTACCGATTTTTTTTTTAATTTTCTTTTGTACTGCAGGTTGCCAATAGAGATGCTAATCGGGACAGGTTTTTTGAAATCCCGGGCTTCGGGATTTAGTGATGGAGTCTCGAAATCCCGAACCGGGATCCCGGGATTGTCGGGACTAACAAAATCCCGAAAAAATTTTGCACAAATGTGCGTCTTTATAGTAATTATAATATTTTAATTTAACAATTAATTTTTTTTTGCATATTTTAAGGTTACTTATATAACTCAGACCTTTAAATGCAAATTTTAATTGAAAAGTCCGATGTATGTATGTAAACATTTTTCCTAGAAAAGAAAACGCCATATATCTGTGACAATAAATAATAATGGCTTAAGCCGAAATGTCTTGTTTCGAGATATTAAGGGTATTGTGTTTAGTTTTTATATAAAATTTTGAGCCACCGAAAAAGATGCACATTTACTTGGAACAAAACTGTTAATTTTATAAAAAAAAGAAAACGTTTTATTAGTTTATTTATATTCGTTGTTTTTTTAGTTAAGATGTTATGAAAAAATCCATTGACAGTGTCGCCGAATGGCTCTAAAAAATATATAATTCTGTTTATTTAATTTGGTTCGATTTATTTGCATATCTAATTTGATTTATTTAATATGATTTACTTTTTGAATTGTATTGTATCACACAATGTGAATTACCTTAATGTATTCTTATTTGTCTTATATACTTAAATTCTTGTTATGCTTATGTACAATTTGTTGTTGTTTTATACATTGATCTCACTGCAGTGCTAAGTTTCGTTGAGTTGTCCCGTTGGTTTGAATGTACATATGTATGTATATAACACAAGAAAAATTGCAAAAAATGTACGTACATAAATGAATAGTTGTCCAACAAAATATTTTAACCAAACTGTTAGTTTGTAAAGGAAAAGCACTGCGGTAAGTTCATGAGAAACATTAACATAATATTTAAGTAATTTTATGTATTTTTTCTTATAGAAATAAACGCACCGTAATTTAAAGAAATTGTTATAGTGTTTTTGGTGTTGTTAAATTCGCCCTTTACAAAACTGCGGTCGCAGCCAGCGACAAATTTTATTTCGCACCTGCATCTTTGGCGAATGTGATTTTGGTTCCTTGCCTGCCGGAAAAAATAAATTATTTCACAACTCCACCTTTGGCGAATGTGTTGTTTCCTGCCTGCCGGAATAAATTAACTAATAGAAATTATATCGCAGCAGTTTGGTGAAAGTAATTGTGGTTCCTTGTCTGCCGGAACATTTAAAAACAAATATACATATGTGTTAGAGGTTCCTTGTCTGCCGGAACATTTGTCGGACTATTTGTTTGTATTTGTGGTTCCTTGTCTGCCGGAACATTTAAAAATAAATATATTTCTGTTAGTGGTTCCTTGTCTGCCGGAACATTTGTCATACTATTTGTATGTATTTTTGGATCTTGGCCTGCCGGAACAAAAGAGTTTAAAGGGTCTGTTAGTGTGTTCTTAAAACATTATTTGTGCTTCATTATGCAAAGATCTCCAGTCAAAACGCGCCAGCAAAAGGCGGCAAGTCAAGATAATAGTCATTCTACGTCGGCTGAAACAATGCTCATTCCAGAACAAATTGCACAACCTGTGTCTTCACATACATATAGTGTCTCTAACGCAACAACAAGTGCCACGGGTGCTATCCCGAAAACGACTACAGCTGTACCGCCGCAAAATATACTAAATACTGTTGGTGAAGTACAACAAAATCTGCCACCACTGGTACCTGGACCTGGTGTGAGTATTCAATCATCGCAAGATACAACGTCAGCAAACGTAAGTACTGGTATAGAATGTCTTCAACGTCAAATAGGAAGTTTGCAAGCCCAACTGTTAAATGCTCAAAGAGCCATCAGAAATTCTGAATATGCAAATATGGTGAGCGTTGAGCAAAATGTGTCTGGTGCAGCAAGCGTTGCACCAAATGTAAGTGGTAACAACTTTGGCCCTGAAGATACAATTGAACGCCGTAACGCCACACCGTATCTTACTGCAACCCCAAACTACCAAGGCCAGCAGCAGTTGTTGACGAGTCAGCTTCTTAATTTTCAGTCTGTTGTTCCGTCCGTACCTATGCAGCGTAAAATTTGTGACTTGCCCGAATTTTTTGGCAATCCTGAGGACTGGCCCATGTTTTTGTCTGCCTTTGAACATTCTACTGCCGCGTATTTTTACAATAATTTTGAGAATTGTTTAAGATTACAGAAGGCCCTGAAAGGTGAAGCTAGGGAATGTGTGAAGTCGTTGCTCATTCATCCGAATAATGTGCCAACAGTTATTGATCAGCTCAAACTTCAGTATGGTCGTCCCGATGTACTGATTCGATGCCAGTTGCAGCAAATTAAAGAAATTCACCCCATAGGAGAAAATTCTGTTGACAAGCTTATTCCGTATTCCATTAAGGTGAGAAATTTAGCAGCGTTTTTAGAGACTGCAAATGGTCAACAACATTTATCGAATCCTACCTTAATGGAAGAATTAATTCAAAAGCTGCCAATGAGTAAGCGCTTGGATTGGGCTCAGTTTGCATCAACCTTACAACAGTGGCCTACTGTGTTGGATTTTAGTACCTGGCTGCAGCGAGTTGCAAATTTGGTAAGAAGTGTACAAACAACAAATTCTGTAGCCAGTCGCGCTAATGGTGAATCAAAGAGAAAAGTTGTGCTTCATACAGCTGATGCTCAGCGAAAATCATGTTGCCCTATCTGCCAGGCATATCATAAATTATTTGAGTGCAAAAAATTTGTTGCATTAAACGTGAACAGTCGTTGGAGTGAAGTAAAAAGAATGGGATTATGTTTTTCGTGTTTTGGTACTGGACACTCGAGTAGATTTTGTCGAGTCCGTAAGCCATGTTCAGTAGATGGCTGCTCGAAAAAACATAACAAGCTATTGCATGAAGCAAAGGTTAACGTCGTATCATCTGAGTTGGCCACTTCAAAAAATGAATGTGAATCTGTTCTTAACTGTGTGTCTAAGAGTGGAAATAAGAGCGTGCTGTTGTTTCGAGTTGTGCCAATAATACTTTACGGCCCTAGTAAGAAAATAGAAACCTATGCGTTATTGGATGAAGGTTCTTCGGTTACTATGGTGGACAGCTCATTGGTGAAACAGTTGGGCTTGCAGGGGCAGCAAAGTAAGTTGAATTTGCATTGGTATGGTGGAAAAGCAGCGCAGGAAATGGCAACAGTAGTTAATATGCATGTTAGTGGTGTTACTAGCCTTAGAAAATATGCGTTACGGAACGCTTATGGAGTTTCGAATTTAAAATTGCCGGCTCAAAGCCTCAATATCGATTTAAGTGCCCACTCTGATTTGCCGATTAAATTGTATAATGGTGTTGCTCCCAAAGTTTTGATTGGACTAGATCATTGCCATCTGGGCCTTCCTGATGAAATCGTGCCTCTAAATGAAAATGGTCCTTATGCCGCTAACACCCCACTAGGTTGGGTGGTATTTGGTCAAATTAAGGGTAAGTCATCTAACTCACATTTGTGTTTGTTGTCAGTGCAGCCAGAGAAAGTGCTTCATGACTTGGTAGAAAACTATTTTGAGACCGAAAGCTTTGGTGTAAAAGCTATGCCAGTCATTGAGTCAAATGATGAGCAAATCTACTTATAAAGTTAATGGTAGATTTCAAACTCGTCTTTTATGGCGCAGTGATAATGTTGTGTTGCCTGACAGTTATTCTATGGCTTTGAACAGATTAATTGGTATCGAACGTAAAATTAAAAGAAATCCTGAATTTGGTACAGCCTATAAGTCCATAGTAAAGGATTATTTGTCTAAAGGTTATGTACGAAAATTGTCGCCTACTGAAGTTATTGATATATGTCCAAGAACTTGGTATCTTCCACATTTTGGAGTAGTCAACCCTAATAAGCCACAAAAAATTCGTTTAGTTTTTGATGCCGCTGCTTCGGTCGAAGGTATTTCGTTGAATTCAAAATTACTGAAAGGCCCACAAGAATATAAGCCGCTACCATCGGTTTTATTTAATTTTCGTATTGGTGCTGTAGCAGTTTGCGGAGATATTAAGGAAATGTTTCACCAGGTTCTTGTGGCCCCTGAAGATAGATGCTCTCAACGCTTTCTTTGGCGAGAACATAATGAAAAATCACCTGATGTGTACGAAATGCTTGTCATGACATTTGGGGCTGCTTGTTCGCCTTGCATAGCCCATTATGTAAAAAATATAAATGCCTTGAGCTATCGTGATCGATACCCACGCGCCGTAAGGTCTATTGTGGACCATCACTATGTGGATGATTTTGTTGATAGTTTTCCGACGGCAGCGGAGGCTACTGGAATTGCGTCAGAGGTTCGCGATATTCATAAAGCAGCTGGGTTTGAGTTACGTAATTTTTCGTCAAACTCGTTCGAGGTTATAAAAGCTCTTAGAGGTACAGTAGACACCCCAGTGAATTTTTGCAACGATTTTAACGAGCCACGTTCGGAAAAAGTACTTGGTATGTACTGGCAACCAAAAGATGATACCTTTAGGTTCAATTTGAAGTTCCATAATGTGAATGCTGAGGTCTTAGAAGGAATAAAGCGTCCCACAAAACGCGAGCTCTTAAGTGTGGTTATGTCTGTTTTTGACCCACTTGGATTTTTGAGTAACTACATGATTACAGCAAAGCTATTGATGCGAGAAGTATGGCGACATGGTATAAAATGGGATGAAAGTTTGCCGGATGAAATAAACAACATGTGGAATAATTGGCGCAAAGAATTAAAAAATGTCGTCAATGTTAAGGTACCACGACATTATTTTAGATTTGGAATTCCCAAAAGTCTACAACTGCACGTATTTGTTGACGCCAGTGAAGATGCATTTGGTGCCGTATCATACTGGAGGTCTATAAAGGCTGATGGACGTATTGAAGTATCCTTTGTTGCAGCAAAATCGAGATGTGCCCCCTTAAAATCGATGAGTATTCCAAGGCTTGAATTACAGGCTGCTGTTTTAGGGTCTCGATTGGTGAGTACAATTATGAAGGAACATTCTATGAAGGTATCAAAAATTATTTGCTGGAGTGATTCTACAACCGTTATTAGTTGGATTGGTTCTGAAAGCCGAAAATACAAGCCATTTGTTGCTCATAGAATAACAGAGATTTTAGATACTACTAGTCCAACGAATTGGAGGTGGCTTCCAACTAAAATTAATATTGCTGACGAAACGACTAGAATGAAGAGACAAGTTGAGCTTTCAGAAAATTCTCGCTGGTATAAAGGCCCCAAGTTTCTCTATTGTAATGAAGATGAGTGGCCAAACTCTAATTTAGAAATGTTTGATAATTTGTATGAAGAAGAATTGCGGCCTAAATTTGCATTGCTAGTGATCACCCCTGCTGTTATTGAAATCAACAGATTTTCCTCTTTTTTTAAATTAAAACGTACAGTCGCATGGGCTTTACGTTTCATTAATCGGTGTCGTAAAAAATTTTGTCCTAATGAAGAAAACGGTTTAACTGCTGCCGAGTTGAAAAATGCAGAAATGTATCTTTGCCGTCAAGCCCAGCAGAGTAGTTTTAATGCGGAAATTGAAATAATTAAAAGTAAGAGTAGTTTGCCCAAAAGTAGTGAATTATATAACTTGTCGCCGTATATAGATGAAAATTCATTGCTTAGAGTTTATGGTCGTTTGGACGTAGCAAGCTGGTTGCCATTGAACATAAGGCGCCCGATAATATTACCGTCCTCTCATGCTATCACCAGGTTGTTTGTGGCTCATGTACACGAAAAGATGAAACATCAAAATTTTGAAGCCACGATATGTGAAATTAGAAGAGCATTTTGGATTCCTCGATTAAGAAGTGTTTTGCGTAAGACTATTTCTAATTGTTTTGTTTGTAGATTTAGTCGTACATTGCCAGTGCCGCCATTTATGGGCTCCTTGCCAAAAGATAGACTTACGCCATATATACGCCCTTTTTCCTACACTGGTTTGGACTATTTTGGGCCAATTACTATAACTATTGGTCGCCGTCATGAAAAGCGTTGGGTGGCTTTATTTACTTGCCTTACAATTAGAGCCATTCATTTGGAAGTCGCATTCGATTTGTCGACAGATGCGTGTATTCTTGCAATACGAAATTTTATAAATCGACGTGGTTTGCCTACAAGACTTAGAAGCGACAATGGTAAAAATTTTGTCGGTGTTGACCAAGTGGCAAAGCGTTTTGGAGAAGTATTTAATGTGGCTCAAGTTCAAGATGAACTATCATCGAAAGGAATAGAATGGCAGTTTAATTGTCCATATAACCCGGCTGAAGGTGGTGCATGGGAGCGCATGGTTCAGTGCGTCAAAAGAGTATTGCAGTCGACTTTAAAAGATACCTTTCCCCGTGAGCATACTATGCAGAGCTTATTAATTGAAGCAGAAAATATTGTGAATTCCCGTCCATTAACGCACTTGCCATTAACCCACGAAGACGAGGAGCCACTAACGCCAAATCACTTTTTGCTAGGGTGCCCAAACACTACGCAAACTCCCGCTGGAGCAGTGTCTGATCAGCCAATTGTGCAAAAAAAGCAATGGCGCATCTCCCAACAGCTGCGCGATCACTTTTGGAAGCGCTGGATCATAGAATATTTGCCCACTTTGACGAGACGCTTCAAATGGTGTGAACGAACGAAGCCTATTGCCACCGGTGATCTTGTGCTAATTTGTGATCCAGACGTATCTCGAAAAAATTGGAGGCGAGGTCGTGTCGAAGAGGTATTTACAGGCAGAGATGGTGTGGTTCGAAGCGTAAATGTACGCACAAGTACAGGCTTACTTAAACGCCCCGTGTCAAAGCTAGCCGTTCTAGATCTGGAGTAGTGAATCGTAGCCGATCCACGGGGGTGGGAATGTCGCCGAATGGCTCTAAAAAATATATAATTCTGTTTATTTAATTTGGTTCGATTTATTTGCATATCTAATTTGATTTATTTAATATGATTTACTTTTTGAATTGTATTGTATCACACAATGTGAATTACCTTAATGTATTCTTATTTGTCTTATATCCTTAAATTCTTGTTATGCTTATGTACAATTTGTTGTTGTTTTATACATTGATCTCACTGCAGTGCTAAGTTTCGTTGAGTTGTCCCGTTGGTTTGAATGTACATATGTATGTATATAACACAAGAAAAATTGCAAAAAATGTACGTACATAAATGAATAGTTGTCCAACAAAATATTTTAACCAAACTGTTAGTTTGTAAAGGAAAAGCACTGCGGTAAGTTCATGAGAAACATTAACATAATATTTAAGTAATTTTATGTATTTTTTCTTATAGAAATAAACGCACCGTAATTTAAAGAAATTGTTATAGTGTTTTTGGTGTTGTTAAATTCGCCCTTTACAAAACTGCGGTCGCAGCCAGCGACAGACAGAAAAATAAAAACTAAAGTGCACTTAAGGTATTATATTGAAATGCAAAATAATTTGTTTTGATAGTGTCACTTAGATTAAATTGAAAATTGCGCAAAACCTGAGATAATATATATTTTTTAAATAAATTTTTAAATTAAATTAAAGTTAAATATAAGTTTTTTTCTTATGAGGAATATTTTGAATGGGCTGTAAGTTACTGAACTTAAATGTATACAAGTTTTAATGCTCAAACATTTTAATATTAATAAAGCTACCTTAAAAAAAGATTGAGTTGAGTTAAGATCTTATAGTTTTAATATTAATGACATTTTAAAATTGAAATTTAGCTGAGTGATAGATCTTGAAGAAGAGAATAAGAATATGTAATAAAATGAAAAAGCACTTATGTCAACTTAATCCATTATTATTTATTGCCACAGATATATACCATTTAATATTATCTACGAAAATATTTATTGAAAACAAACTTTTTATTTTAACAAGGAGTTTCTAATAATTTTTAATATAGAAAATGACCGCCAAAAACATTATTTATGCTAAAAATCGGGATTCAGATAATCCCGAAAATCCCGGGCTTTAAAATTAAAAAATCCCGGGCTCCGGGATTTGCATAGTCCCGAAAAGCCCGGGATTTCCGGGCTCGGGATTTCCCGTTTAGCATCTCTAGTTGCCAAATACTTTTAATATTTTTTAAGTGATGTTAATATGTACTTATCTTTCGAAGGTGGTTTTCTTGCTTATGAAAGAAGTATTGCATATAAGCGATTTTGTTCAAAGTAGCATGATCACCTCCATGGTATTATGCGTTATTGAGGTAGTTTACACAAGAACAATTTTTATGCCGCACAATTTTTGTTCTTTTAAGAACACACGAAACTAATTCATCCGCCATAAAAATGTGTACGTGTACACAGCTTTGTGTTCGTTATTCTTTTTTGTATACATTTAACATTTGCTGTTTTTTAAATTGTGTGTAAAATCAAAAAAAAAAATGTCTAATAAATATCCTTCGGAATTTTTTACATAAATCTTATTTGGTTATAAAAAATGGTTTTGATATTAAGTTCCATTTCAGATCTAAATAATTTGAAAACTAAAACATGAATGTATATCGTCGGTTGGTTATTGGCAAGTATTGGCTTATGGCACAGTACTATAGGGTGTTTTTTATTGAGGTATAGAACTTTAAGTTGGCATCACTTTTTTAACTGGCGGCCATTTTGTCAGCTGTCAAGTGATTAATATTTAGTTTGGTTTGCCATTTCATTATGAACAGGTTGACAAAAGAACAACGCTTGCAAATCGTGCAAATTTATTTCGAAAATAATGGTTCAGTTCGCGAAGTTTACCGCAAGCTCCGTCCATTTTATGGTCGACATAATCGTCCATCAGAGCAATTAATTCGGTTAACCATGGATCGTTTTCGCACTACGTTTACTCTATGTGATAATACGCATCCGCAGAGACGTCGAACAGTGCGCACCGAAGAAACAATTGCCGCTGTAGAGCAAAGTGTTGAAGAGGACCCGAATGAATCGATTCGCCACCGTGCACAGCAATTGGAGCTTTGTCCATCAACTTTATGGAAGATTTTGAAGATTTTGAATGTGGATGAGTTGTGGTTCCAACAAGACGGCGCTACATGCCACACAGCGCACGTCACAATCGGTTTATTGAAGGAAACATTCGATGAGCGCATAATTTCGTGGAATGGACCTGTCAATTGGCCACCAAGATCGTGTGATTTGACACCATTGGATTATTTTCTTTGGGGATATGTGAAGTCGCTCGTCTACGCCAACAAACCAGAAACGTTAGGGGACTTGGAAGCCAACATTCGTGGCGTTATTGCCAACATACGGCCCCATATGCTCGAAAAAGTGGTTGAAAATTGGACCTGTAGAATTGGCTTTATTCGAGCCAGCCGCGGCGGCCACATGCCCGAAATCATATTTAAACATTAATGGCATAAAATTATCCTTCCAATAAAGCCAAATTGATGGACATTAAAACGATTTTCTTGTGTTTTATTTCAACTCGAAGTTCTATACCTCTAAAAAAACACCCTTTATATTCAAAATACATTATCTCTCCCAAGGCACATTCACAAGGTAGTAGCGGAAATTCAGCTGAGCTATTTTTTTTTTCAAATTAAAGTTCATCGGAAACTTCAAAAATTTTTTACGAAAGAGAAATTAAAAGAAAATGTTAAAAAAATTCAATATGAAAAATATTTTATTAAAAAAAAATTCTGTGAAAACAAATTTATAAATATAAAAAAACTATTAAAAAATTGTGAGAAGTGCTAAACGTTGCAAATGTTGTTAGTGGTAGCTGCCGTGGAGAAATATTTTCAAAGTTATGTGAATAATTTTTATTATTGTTATGTTAAACAAATTCTATTTTTGAAGTTTTTGATGAACTACAACCCATGTTGTTTTTTTCATTGTTGTATTTTTTCATTGTTTTTGTAATCCTGATACTACCTGGAAATGAATCTGCCTTGATCTCTCCTGTTAAAAAGCTACATACATACATATGTACAACAAAATATACATACATACATATGAATGTATGTAGCATAAAAACTTCCGAAGAAAAAGTATCACTTTTGGCGAGCCGGTAAAAACACCGCGTGAGCGGCTAAGCCGTCGCCGCCGATAAATTTCACCCCTTCAGCCGCCGCCGAAAAAAATTGATCGGCTTGCTTCTCTGGCAGGTACCTGTTATAATTCTACCATGGTGAAAATTGTAAAACAATAATAATATAAAATGAAAACAAAGCCTCTTATCATTTATTATTTTAAAAGATTGCTGTGCGCAATACATACAACATACTCATGCAATCAAAGAGGCACTAAATACATGCAAACACACAAATGTACACTTCAGAATATACTTCAGAAAAGTTGTCTGAGTATCGCTTGGAAATTGTCTGTGGCTGGTATACAAGAGTTAGCTGGAGCTGCTAAAAAGAGTAAGACTAGTAGTATAAAAATAAAAAACTAGTGAGCAAGAGTTTGCGAAACAATGTACATATTGGATATAAATATTGTTGATTGAACTGGAGCTGTGAGCGGAATACACAGATCGTTGCATAGCTGGTACATATATGTATGTATGTATGTATGTATGTAAGTGAAGACAGCTGGACTAAACGTTAATGAAGTCTTGAATAATGGTTAAAATTAATCAACGTTTAGTGCCTATAAAAGCACATTATCTCTTTTTTATGGCCGGTAAGCTATTGTTGCAAGTGAATCTCTATTATTTGAATTATTAAATAATATGAATTTTTACGGTTTGCTTATTATTAAGCTATGGGCCCCATTTTGCCCCAATTATCTGTTTGGGGCAAACAAATTGGCATCGACCCCGAGGTAATGGGTTACATTACTTCTATTTTACCCGTGATGTATGTTTTAGCTAAACCTTTGTTTGGTTTCGTTGCAGATTATTTTGCGGTAAGTTCATTGGACTGCTATAACTCAATTTCCTGTGTGTGTAATTATTTCACATGTTTTTATTATTTGTTTCTAGCATTTTCGTAAATTGATATTTATTGGTCTTATAATGTCCATGACTTTGGCCTTTGCTGCTTTCGATTTTGTGCCAAAGTCACTACCTGTAAATGAGCCTTGGAATGTTATAGTCAATTTAAAAGTTTTGCCGACATGTAATGAAAAGGTATGTGCATACTATCATTAACAATTAATGTATTCGATCGAAGTGAGCAAAAGCATTTCTACATACGAGTACATAGTGCGTGGTTTCATTCACCCTCAACACAATACCGAACAATTGGGATTGTCTACTCGCTTTCTGGAGCTATTTTGTGCTATTGAGAGAATATTTCTGTTCCATAAGGTTTAGAAAATAGCATGAACGTGTCAATAGCAATCGATTGTTTTCGAGCCCCAATTTTTTGGTGTTGTATTGACGTGACGTCGATGTTGGCAACTGGTTTGTGATTGAAAAACTACTCTGAGATCTGAATATCTTTGAATAGTTGTACAATTTTGAAATATGTACATATAACATAATTATGTAAAATTTTTTATTGCTCTACAACTTGAAATTTGTTTCTGGGATAAAGCCTTTGAAACATGATACAGATTACTTTAATCGAACTAGTCTTTGCCGCTACTAAGATGTGCTAATCTAATTACTTTAAAAAAAAAATGCATTAGAAACTATACCAAGCCATATCTTTTTAAATATTTTGTGGACAGCTAAAATTTCACTAGTATTGGAAAGGGCACTTTCTTAATATCAAAAATATCAAAAACCATATTAAAGTTTGATGCAACAGTAGTTTAATGGCCAAATTTTGTAAAACGAAAACGTTAAGTCCTCATCCATACAGTGAAACATTTGCTGCAAAACTTTACTTTCTTGACGAGAGGGGAAAGAGGAATGGCAAAGGGTACTTTATTTCATGTACACGAAGTTCTCGCCTCATTCTCATGAGAAATATATGAGAAAATGTATTAAGCTGCAAAAGCTTCACAGTGTGGACACAAAAGAGAAAACAAAAATGTTTTGCAGCAAATGTTTCACTGTATGGACGAAGACTAAGCGTTGACAAGTTTTATATGGAAAAATATAAATTGCAAAATAAAAAAAAAATATAAAACAAAATACATACAAAATTTACCAACACTTAACGTTTTCATTTTACAAAATTAGGCACTAAGGATCCTTTTCCAACAAAAATACAAAATAATTAATCGATTTTCATCTTAGAAATGTATGGTAACAAAAAAAACTATTTTTAAAACTTTTTGTTTTAATGAAAACTTTCACTTCGACCCGTTTTCCACCATTACTTTCTAATAAATGGACAAGAAAGACTCAAACTCGATGTTTACAGGTTTGTTTTTGCCAACCATTAAGCTAATAAAATCGTCTTTTTATTTGCTATAAAAACTGTAAAATAAGGTGTGATTTTTTATTGGTGAAATAAATCCAATATATTTTACATTTACATTTACAAAGCAGTTAAATTTATGATTTAGTAAGTTGTGCTTATTCACTGGTATATTAATCCACTTGGAAGGCCTTTTAGTTCCTAAAAGTATTCCACTCGTTAAAATAATTGTCTCACAAGAAAAAAGAAGGGAATCCTGTTCTAGTTTCCGTTCATTTTTGAAGTTGAAGAATTTGTACTTTTAAGCATTTAAATCAATCAGTCAATTTTATTAGCCCATAAGGCTTGCTCGGATTTTGAAGTGGTTCTTATCAGTAGTTGTGGTGCTTTTTCTACTTCTTTTTCATCACTTTCTTTACTGGGTTTTTATTTTAAAGAATAATAACAATAAAATAGTTAAATAAAATAACTGTTTTAAACCAGAAAAAAAATACATAACCTACTTTGGAAGTAATTAAGAAGTGGTTTCTAAAGAAGCACTCATTTTATTTTTTGCTGGGTATTTAAAGAATTACAAAACGGGGATTCCAACCGCTTTAACTCCAACTCCAAATCTTAAGAATTGCGTGGAACTCGTTTCTTTCAGCAACTAAAATCAGGTCTAAAAACTGGGAAATCAATGTTTTAACACAAAGCTGAACAACAATGTTAAGATATAAGCTGTCAAAAAATTATTCCAATACCAAAGTCCGTAGGAACAAACAAAATTTAAAATTGGCGCCCAATTGCCGTTCTTCCTATTATTGACAAAATATTTCGGAGCAATTAACAAAATATTTTGAAGTTAACAATTTACTTTTTGATCGCCAATACTGATTTAAAAAAGGAAGTGGGCCTTCTGAAGCTGTAATGTTATAGATTACATACATTTGTAGTGGGCTTGATGTGGGTCATAAAGTAGTTTGACTTGTCCAAATCGTTTGATTTAGTAGATCGTTTCTTGCTTATAAAAAAATTTTAAATATCACTCTTCTGAGAAGTTCCTTAAAATATTTCAAGACTACTTAAATAACAGGAAGCAATTGGTACAATTAAATAATGAATCAAGAAGCTGTCAGATAGGAGTTTTGCGAATCTCCGCAACTGCACAACTCCAACCGTTCAATGGTAAGCTTTTTTATGTTCACTGAAGATATTTGTGTGTTGTACAGCTTTAAATTAGAACGTAGATGGAATATTATCCGAGTTTTCAAGAATTAGCAAACTAATTCTGAATTCCAAGAAAACTAAATTTGTGCAGTTGAGACATTATAAAGGCTATCTCAGCAAAAGTAACTTAAAATAATTTTTGTTACATAACGTTGAACAACTTCTTGCATATTAAATTTAAAATTACAACAAAAATAAATTCTTACTGCCTTATTCATAAAAAATATTTCTGTTAAATAAGAGGCTTATGAAACAAATGAAACCTTTTATAAAATCAAAACATTTTTTATGAATTAGGCCCTTATTAATTCAGATACATATCGAGCCTTATTTTCGATTTTATCGTAAGCGGCAAAAATAAAAATTTTCAGAAGATTTTTTTAAACATTCAAATATGTTTCTGTACGTACAAATTGTCGCTTACGATAAAATTTTACAGCCCGTATCCTAAAAGTTATCAAAAATTAGGGCATTTTGATAATTCTAAATTATGTGTAGCCCCATAAAATTTTAATTTCAATAAAAAAGTATATTTTCGATAAGATGTCTATATATTATATATATGTATGTATGTACTATATTATTATGTATAATATATTTTTATAAAATTTTTATATTAATTATTTTGTAAATACGATTAGTACTTCATGAAATATCGAGCCTTGTTCTCAATTTTATCGTAAGCGACAAAAATTTAATTTTTTAGGAGAAGGTTTTTTTAAAATATTCAAATTTATTTGTGTACGTAAATTGTCGCTTACGATAAAATTGTACAGCCTGTATCTTAAAAGTTATCAACAATTTTGCCATTTTGATAATTCTAATTTCAATAAAAAAGTCCATTTCCGATAACATGTCGCTTACGATAAAATCGAAAAAGGGCTCGATATGTAACGTAGCAGCAACGAAGTGAATTTTTTCAAATATCTGATCAAACAGAATTGCGGCATAAACAGATTTTCCATACAAATTGATACAAAAAAATAGCCCCAGAGAAATATTCCTTTTAGACACGGAAAGTTTACTAATACCCCTTTTAGACACGGAAAGTTTACTTTGCAAAGTCGTAATTCAGCTGTGTGAAAGGCAAGGAGAAATACTATCTCTCTCTGTCTGTCTCCCAGCTGAATTAAGACTTTGCAAAGTAAAATTTCTGTGTTTAAAAGGGGTATTTTATTTTGACAGCGTTTTTTTCTTATGCTCTCACATATAAATTAATAAATTACAAAGTCTTAATTCAGCTAGGAGAAAGACAGAAAGAGACAGTACTACTACCTCTGTCTGTCTCCCAGCTGAATTAAGACTTTGCAAAGTAAACTTTCCGTGTCTAAAAGGGGTATAGTATTCTCTCAACAATGCTACCATACTTTCAATAAATTTCATACATTTTGTGAACAAATCTATAAAGAAATATAAGCATGGGCTTTGTTAATTTTACCGTGAAGTTGCGGACTTAGGCTGAGTTTAAACCCGGCCTTATTCTGTTTAATCATTATGTATGTGTTCTTAAATGCATCACTGCTCTGCATCATACGTGCAAACTTTTATTTAAAATGCAATACAAGTTCGCTGATAATCTGTTTTAGTAGTAATCATGTTTGTACACCATATTTGACATTTATTTTTGCGTAATCTACTTCAGTGAACCAGTTTAGAACATTTAAATTTCCATTTGCAGCGAAGTGATGTATTTACGAACAGACCCTATGTTTGATATTTTATTAACGGGTATGTTCTGTATTCCAAGTGAAATTAAACATTGTGGATTGCCATAGAATTGTTGTTATAAATACATATTTCCAACAACAATTCTATGGCAATTCCACACCTTTTAATTTCACGTGGAATACAGATCATACCCGTACATTTTATTTTCTATCATACAGTTACTCTCAGAAATATTTTGCCTACATTATTTAAGCAAAAAAGTTAAATAAATTTATTAAAAATACAAAATTTAGGCAACATATTAAATTTATTTCTTTTGTAACTGAGAAAGCAAAGCCTATAGAATGGAAAATACAAAAAAAAACAACAACTTTGAATTTAATTGTTATACTTTTTTTGCCTTTTCTTGTATCAACTACGCAATTTCAACATCACAAAAGTATTTTGCTTTTTTTAGCGTTCCCGTTATTTCTTAAATATTTGTGTTGTTACATGTGTTTTTTTTTGTGCTATTCGTTTGTAATAGCAATTCTTATGCTTTTTTTTGTCATAGTTGGTTCCAATCTTTTTTTATTGAGTGCAACACGTGAAGTTTTTGTTAAAAAAAATGCCTAAAGTAAAGGAATTAAATTGATCTGCGAATAAGATCATTCTATATCTGTATAATAGGACAAATCAATCCAATATATTTGTAATATGTTTAGTCTATGTAGACAAACAAGATAAAATACTTTTAAAGGTGCAAAAAAGCGCAGATATATTGAAAATATTCCACGAAAAAGTCGAGGAAAGTTGTTAACGGTGAGAAACGCAAGAAAAACTGTTAAAAAAAATAGGGAAAACCACCATTTATATGTTCCAAGTCTTAAAGAAATGCTAAAGGGGACCCTACGGGCATACTACGGAAACACCTAAGTGGCAAGTCCATTCGTAAGGCCCCTTTCAGATTAGGCAACTTTACTTGAGCAAGTCTTTTGTTTGTGGGTGTGAGAGGAAAGGTCGGTTTGAAGGGGAAAGAATTGCCGAGACTTGAGTACAGACTTGCTTGTACTTGGCAATTCTGTACTTGTACTTGGCAATTATGTATATTCAAGTATATCTTTAACTAAATTATTTTTTTCTTCAACTTCCATTGTATACAACAAATTTCAAATCAATTTCACATTTACAATGAATACAGAAATGAAACAAAACGTCAACAAATTAAGAAAACTCGAGCATAAGAAAATTAAACTTGCTCAACAAAGTTGCTGAATGTGAACATAAAAGCAAGTTCAAAAGAAAATCTACATGCCAGTGCTGAACAAATGCATCAATATATCAATGGGTATTACTTCCAACATGACAACGACCCAAAACATATATCCCTGGACATTAAATTATGGCTCTTTTATAATACCAAACATATGCCAATAAAACCACAAAGTCTCGACATGAGTCCTATTAAAAATCTTTGGGCTTATTTGAAAAAAAAAATCCGCGAAAATAGCATTTTATCAAAAGTATGCTTAGGACGAGTATTGGAAGAAGAAATGTATAAAAAAGTACTTAAAAATTTCCGAAATTTAGTGCAATCTATGCAAGGACGTCTGCAAGTGGTCATATCTAACAATGAATATCACACAAAACATTAAAACATAATACGCTGCTTTAATAATGAAAAATCTGTGTAAAAAATTCAAAAAGCAAAATACTTTTGTGACCTGATAAATAAGCGATTTTCTCATTATTTTTTAAAAATTTCATAAAATAAATTTTTTTTTATAAATTTGAATTAAAATTTTTGTAGTTAAGACTTCTCTTATTTAATATGTAAAAAAATAAACATGAATTTTTCAAAGAAGACATTTTTATATAGCATTCTTTTTGCAAATTTGTTGAGATTTACATAAGCAAAATATTTCTGTGAGTAACTGTATATTTTTGAGTTGTTTTCGTAATTACCTTTCCATTTTATCAAACTTTTTAGCAAAATTTATTTTCTGGCAACAAGGAAGCTCATAATCTTATCAAAACTAATTTTAACTAAATATACATATATGTATATATTTATTTGTCAATCATTAAGTGTCGAAAAATAAACAATGATTATCAAGCGATAAGTTTTTGTATATATCTACATATGTATGTATGTATGTATGTAGGTACATTAGGGTGGGTCAATTTGTTCGGGATCAAAAAGCTTGACGGACGAAAGGTATACCATAAACGTAATATGTGGCTAAATCTCAGTCAATTTTCCGAAGAAAATCAAAATGGAACCTTCGATTTTTCACGCGAGAGCTTTTATATAAAAGTTGTTTACCTACATACTATGTATGTATGTATCTGATATTGCTTCGATTTGTAGACATAGCGTCTATACCTGATATAATAGCAAATATATTTACATATATCAACAAACGTCAAATATCATAGCAGAGAGAATTATATTACATGTAGACTTCAATATTAGTATTATTGCAACATTATATCAGGTATTATATTAGGTATTCGCGTACCTAAAAGTTTTTAAACATTTTTACTGAACTTTACTGCATTTTACTAAATTGCAGTCGTTTACCCAAAATACAGTAAATGAGAACACAAAGTGAGAGAGTAAAGTGACAGTTCTTATCTGAGTATTTTGCAAATTTTTACTGCAGAAATTTTGTCGTAGTAAAGTTTAGTAACATAAAAACATACGATTCAAAATGTAAACAAATGAAATGTAAGCAAACGAAAAGTGTAAAAATTTTAGAAAAGGTTAAATTAAAATTCACGGTTGGCCTTGTACATCTTTTACAGATTTGGTAAATTTTGTTAAATTTAAAGCAAAGCAAAGCAGCATGTATATCAAAAGTTTACAATCTAGACTGAGGGTTGAATTTCTACCAATCAGACAAATGTATCTGAGTTAATTTAAGTTTCATTTGTGTTAGCTTAGAGTCAATGTGGTGTTTTTCATGTGAGCCGCCGATCAAGGTGTATACCAAGATATTTCACTTGTGAATGTTGAGGAACAATTTGATTGTTCATTCTAATGGCGGAACAAGTATCTCTTAAGGCCGTTTCACACTATAATACAAGTATTAATACTTTTGACGTAAATGCATCCCTAATCTAATTTCTGTTTCAAAAGTGTCAAAAGACAACAACAACTCAACATGTCAGAGTTGCATTTTCCACAAATGTATTAATACTTGTATTATAGTGTGAAACGGCCTTTAGTAGGGAAAATGTTGCCTGAACACACTTTTGTTCGTTTACTTTAATTATCCATAACTTTAATCATAGTTCCAGCTGGGCAATATGTTCCTGAAGATATCGGGATGCCTCGTGAGGGTTCTCGTGCATACTAAGGCATCTACTGTGCCACTGTCCGGCTCTAAGCCGCAGTAGATGTAACTGTCTTGGTGATCACGCTTTTCGGAGTCTTGAACTTCTAGCGGGGATGAAAAAATGTAGATTACTAAGGTTTCTTAAATCTGTGTGGGAGTCATTCGATACTGACACCACGAACTAGGCTGCCAAAGCTTTAAACAATTTATTGGTAGATATGTCTTCAATTTTTTAAAATTATGCCTTCATGTCTGAGAAACATCAATAAAGAGAGCAGAACAATACTTCTTTTCTTCAAATGCTCTCCTTACAACTTGAACCAATCTATGCGTTTGTTCAATGGTTCTATGCTGACCTCTAAAACCAAATTGATGGTCCGGGATGTACCCATTATCAGTTAGAATTGGGGACAATTTTTTCATGAGCAGCTTGCTTTGACATTGTTGATGGTAAACTTATTGGCCTATATGACTCAGCCTTGGTAAGATATTTGCCCGGCTTTGGAATCATTTTGAACTTTGCAAGCTTCCAGTGAGGGTAGTACCCCAGTTGTAATATTGCGTTAAAAATAAATAGCAGGAGGTAATATGAGGCAACTTCATCAGCATCTTGTTACTAATTCCATCAATACCTGCAGCTTTATTCGGAGTGTGTTCAGCAATTAGATTTTGTATACCACGCATCTTAAACTTTAAGGGTCGAGGGGCAGAGCAAATACACTCGGGAAATCAGCAACACCAGTACATCTGTTTGGGCTAAATACGGATTTTAAATTCTCAGCAAATATTTTACCTTTTTCAGTATCGCTTCTTGCCCAACATCCGGTCGAAGTATGCAGAGGTGGTTTAAACTCAACGGGTCTTTTAAGCTTTCTAGTAGGGCCACAAGGAGTAATTAGATGCTGGTGTGACATCGAGACCTTCCAGATAATTTCTAAGAGATACAGCGCATATTCATAAATCGTAACTAAAGTCGAAATTTATTAAACAGATACTAAAAAATAGTTAACAGATAGTTACAGGTTCTATTCACAAATCTAAACTAACGAAGTAACGACTCCCAGCTGATAAAAGAAATAAGAAAATTAAATGTCGATAATACTATGATCGATATAAATTGCAATTAAATAAAAAACTATTCAAACTATCAAAAAACAATTTTTGACATGTAAAGTGTAAGTATAACATGTACAGGGTGTTTTTTTAGAGGTATAGAACTTCGAATTGAAATAAAACACAAGAAAATCGTTTTAATGTCCATCAATTTGGCTTTATTGGAAGGATAATTTTATGCCATTAATGTTTAAATATGATTTCGGGCATGTGGCCGCCGCGGCTGGCTCGAATAAAGCCAATTCTACAGGTCCAATTTTCAACCACTTTTTCGAGCATATAGGGCCGTATGTTGGCAATAACGCCACGAATGTTGGCTTCCAAGTCCCCTAACGTTTCTGGTTTGTTGGCGTAGACGAGCGACTTCACATATCCCCAAAGAAAATAATCCAATGGTGTCAAATCACACGATCTTGGTGGCCAATTGACAGGTCCATTCCGCAAAATTATGCGCTCATCGAATGTTTCCTTCAATAAATCGATTGTGACGTGCGCTGTGTGGCATGTAGCGGCGTCTTGTTGGAACCACAACTCATCCACATTCAAAATCTTCAAAATCTTCCATAAAGTTGATGGACAAAGCTCCAATTGCTGTGCACGGTGGCGAATCGATTCATTCGGGTCCTCTTCAACACTTTGCTCTACAGCGGCAATTGTTTCTTCGGTGCGCACTGTTCGACGTCTCTGCGGATGCGTATTATCACATAGAGTAAACGTAGTGCGAAAACGATCCATGGTTAACCGAATTAATTGCTCTGATGGACGATTATGTCGACCATAAAATGGACGGAGCTTGCGGTAAACTTCGCGAACTGAACCATTATTTTCGAAATAAATTTGCACGATTTGCAAGCGTTGTTCTTTTGTCAACCTGTCCATGATGAAATGGCAAACCAAACTAAATATTAATCACTTGACAGCTGACAAAATGGCCGCCAGATAAAAAAGTGATGCCAACTTAAAGTTCTATACCTCAATAAAAAACACCCATTATAAGTTAGTTAACATTTAGTTACAGCTTCACTCATAATTAAGTATAAACTTTCGTAGCCGTCTGTGAATAACTTAAATAGGCATTTAAAAAAGTTAGCACCTAGTAATGATTTCTGAATATGCGCCACAGTTTTTTTAGATGCAAACAACTCTTGGAGTCGTTTAGTGCACTCTTTAAGTCTTATGCGGTGATCTGTGCTATTGTCAATTCCTTCTAGCTCTTCTTTTTTCACACACGAGGCGTACACAAGATTAAATATGATATAACGAATTTTTCTGCATTATTAACTCGAAGAATGCATTTTTTGAGATATGACTGTATTGAAATAAAGGAGCGATATGTATGCACGTATGTTTTTATGTATGTACACATTCACGTTCTATCTAATTCTATTGTGCACTATATCTTTCAGTGATAATTCAATAATATTGATCGTAATGTTTGTAGTGGTAATACAAAATAATTAATGCATTTTTCGCAATGTCATTTGGTGCTAATGCAATATTAATGCATTACTTTTAAGGAGATTTTAGTACATAAATAAAAAATAATGTATTAAAAGTATAAAATTTAAACAAATTAATTAAAATTGATAGACCCACCCTAATACATATGTATAGTTATGTACTTATGTATGTATGTACATATGTACATATTCAAGCGCTCTAGAAATTAATTTTTGTTTGAAAATGTTATTAAATTTTTTTGTTAAATTATAGCTTGCTCCCAAATACATACACACATACATATGCATATACAATACATACGCTGCTATTCTCTTATTAATACAAAATTCCTTACTTTTTGAATTTAGTTTAGAAGAATAGATAAACATTAATACAATTTGGAAAGATACATAAATACGATTCGTGCCAAATATGGATAGTTCATTGAACTCGAAAGAATGAGAATGAGGTAGTACGCACATACAGCGTTACCGCTAGGAATTTTGAAAGCCCCGACAAAAGAACGCACAGTTTTTTAAATGTTTTACTCAAGGAAAAACGGATGTTATGTATGGTTAGAATACTGCTGCAACACACATCTACTAGGAGACCCAGTTGGGTTCATTGTGATTCCCTTCTTTTATTGCCCGTTAAAAAAATGTAATCCCCAATTGTACCCAGCAGAACGCCTGAACTGAATTCCCATGATGAAGCCCCTGATGTTCTCCAATTTACACTTACCGATATCACTAATGATCTCATGGAAACTTCTGCTTAGACAACTAAGCCAAAGCGTTGCAGCTTCGGGCAATGGTAGATAATATATTCAATGGTTTCTGGTACCTCTACATCTTCGCATATTTTACAGAAATAAGGGTTGCCAGTTTCCTAAAAGCAGACAAGTAATAAGTCATCGCGCCTATCTAGACTCGCATTATCTTGCTATTTTTATACAGTAGAAGTTTGGATCTTCCTGTGTCAAGTTTTGGCCACATAGCCATCGAGACTCTACAATCATCCTTACCTCCTCATAAACGGTTCGTCCTGCTCGCCACCCAATCATTGAGTTCCCCGTAGTAATGTCCTATTGGTAATTTCACCGATCTGACCCTATTCGTGCCAACTCATCGGTAATTTAATTTTCCTCAACACTACTGTGGTCAGGAACCCGACATAGTCTCACACTATATTTATCCATAAGCAAGTTGAGGGCGCTCCTAAAGTCACTAACAAATTTCGATTTGACATTGTGTCCCTTCAAAAGCTCTTAGTGCTACCTGGCTGTCGATGTAGACGGTTAGCTCCTCTCCTTCAGGCACATTTGTGGCCACAAGCTCGACGGCCCTGAGGATCGCTAACATTTCAGCTTGAAAAACGCTGCATTCATTGGGTAGTCTGAAAGAACTACGAATGTTCCATCCTAAGATATAAACACCAGCTCCTGTACCTTCCCCAATTTTTGAAACGTTTGTGAGACTGCACTACCCTCATATAGCTTAGCAGATTTGACCAAATAGTCTTATGCCCTAATTCTGTTCGACGATTGTATCGTCTTGTCTATGGACGAAAAGAAGCAGCAGTTATGATTCTTTATATTGCATTTGCACTGTCTCGAAATCAAGTACTTTCGAGATTTCGAGCTAAATCAAGCTGCTTTTTTTTCTCTAGATTTCCCATACAAAACGAAATCTAATTTTTCAGTAGATTTGTAGGAAATCTAATAAAAATCTAACGTTCTTATTTATTATTTACTACCCTGTAGAACAAAAGGTGAGTGAATTAGCCACGGTCTGCTTAAAAAAGTGTGTGAATTGGCTACAGTGCAGTTGTTTGGTTGTAGTTTTGGAAACAAATCAGTTTATGGGATTTGTTTTGGATAAAAAAATCTTGATAAATGTAAAAAAGCCGGTGTAAACAGTATAGATTTACATAAAGACTTTAATCAAAATATGCTGATGTAAATGCCCTTTTAAAGCAATTATTATTTATTGTCTATGCTAGAAGGTTCGTGTATTTGCTTTATGATATTGTTCCAAACATTATACCCAACACATATTTTTTCATATATTTTTCAAACTATTGTATACTTTAATTTAATTTTTATGTTTTAAAAACATGGCAATAATATTTTTATTTTTCATTATCAAAGACAAAAACCATTTTTTGAAGAAAATAGCTTATAGGGCATTTACACCTGCTCAAAATCTAGCAGCTTTTAACTAAAATTTTTATGAAAATCTCTACCGTTTACACCAGCTTTTTGTTGACATTTATCAAGATTTTTTATTCAAAACAAAACCCATTAAATGAAAAAAACTACAACCAAACAACTGCAATGTAGCCAATTCACACACCTTTTTAAGCAGACCGTAGCTAATTCACTCATCTTTTTTTATAAATATGTTGTACAGGGTAGTAAAAAATAAATTAAAAAAATTAGATTTTCATTAGATTTCCTAAAAATTTACTGATGTTCTTCTAAAATCAATTTCAACGACCTTATAGCTCCCGCCACTAAATTTCATTTAATATTGGGTGACCTGAACTTCCTTTTCTCACCAAACCTGCTCCATCGAGTCTAAGAAGAGTTAAGAAGAGTTCTAGTCGCTGTCCCCACCACAAAGTCCTATATAGGAAGCAGGTGATGAATGAAGTCCAAGGCAGCCTGAGATATGCTCTTCTGGGCACTTGTGATGCCCAACGAGGAAAGCAATCTGCTATGACTCTGACACCAGTTCTTTCTTATGGAGTTTCTGTAGTAGACATTGAGCCAAAAAAACACCGATGTAGAAGTTTAAATTTTCAATGAATTTGTTAAAGTGGCTGAAAACTAAAATCTGGCAACGTTGACGATATTTCCAAGAGCACAATTACTCTTTTTCTTATCCCAAGTTTGTATCACAGCAAAATTCTAATATGTTTGCATAATTTCGTAACAGTCGGCCGGATAGAAGTACATAGAATTAAATATTAAATTTTTTACTGATTGGGTTTGGCCCGCCTGCTTTGTTCACAACAGAATCTAATGGCAATTATGTACATACTCTCAGACCAAGCAAAAGATGGAGCTAAGAAAAAGTTGCTGAATTGCGACCTTCATCCGTTTTGAAGTTGGTTAAAAATCGGCATTGCGATTATAATATACTAGTTGAATTATCAATAAATGTATGTTTTCATCTTCTAAAGCGGTGGCCTTATTAGATACAATTTTTCAGGTGTAATTCACACAGTGTGTAAAAATCCATGATAGAAATCTCATTTGATTAATATGAAAATTAATAATTAAATATCAAAATTTGAAAATTTTAAAAGCCCCCGAATATATCTAGAAAGATGTGATGTGATATCTTCTAAACGGCTGGAGCGTTTTTCTTAAAACATAGCTAAGAAACCCCTGATCAAGTCACCTTTCAAACAGAAAAAATCTAAATCAAAATCGGTCCAGCCGTTTGGTCTTTACGTGGACCCGGACAGACACACAGATACACACTGCAAACCTATAACAACCCTTTTTTTGGCCGGAGGTTAAAAAGAATCAAGTTACATTTAAAATATTTTACAGGAGAAGGAAAACACATTACGAGTTTTATGTGCAGTTTCTATAAGTCGCGCAGACGACTCGTCTAGAAAATTTGTATGAAAATTACTCAAAAATATGAGTGATTTCCATATAAATTTTATACTCAAGTCGTCCGTCTGGATTGTAGAAACAGGTGGTTAGTGTAAAAGAAAATAGTTTCAAATTTCTATGTTAATTATATTCAAATTCGAAAGCATTTTCTTTCGTTTCGAATTACAGAAAATACCCTCTGGTGTTTGAGTGATTTCTATAAAAATTCTCTAGACAAGTTTAATGCTTGTATTGGAGAAACTATTATATCTTCTATAAATTGGATATTTTTGGACATACACTGATAAAATTTTTTAATTTTTTACTAAAATTTTTAATCAAATATGTACTTACTAAATGCATTTTCTTTCTTTGCAGCTTTTAACTAAAACGAATTTATGCAGTGCGACATATAAGGCCCAGTGTCAAGATGAATTCTCACAATTTGATGCCTTTTTTGTCGACGTTTCAAATCCAGCCATTAACTATCTTAATCTGACTTCAAATTATGAAGAGTCAACTCTTCAATTGCATATGCATGTATGTGTGAGTGAGTCCATCGATGTCGCCCAAAATATAACTTCCTTCAATGGCACCTGTGACTTCCGAACAGGTGTGCAATCCCAGTGCCTTTATACGTCATCGACTTTTTGGCTTTTTGTTATCTTGATGTGCGCCGGCACGATCGGTTTCAATGTCACCAATTCCATATCGGATGCCATTTGTTTCGATATGTTGGGTGAGACTGAGGAAGCCAAGTATGGCGCACAGCGCGTTTGGGGTACCTTAGGATTTGGTGCTACCGCTTTACTGTCGGGTGTTGTGGTCGATTATTGGACTTTGGGTAATGTCAAGAGCATTGGTCCAGCCTTGCTAATCATGCTAATATTTAGTGGTTTTGATTTGTTAAGTGTTTCTAAGTTAAAACTGCCCAAATTATCCAGTTCGGAGTCAATATTCAAAGATGTTTGGGATTTGGTTAAACATCCTGCGATAGCAATATTTTTGGTATTTGCCACCATAGCTGGCATTATAGATTCATTTATCATATACTTCATGTTCTGGCATTTGGAGGAAGTGGCAGAACAGACTGGTTTCATGTCTCAAATAAAATTGATTGAGGGCTGTGTTGTAGCAGCTGAATGTTTATGCGGGGAAGTTCCCTTTTTCTTTTACAGTGGTAAAATCATCAAGAAACTTGGCTATATACATTGCATGAGTTTATGTTTCTTTTTCTATGCCATACGGCTGGCCTTAATATCTTGGATACCAAATCCGTGGTATTTAGTTTTGGTCGAGTTATTCTTCCAGGGTAGCACTTATGCTCTCTGCTACACTTGTATTGTGGCATATGCTTCTGCCGTGGCTCCACCTGGCACTTCGGCCACCGTGCAGGGCCTCATGGCTGGTATGGATGATGGTTTGGGCTTCAGCATTGGATCTCTGGTCGGTGGTTTAGCTTTTAAGCGTTTCGGTGGTAGACGTAGTTTTATGTATTTTTCCGTTGTTGCGATATGTACTTGTGTTGCTCATATTCTTATAAGACCATCATCGAGAAAGCGCCAATATTTGCCCAAGACTGGCTATAAGCTGCCAAATGAACAGACTGCTGTGGCTTTGGAGCCGCTGACAGAAGGGACGAAAGCGTAGTATTTTATTTGGGGCGTTGTTTGTTTCGACAATAATGACAATCAAGTTTTTAACATCGCTATGTTTAAGTGTTATTTTTTTTATTGAATTGTGTTGTAAATAAATTTTTATAAGGTGTTTGATACAAAGTAGTGTACGCTAAGATTATCTTAAATGTATGTGATGGCAATCGATCGATTTTCTTCACATCCTAGATACATGTATTTTTGTAATTTTATTGTAACTAAAATATTTTTTACATACATACGTATATAGTATTTGAATAAATGTGAACATACCAAATGTTTTAAAATACATATTTTTTGGCTTTTATGGGCTGTTTTGTTTTCTGCTCATATATTTATTTATTTAGTTAAGAAATGTCGAAGCTAAAAATTGATAGTAAGTTTTATTAGAGCTGCTTTCACGAGTGAATTGCAACAAAAGATTGGCGGTATTCGGTGTTTGATGCAAATGGTATTGCATAAGTGTACACGCTTCTTGTTATTTCTTTCAACAGTTGGTTTCACTTTCAGTAAAATCAAATCAGTAAATCAAAAAACGGAAGAACAGAAAATTAATAGTTATGTACACTTACAAAAAATTTACCAATGATACATCAATACATAATTGTATATGTACACAATATAATCATTTCTCATATTCCATTTCATTAAAAGTTCTTGTTAAATAGCTGGTGTTAATACACACAGAAAAATTTCAACTTAAAATATACGTAAACAAGGTTAATCTAATATTTTTCGGCAATGGATATTGCTTCATTTTTATGTTAATTAATACGATTAATATGATTTATAATAATTTTCAAAGAAAATTGTTCCTTTTGAAATAACTTTATTTCACGTTGATTTAACATTTACGTACTGTTAAAACCAAAATGAAGAATCATGTTGAATCAAAGTTATTTCAAGTTGGAACAACATGAATTTAATTTAATGTAGTAATTATTTAACTTACTTGTGGTTGACATAGACATCAGAAAAATTTTTGTTTGTATATAAATTGGCTTATCCGTGCCAATTTAAATATTTTTTAGATACACAATAACGGCCTAATTCATAAAAAATATTTTGATTTTATAGAAGGTTTATTAATCAAATTTCCATAGAAAATGTGTTTCATAAACCTCTTATTAAACAGAAATATTTTTTATGAATAAGGCAGTAAATATGTACGTACCATCATGCATAAAATTTTAATTCAACATTATTTCATTGATCATTTAACACACAATTTCTTTGAAAAGTTTGTATTAAAAAAAGTCCTCCAAGAAAAAAAAAGAGAAATTTCATAATAACAAGGCTCATCTATAAGGTGACCCCACTAAGCCAGGTTAATTTTATTTGTTAACTAAGCTAAATGCCAAATTTGGATTGTGTGGGTATAAGCCTGAAGACAGAGTTAGTTTTTACTTTGTGTTACGAATCAGCAAATTTTTTTTGTTTATAGAAATCTTATACAAGCAGTTAGTTTATCTCTTTCGTTCTGAAATCTACAAATCTAAAAATAAAATACACACAAAACAACAATAAAATTTGTAAAAATGTGGTTGTTTTATGTAAATTGTACTTGTAAATTTGCAGAGCTGTAAAAAATTGCAATCAATTTTGATTGCAATCACTTGATTTCACGTCACTGATTTCTATTTTTTTTACGATTTTGATTGCAATCAATTTTTTTAGAATTAATTTATACATCAATTGATTGCAATCAAATTTGATTGCAATCGATTTGATTGCAATTAATTTGATTGCAATTAAATCTTAATTGCAATCAAAATGAAATCAGAATCAAAATAATCGTTCTCTTCAAACGAAACTCCTTCTTCTAGAAATAAATCTGATTCTGATCATTTTGAATTGCCAATAATGGTAATTTTTGTTTGAAAAATGTTTTAAAATTACTGAACATAATTTTTAACTGCAATCCGAGAAGTCTTAAATATTTTGTAATATAATCTACTTTGGGGGAATGTTTTATTACAGAAAAGTAACTATTAAAATTTAGAAATAGTACGGCACATCACAGAACAGCAACATCAAGGAAAAACTTAGTCCCAGTCCAGACTTGCAATTTTTGTTGCAGCAACTTTTTATTTTTTAGTGCAAAAGAGCAAATACAAAAAGTATATATTTCTATTTCAACACTCCAACACATATTCAAGAATTGCTGCAACAAAAATTGCAAGTCTGGACCGACACTAAGCAAGCGTTAAGGAGCTACAGTAGGTTACGTATAACTTAACATACGTAGTTCCTTTGTATTAAATTTCTTAAAGTGACTAATTGTGCATTCGAAATGAATGCAGTTTTTCCGAAATTATCTTATAATACAAATTAAATATACAGATGTACGGATAAATTTATTTCCTTTTTCGATACCAATATCAATTTGGGTTTTCTCCACTCATGGAGCTCATTAAGTTTTAAGTTACTTGTTTGCGATTTCTTTAAATATAATTGTTTGGATGCGAAGTGGATATACATATCTCGTATTCCGCAATGATGAACTTTGAAGTGTTAAACGCGGGTATTCATTAATCAATGATTAATATCATTATTTATAAAAATTATTAAGGCTTTCTAAAGGCTTAATCGGTAAAATTTTTTATGGAAATGTTTTTTTAAAAGCCCTTAAAACCCAATATCGCTTAAACTTTTTTTTGGCGGTTATGGCACGATATGTTAGTATGTGTATTTATTTTAGATTTGTAACATTTTTGCAAAATTTGTAGGCAAAAAATATCGATATATGAAATATCGATGTTTTCAAAATATATATGTATATATCGATACTGTTCAAAAATATCGATACAATATATATCGATACATTTTTTTTCATTTGCCCATCCATATATAGTGCCAAGGCACATTCACCAGGTAGTAGCAAAGACGTAGCTAAGCTTTTTTTTCAAATTAAAGTTCATCGGAAACTTCAAAATTTGTTTATAAAAAAGAAATTTAAAAAATTTCAACATGAAAACTATTTTATTAAAAAAAATGCCTTGTATCAATTCGTCTTGGTCACAAGTTAAACAACAGCAGTTGCAAACATAGTACATAGATTCAACTAGAACAAAATAATTAATATGTAGCAACAAAAGGAAATAAATATGTAGTGCAAGTTCCTAATTAGTAATTATCCCCCACCTGGTGGTACACAGAAATAAGTTTGTAAAGCTTCTAACTGGTTCCGCACTTTCCTACTGTTTCATTGTTTGCTATTGACAAATGATTTAAATTTTATTCACATACCTAGCTTATCTGTGTATATCGACGTTTTTGAACACATTTCAATTACACTTGATTAAAACACACTTATATTTAAACTATTTCTTACATTTCCTCAAGAAGCTATTTCACTTTGTAAACGACGATTGTTAACTAAATATGCCAACAGTGTGACCAGCTCCTAAAAATTTTTGCAGCTAAATTGAATTATAAAAACAAGGTAAAAAATAATTAAAAAAGTGCTAAAACATAATGCTAAAATTTAATGCATACTTCTTTTTAATCACATTATTTCTTTTTAAAGTGCTTATTTTTTCTATTTCTTGTTTTATTGCCTTACAAATTTGTATTTCCTTTGAATGATGAATTTTTTTTTTAAATTCTTGAACTTAAACGGATTTATTTATTTATTTATTAAAAATACTATACAAAGTAAATTTGCATAGTATGGTGTTGCACGAATATGGCCGGAGTAACTAGACCATATGCCCAAGATGTTATTAATAGTATTTTCAAAAAAAATTCCGTGACTGACTGTACGACCTATGCCTTCACATAGGAAGTAGCAACGTGGTTGTTAAAAGAAATTCCACAAAAAAACGCAAGATTATACGGTTATCCATGGCAGATCAGTCAAGCAGTGCGAGCGAGACGAAAAACTCTCGAAGGCCTAACAACAGACAAAAGCCTGACCGCACTTAAGAAATAATTACGATGACGCGAAATGATGTTCTTCGACCCAGAGCTGCTTAACGACTGTTAAACGGATTTATGTATAACGAAAACCTGCCATGAGTTAAGCATAAGTGTCAAAATGTAATAAGATCTTAACGAGATTTGCCATACAATTTCACATTACAAATCACGCTAGCAAGTAATTGTTAGTTAAAAATACATTATGCGCAAATTGTTTATGTCAAATTGTATGAAGGAACTCGTTAAAACCTAGTTAAATTTCATCACTTATGCTAACTTTCAATTTTACATTGTTCATAATGCATTATGCACTAATAAAAATCATTAAAAGCAAAGCAAAAATATTAATTCACAGTTGGTTTTTCGGAAACAAGATGTGTTTAACTTATATTTCGTTTCAAAATCAGTTTATATAAAATAATCTAAAGCATTTGTCTATTTCATTTTTACATAAAAAGGTCTTGGGTTTCTTCCAAATTGTACCAATATAAGTATGAGTACTTTATGGATGCGGTATTTATATCGTGTACACATACAAAGTTGCAAAACATTGTGGCCATGATCACCAACTTTGAAACTGATGCGCTGAATGCTTGTTTGCAGCAACTTTTAAAAGGGTGTGTATTGTCAATGTTTTCTACTGTGGCGCTATGAAATAATACACTCCGTTCAGACAAAGAAATTGCCGATAGAAAATTTTAAACAATTTTTTGTCACTCACATGAAAAGTTACAAAAACCTAAATTGTTTTCGTTAATTTTAGTTATTATTCTAACCTAATTTGTTTCTATATTTATGATTTGAACAGGCTATAGTTCGTATCGCTTTGTAAGCTAAATTACATGTGATAATTATTAATGAACAAATAACACCAAAGTTTGTTGTAAATATTCTGACTAACAACACATAGGTGAACGAAACACATTGTGTTTGGTCCACTGTGTGTGGTGTCAGTTGGTGTAGATTTCTGCTTCATATACTCAGCCATCATTGCAAATGGAATATGTGAATTGTTTTGATTCGTCTTATTTCAATTTGCTGAAAGTTTTTTTGTAACCTACCATTTACACATGAAACTAATTTCAAGAAAGTAGCAATACAATCACATTTTTTCACTACCACAATCACATAGTTCTTAATTTCCACTCAGCTTTCAACGATTTTTTCAAGAAAGTAAATTTTTGATGTTTTCAGAAAGTAAAATGAAAAAGACGTGAACACAATTACCCACATCAAAAATTTATACAAATATATAGGATTGTGGCAAATAATTATTATAAATTATTCTTATTTTGTATAAATATTTAAATAATTGTAATTTCGTATCTTCAAATATACATGAAGAAGACAATTCGTGCCTATTTAAAACAATAATATTATTAAAATATTAATAAAAATAATTATTCCCAACTTATTGCCCTATAAATGTGTGTATGCGATAATCTGGGTAACTCTAATTAAGTAATAAACAAAGCAACTTTTTGCAACTTTTCGTTTCGACGACATTTTTAAAATGAACTTTCACATTCCTATGAAAACGAACAAGAAATTTTCATGAAAGTAATTTTTTTCATTAAAATTTGTATTCATAATACGTATACAAAAATTTCAAGAAAGTACTTTCATGTGTAAATGTAGCGTAATGAAAGCTCAATTTCACCATCTCTAAATTTACAAACTTTTTCATTTGCTATTTTTAAGAACGTATATATTTATTAATTTTCGAAACACAAACTGCTCTTATGTTCTCACAAAGATCTCATGGATCAAACGTTTTGAATCTAATGTGGTTGTTACTTTGAAATGTTCGTTCGTCATACTTCATTAAAATTATGTACTTTGTATATTGTTACAATATTAATATGAAAACTAAAACGGATTTTAAATTCTTATTTAGTACCTACATCAACTTATAAATGTATAAGCAAATGAATTATTACTCGTATTAAAAATACATCATCAAATGGGTTACTCGTTAAAATTACTAGTATACAGAAAATTTCATAAATTATATTGTTAAAAAGTGTGTAGGTTATATTACAAAAAATTCTGAATAAATAATTGAAAAATAAATTTAGCTGCAAAAAAGCTAAAATGGTCACGCTGCTTGCCAAGTTTGGCGCTGACACTACCGAATCAACCCTAGTTTTAGCGCCAAACGGGGCGCCACCAGCGTTGTCGTATACTAGTATACATGATACAATAATATAAAGGTACAACCGTTCTCTCTTTTCGTCGCCATATTAACCTTCTGACCAGTGTGACCAGATTTTAAAATAATATTAAGCTAAATCACGTTTGAAAAAAAGCTAAAATAAGCTAAAAAGTTACATTTTAGGCTAGAAAATAAAGCTAAACTTTTTTCCACTTCTTTGATCACTTTTCAATAGTTTCTTATTGCTAAACTAACGTTAAATATTACACAAACATATTTTTTCATTATACATATAGAATATTTGCTTAATGAAATTATTTATTAATTATTATATTTTAGATTTAATGAAGAACAAAACAAAAACTTCCCCAAAATAATCTTAAAAAGTTTTTAAAAATGTAAAAACATTTATACTAAAATACGAAAGCTTTTTAAGTGAATTAATGCTATTTAAGGTAAAGCATGGATCACACTATCTGCACAATGTACCGAGTTTCGTCAGATCAGTGAAATAAAGTCATAAGTAAAGATTTTGCTCTAATTTATCGACTACTTGAAATACAAGGACATAATTGCGCCACACTGCATTGTTAATAAGCCCATATAGACTTATTCCAGAATTAATTGAGTAATAATGCCATTTTGGCTTATTACTTATGACTTTATTGAGGTGGTCCGACGAAAATCGGTACATAGTGTTATCCAGGCTTAAGACTATTTCAGGTTTTTGTTTTAAGTTAATTGATGCCGCTGAATGAACGTTCAACTCAAGTCAAATAATTTTATACCCAAAAAACTCAAAAAGTGTTTTGGCCACTAATATGAATTTAACTTTTTCCATTGGAATTCTAACCATTCTGCCATTATCTACTATTTTTCTTCTTTCCATTTCTGTTATAAAATTGTCGTATAATTTACATTTTCTGCCAGGCTCACGATGTCGACAAGAAATTTTCGTTCGCTTATTTATATTGAAAACAAAAACAAATTTTCTTATTTTGTTTTTGTTTTCAATATAAATAAGTGAACGAAAATTTCTTGTCGACATCGTGAGCCAGGCAGTTTGTATTTTTTGTAAACTATTTTACAATGCTAAAAAATTATAATTTTTATAAGTTGTTTATGTTTTTAATATATTTTTAGAGAACACGCAATTTAGACTAAAAAAAGGCTAAAAAAGCTAAATGAGTTAAAAAAAAAGCTAAAAAATAAGCTAAGAGCTAAATTAAAATTTTAAGGCTAAATCTGAAACAAATAAGCTAAATTTAGCTCAAAATAAGCTAATATGGTCACGCTGCTTCTGACGTTTGTGCCGACAATTTTTTACTCTCAAAATTAATGCTACCTTATTAATTTATGAAATCCGAGTTTTTGATTAATTTTTTGACGTTCTTTTTTATTTATTGAAAAATATTGAAGAATATGTATTTAAATTATAATTATAAAAAAAATTTACATCAGCATAAGCAATTCAAGGAAAATTACCAACGGAAAAGCCTCTGAATCAAGGGTGGGACTTTCTCTTCATACTACTCTGGCTTATTGCTTTACATCAGGTGCGTCCAAGTGATATGCACAATGTGCAAACTTTTTTAAAAGAGCGAGAGCACAATTGCCAATCAGATCTCGGCGAGAACAATGCTTCCTCTTAATTTGCAAGGAAACAACAGCACACTTAACAGCTTTCAAAGCTGTTTGCCTCAAATACAATCATCAGAGTATGCCTGCTTAGAGCCTAAAATTATAAGCAAAAGGCCACCCGCGGGCACTTCGTTATGCTCTGTTTTAAACATACATATGTATGTATATATACATACATATGTATGTATATATATATATAATAAACGTATCATGGGTTCTAAGCACTCATTGGAATGATGAGCAGTTTTGCTAAATGTTCGCCCATGCTCGTCAATGACACGCCTGTGTTAAAATCATGCGTTCTGCACCTAAATTGAACCAATTCATTAGCAATAGAACCCATGCATTAACTACTTCTTTTGCATGTCTTTTTTTGTTCAGATTATTCAGATGTAGCCCATCAAAAAAGCATTAATTCGTACTGTAAGCTGCAATAAATTTGCACACGAAGTGTATGTAAATGTATATTATATGCATGAAACACGCTCATCCATTCTACATCATATTATACACATGCATATTTCGTTATCCACGTATCCAATTAATACAACATTTAAAAAAGTGTGTATTAAACCATAATTTCTAAACTTAAAATTACACATTTCCAAAAACATTCCTAAAAAAAAGTTCCCCGTAATTTCGTGTGGCTACGTTTTCCTCTCTCTTTACAAAAAAACAGTAATCAAACAATTTTGGTAAAAGTCAAAATTAATTTTATACGTCAAATGTGGTTGTACCTTTATATTATTGTATCATGCTAGTATACTTCTCATTTCTGTTACATAGTTGCATTTTTGTCATTGAAAGGAAACATACCTAACGCCACAGTTACACGAACAAGAACTGCTTTCAAGTTTTTCTCACATGCAGTGCCCATGTTCTGTAACTCCGCGTCGAGAAAGTTTTCGATGGAAATGTGTGAAATGAAACAAAAATGCCATAAATTGAAACAAACAGCTGTTTTTCTCACTAAACTGTGTCTGTAACTTTTTTTGCCGAGTGTGTCTGTAAAATTTTCGTGAGAAAAGTTTCCGCTTTGTACTATCAAATATACTGAGATAAAATTTGAACCAAAAAAACATGTTCAAAATGAAAAATGCAATGAATAGTAATGCATAAAAGGTAAGAATTTTGTTCTGAAGTGAAACCACTTATAAAACATATACTAGAACATCGAGAAGAGCTATTAATGTAAAAGACTGAATTACTATTACTGATTAATAGTATCTATGTACATACATACATACATTATAAATAAGTTATATGTAAAAAATAATCTTGCCAACTCACCTCAATAATGCCTTCAGGCGCTGAGGCAATTCATTATTTAGAATTAAATAAAATTTATATACATATGTATATAAATAAAAAATTATAAATTTGATTTTTTTCCTAAACATAAATACTATGTCGACAGAATATTTGAAAACAAAAAGGAAAAGTGTGTTCATTGAAATTGCTGTAGTGGTATTTTTTTTTTGCCTATACATTTTTTATTATTTTTTACATATAACTTATATATAATGTATGTATGTACATTAGAGCGTCTCGCCCAACAGGCAACAAAAAAAGTGCCCCGTACACCAGCGAATATTAAGTATTGTTCCAAGGACATTTCAAAAAAATAATTTTTTTCCGAACGTAGGGGTCACCTTTTTAGTTTTTTCGTTATATCTTCCATATTTACAGTCCGATCTTAAAGTTTGATATAGCAAATTTTTTTTTGTCTCAGGGAGGCCAATATTTTTGCTCTTAGCTCCATTGACCTCAAGTGTACCGTTTTAGTACTTACCCCCCAAATCTCATTTCCTACCACCTAAATGTAACACCCTAATGTTAGAGGTGATGAAATTGAGCTTTCATTACAAAAAAGCTTTCAGCAAATTGAAATAAGACGAATAAAAACAATTCACATATTCCAGAAATCTACATCAACTGACACCACACACAGCGGACCAAACACAGAAGAACGAAGATGATGAAGGTTTAGTGGCCTTCGAGAACGCCTAGTTGTTCCGTTCAACTATGTGTTGTTAGTCAGAATATTTACAACAAACTGTGGTGTTATTTGGTATTAATGTTATTTAGCTTACAAAGCGATACGAACTTTAGCCAGCTCAAATCATAAATTATGCATTACAGGTTAATTTGCTTTAATAAATAATAATTTTTAACCTCTCATATATTCACTACGTACATATGCATGTGTATTTTTAATTTTAAACTAAAAAAGCGGTTGAAGCATCGAGTACCCAATTGAAAAAGTATCAAGTAGTATTGAGTATTCAAAAGTACCCGCTTTTTATAAATATACAACAGAATAATTTGCTGAAAAAACGTTAACCTTAAACATTTCCAGCCGTATGAAAAAAATTATTTGAGCTTGAAGTGTACGTTAAAAAAAATTTCCATACAAAATATTGATAAAAAAAATCGAAGTTCAAATTAAGTTTTTTTTTGGATATGGTCGATCACATGTAATGTAAACGGTTGCGCTTGCTATTTAATAAACTTGTTTAAAAAACACGTTTAAGGACACAATTGGGAACACAAAGGATACGTTTAACACGTAAGTGTGAACATATCGTCGGTTGGTTTCCGGTTTGCGGCACAGTATATTCAAAATACATTATGTCTGCAGCAAACCAAAAACCAACCGACGATGTGTACCAAACGTGATTAGGTAAACAAACTATAAAATTTAGTACTGTATATTTATTTCCAATATGTAAAATCAAATCAAGTCGCCGCGTATAATTTGAATATACATTTTTTTCATTTGAAAAGTAAAATTTTAGACATGTCTGGAAAGAAATGTCTCATGTGTAAATTGGGTTGTTGTCGCGAATTGATCTGGCAGCCTTGCATGAAAATAACATTATTACTTAACAGCTGTTCCAGAAGCCGCAGAAAATAAATCAACAAAATTGTAAAAGTAGATACTCGTTTATTGTAAAGTGAAAGCAAATAAATAAAAATATCTCGCAAATTATCAGAAGACAAGTGAGTTTCTTTGTGATGGTCTTTATTTGTAAAAAGTTTAATGGCTTTTATTTTTGAAAAATGCTATTTTGCAGTCTTTACTTACATATATTTAACTATACGTGTGTGTGTGTAGATGGCTTCCGCATCAAGTAGCAGTGCCAGACATTTATTTGATGAAAGGTGAGTACATATTCCACTTTTTATTGTTTAAATATTTTATCCTTTTCGCGTTTTGTGGTGATATTCCTGAATAAACTAAAATTAAGCACTACCATTACCAAGAAATATTACATTTATACAGGGTGTTTTTTTTAGAGGTATAGAACTTCGAATTGAAATAAAACACAAGAAAATCGTTTTAATGTCCATCAATTTGGCTTTATTGGAAGGATAATTTTATGCCATTAATGTTTAAATATGATTTCGGGCATGTGGCCGCCGCGGCTGGCTCGAATAAAGCCAATTCTACAGGTCCAATTTTCAACCACTTTTTCGAGCATATGGGGCCGTATGTTGGCAATAACGCCACGAATGTTGGCTTCCAAGTCCCCTAACGTTTCTGGTTTGTTGGCGTAGACGAGCGACTTCACATATCCCCAAAGAAAATAATCCAATGGTGTCAAATCACACGATCTTGGTGGCCAATTGACAGGTCCATTCCGCGAAATTATGCGCTCATCGAATGTTTCCTTCAATAAATCGATTGTGACGTGCGCTGTGTGGCATGTAGCGCCGTCTTGTTGGAACCACAACTCATCCACATTCATGCCATCCAATTCGGGAACAAAATAGTCGGTTATCATGGCTCTAATTGCTGTGCACGGTGGCGAATCGATTCATTCGGGTCCTCTTCAACACTTTGCTCTACAGCGGCAATTGTTTCTTCGGTGCGCACTGTTCGACGTCTCTGCGGATGCGTATTATCACATAGAGTAAACGTAGTGCGAAAACGATCCATGGTTAACCGAATTATTTGCTCTGATGGACGATTATGTCGACCATAAAATGGACGGAGCTTGCGGTAAACTTCGCGAACTGAACCATTATTTTCGAAATAAATTTGCACGATTTGCAAGCGTTGTTCTTTTGTCAACTTGTTCATGATGAAATGGCAAACCAAACTAAATATTAATCACTTGACAGCTGACAAAATGGCCGCCAGTTAAAAAAGTGATGCCAACTTAAAGTTCTATACCTCAATAAAAAACACCCAATATATTATGATACAATAAGATCCCTGCAATAACGGTACTAGTGACTAGTCCATACATGCATGTAAGGATTTAACATTGCGATGCCCTAGGGATGGACCAAATTTGCATTACATCCGACCACTACCAAAAACTATCCCATATGGAATAGTAATAGACTACTCCCATACAATTTGTAAGTGCCTAAGAAGAACGATCATAATCGTTTAAACACTGTCACTTATCGTGCAGCATTGAATGCTCTTGTTAAAACGACTTAATCCATGACTGTATTACATGGGAGCATGATGTAACTAGCCAGTTTCATCTAGTTTGGACCACGTAATCCATCATTATTTGCAGGGATATTAACTATAGCGATTGCATACGCGTTTATACGTACATATGAATGGATTAGTGAATACGAATATGAATACATATTTGAAACGATATTCGCGAATACGAATCTTATATGTGAAATTTATAGACATTAAATTGGGGTTATATTTACGGCAGTAAAATGAAATATGAAAAAATTTGTGTGAAAAAGGTCTTCATATTACTGTTCGAGTGCATTAATGTTAATAAAAACTATCCAAAATTTTAATGGTCGTCATTAAATAACATTTGAAAATGATACGAAACACGAATTTCTATAACAAATTAAATGGATTACGCATGACAAATTTTCATATTTAATTTTTTGCAGAAGAGTTCTTCCAAGTCGTAATTTAGCTCTGGGTGGGAGAACACCTTTTTCGCGTCGTCGTAGTTATTTTTAAATGCGGCCAGGCATTTTGTTGTTGTCTTGCCTTCGAGAATTTTGCGGCTGTCGCATTGTTAATGTTTTTTCCTCGATTAACCGTAATTGATTGCGGTTCTTTCTGGAATTTTTCATTGGCATATGCAGTCGTTCTGTTTGTTATGTATATACATATATAAGAGTATATATGTATAACTGTTCCTGATTTTGTACACTTGATGATTTGTTCAACCGCTGTTATTTGTGAATATTATAATCGCACTACTACAAGAAGAATGATACACCCTGGTGGAGCACCATTTAAAACTCTTAATAATGGAAAGATTTTATTAAAATTTGACATTGAAGAAGAATATACCCTGGTGGAGACCATTTAAAACTCAATAAAAGAGAAAAATTTTTGGACGCAGAAGGATTTGACTTTGAACAAGGATATTGATTGGGTTTGGTGACTGGCGTCTGTTTACGGTACCGTGTTACCGTATCATACCGTTGGTTGTTAACCACTTTCAAGTGCTTATTTTGGGATTGTAATACCTACTGAGATTTGACGACTACTTTAAGATGTATGTATACCCTGGCAATTTGTTAGCATATATGCTACGCCATTTTTTCTAAAACACGAAAAAAAAAGAAGAGTTCTTCATACCTAACCTGACCAGACATTCCGCTTTAGGCGGGATTATCCCTCTTTCCATAGGTCCATCCCGCCTCAAATTTCTATCCCGCCTTATCCCGCTTTTTAAAGTTTTGAAAAATTCAATCCCTTGTTCGATTTTTATTAAAATGTAACTGACAAAAATTCATACCCAATAGTTTTTAAGTGTAGTTACTGCTTAACTGGTTAGTTAAAACCGTGTGTGCTTCGCTATACACCATATACGTTTTGAGATGAAAATTTTTTTTTATATTAGAAGAGCCACGCTTGCTGTTCACCACCCTTCACTTTTTTGTAACATACAATTACCATTATTAACATAATCAGTCATGAAAAGTTTCAAAATTCTCACTGCATTAGTTTCCAAGATAATTCTTTAAGTAAATATTTTCTCTATTTGAAAAATTCCGATCATTTTCTATCATCGGCAGAATCAGCGGAATTTCAAGAGAGTGTTTTTGTAGCAAATACCAAGATATTAAAATATGAATATTTAGCTATCCCTACAAAATTTCAAAGTTCTCCCTGTATTAGTGTTCCAGATATCTCAAAGTAAATATTTTTCCAATTCTCATGGAGAAAAAAGTGTTGTTTAAAGAATATACGAGGGCGGTTCGGAAACGCCTAGCACAAAAAGCGCGGTATAAACAGAAAAAAGTTAAGTGTTTTGGAAACTTCCATCTCTGCTATGAACACATATTAAATTTTGTTTCGATCTGGCAACTCCTTCATATAGAAACAGGTGTTCACAAAAGACGCATCCGCGATTTTTTAACAACGGAAAAATTAGAAATGCGTGGTGTCATTAAATATTTACATAAAAAAGGTTTATCGGGACAAGAAATTCATAATGATATGGTGAATGTGTTAGGTGAAAGTGCTCCTTCATATGCAACAGTAAAAAATTGGGTTGCTGAATTTAAACGTGGTCGTACAAGCATTGAAGATGAACCACGTAGTGGACGTCCAAAAACAGCAACAACAACAGAAATTGTAGCCAAAGTGCATGATATGGCATTAAATGATCGATGAATAAAAGTGCGTGAAATAGCTAATATCATGGGCATCTCAAATGATCGAGTCCATTTAATTTTGCATGAAGAACTACAGATGTAAAAGCTTTCTGCAAGATGTGTGCCGCATTTGTTAACAGTCGATCAAAAACGCATAAGAATGAAAATTTCTGAAGCTTGTTTGGATCGTTTTAAGCAAAATAAAATGGATTTTAAGCGTCGTTTCATAACTGTTGATGAGACATGGATCCACCACTATACTCCAGGGACAAAAGAATAATCCAAACAATGGACTGAAGCTGGAGGAAGTGCCCCAAAGAAGGCAAAAACAATTCAATCGGCTGGTAGGGTTATGGCAACGGTTTTTTGGGACTTCAAAGGTATTTTATTGATTGACTATCTGCAAAAGGGTAAAACAATAAATTCAGAGTACTATTGCAACCTTTTGGATCATTTAAATGTACAAATTCGAGAAAAACGTCCTGGCTTACAATACAAAAAAATAATAATAATAATAATGGCTAAAATCAACGAATTAAAGTACGAGTTGCTTGACCAGCCACCTTATTGTCCTGATTTGGCTCCCAGTGACTTTTACCTGTTCCCAAATCTAAAAAAAATCTAAAAAAACTTGCTGGCAAGCGTTTTACCTCAAATGAAGATGCAATTACAGTTGTAAACCACTATTTTGAAGACCTTGAGGAAAACTATTTTAATCAAGGGATAGAATTGCTAGAAAAGCGTTGGACTAAGTGTATTGAAGTTTCAGGAGATTATATTGAAAAATAAAAATATTTTTGAAAAACTAACTATTCTCTTTCATTGATAGGCTAAGAAGTTTCCGAACCGCCCTCGTATTCTTCGATATACATACTTACATACATAAATACAATAGGCCTTATTACGAGTGTCGTATTACGATTTCGACTACGACGATTTTGTAGAGGAAAATTTTAAAATTTATTTTCTTTAATCTAGTACGACATCGTCGTAGCCGTAGTCGAAATGCGACACTCGTAATTAGGCCCAATATTAAATTATTTAGTTTTAAAACTTTTGTTGGGCCTCTTGAGGCTACAGTGTATTATAAGTTTTGTGAGACGTATTAATGGCAAATTTTCATACTTAGACGTACATATTTTGAAAATTATAAATTAAATTATAATTATAAGATCGTGTGCTTTAAGGTATTTTAATTACATTTTGATCTAGATTAATGGGTCGGTATAGCTTTAGAGGAAAAAGTTGTCGCACGATGGAGAAAGTAGCCAAACAGATCTAAATACAATAAATATGAAAAAATTACAATTATTAATAAGAAACAACAATTAATTACATTCCTGGTAATGGACATTATTTTGAGTCATTTGATCTCTCAAAACAACCCAACAATGTGCATGTTTAAAGCTCCCCCGATGAGTGCATTCGTTTAAAAACTTTTCACTTTTAAAAAATGAAATATTTTTACAATGGCAACTTCTATTTTGTTCAATATGTATACATATGTACATATGTATAAAATAATTTTTTTAAATAAATTTACGGCATAGTTTAGATGTAGTTAAAGATGACCAAACATGATAAAACATAATTCTAAATGTAGCTGCCTTCACTTTTAAAAATCTTCTTTTTTTGTTTGCAAAAAAGCGTAATTTTTTTTATTTAATTTTTTAAACGAGTTATTTCAACATTAATATTATTAATAACTATTTTGCTTTAATACTAAAAATAGCTTTCGATCAAACCTTTCAGCGAAAAAAATATATTTCTTCGTTGTTGTTGAAATCGAAAGAAAACATTAAAAACTCGGTAATTTTTTCACTTTCCTGACCTTAGCAGAGTCTTAGAGCTACAAATCACAACTTAAAGTCTTCAAAATTTGCAATATGATGTAAAATTTTTTTTTGTGTATCCAACTGCGTACTTAGGTTAGGAGGGTGCTGGTGAATAATGAAATTTAGGGGTCCAGCTCACTTGGGTCCAATACGATGATCCCTTTGTGCGTACTTAGTTCTTAAGATTTCTTTTAAATTAATTTTTCACTTTTTGGCCAGCTTTTTGGCTCAAATACTCCTCTGTGCATCGGAACTGGGACCTACACACCAAATTTCAGCTCTCTAGCTATAGTCGTTAATAATAAAATCTCCTTAAAAAATTAAAATCTTTACTTTTGATTATTTCTATTTTTAATTTAATCGCGAATTCTTTTTTCATTTTGTTTGCGAAGTTTATTTTAAAATTTGCGAGAGAAATTTATTTTGCATTCTTTGACTTTTTTTTTTGATAATCACACATACACATGTACATTAGGGGTATAACCAATTTTTTGGCATAGTACCATGAGGTCAATCAACAATGTCCTAGTAACCACGAACATCATAATCTTTTGTAATTTTTCTCAAAAAAGTTCACGCAACAATTGGTTTTTCTAAACCAAAGAAAGACATTTGGAACACTTAAAGCACGGACTTAACTAACAAAAATATTATTTTACATAATCTAAAAATATTTTGAGGCCTTCTTAATGCAATATTGAATATTGATAATTTTAGACGATGTTTTTTATTTAATTTTTGCTTTAAATTAACATATTATATTAACTCCATCGCGCTTGGTGTGTGAACTTTTTTGACCTTTGCGAAAAAATAAATAAACGTTCCCTTATAGTTTTATATGCTCTATCGGACTGTACAATGCCAATTTTGATATTTTAAAAAAATTGTTAAAAAGTTATATCCCTAATGTAGATACATATTTTAAAACTTAATGGGCTTAATTACGAGTGTCGTATTTCGACTACGCCTATGACGATTTTGTGCTAGATTAAAGAAAAAAATGTAGCAACGTTCTTTAGCCTAGTACACAGTGTGACCCTTTTAGCATTTTCACTGCTAAATTTAGCATTATGTATTTTGATTTAGCAGTGAATTTTTTATTTTGCATTTAGCATTTTTTCAGCATTTTTGTATTAATTTTTTAGCATTTTTAACGTTTTTAATTTTATAGATTTCATATACTCCTTTCCATTTATGCAAGTAAAAACCTCTGTCAATTAATGTATTTTATTGTATTTTGTTATTTTTATACAAATGTATAATGATGGAAACTATGTAAACAGCATAAGACGTCTTAAGCGGCTATTAAGCTGTCGTACTTGGTATTTGAGAATTTTGTGTTAATGCAAAATTCGTGTTTTTCAAGTTGGTTTGGTTTTGAAAAAATTTTGAATTTTTGTATTTGTCATCATACCGTCATACTTGTTAATAGATCTTCTGTCAAACTTAGTGCAAATTTGATGACTTGGTTAAAGGTGTTTATTGTAATGTGCGAAAGTCTGTCATGTTCATATACCGAGTATGATCGTCTAATAGCCGCTTTAATGTATTTTAAACGTCAAACACCTAATAATAAGAAGAAAAGAAGTATTCAAAATTATGTTTTGTTTCGTTATCGAACACTTCAAAATTCATCGTTGCGGAATCCAGTTCCTGGACATACAATGAAATATAAAACTGAAAAAATTAACTTAATACATTTTTTAATGCAAAAAGTATTTTTTAAATGTCTTTCGCATTATGTTGCATGCTAATATATTAAAACGTATCAAATAAAAGTGTAAAAAAATTTTATGCATTTCATTTTTATATAAAAATTACCAACAACAAATTTTACACTATTATATTTAATACAATCATACAAAGATACAAGAGAGTTTATGAATTCAGCAATTGTATTTTGTACTTTCCTGAATTGTTGTTTTTACTTTTGAATCAACTTTGTTTGTGTTATTAAGGTTAAATAAAATATTTATTTGTAATTATAACGGTAAAATTATTAAAAAATCATTCCAAATTTTTAGCATTATATTTTAGCATTTTCAAATATTTTTCTAGCATTTTTAGCATTATTTTAAGCCTCATTTAGCATTCAAAATTTTTTTAGTTGTGGCCACACTGCTAGTACAAAATCGTCGTTGTCGAAGTCGTAATACGACACTCGAATAAAAACGAAAGCTAGACTACATTTTAATTATTTGTTTTAAAATCAAAGCGTCCAATGTTTCGTCAGAGCGGATTTTGTAATAAGAGAGGTGGTGTATTCATTTAAAAATCCCGCAATTCTGGATTTGCTAGTCCCGAAAATCCTGGGATTTCGGTATTCGGGATTTCCCGTTTGGCATCCCTAGTTTGAATATTATTTTCCTTAGTTAGGCGTGTTTAGGATTCCGTTAATGAGAGAGGGAGAATTTGCCGAATTAAATCTTCTGATGTAATTATAAAATATTTTGAAAATATGTACATACTAGCGTTTACCCTCGACTCCACTCGCGTTGATTGGTTTAAAAATACATAAAAACCGGCTTTAAAAAAGGTTAAACAATCGAACCCTAAACGAAAATTAACCTAGCCAGCCCAAAATTGTATTTTTCGGAAAAAAATCTGTACCAAATATAAAAAAACCGGCTCCGAACCGGATAAAAAATATCCTATATTTGACGCTAGTAATGTAGCTTTCTCTTCGTGAAATAACTTTCAAAATAGGTTTAGCGGCTTGGACGTGAGAGCGTAGCAAACAAACTCACTTCCACATTTATAATCAGGGGGGTTATTATGTAATCCGAATCGAACGGAAATGTGTTCGAATTGCAATGTTAATAACATACAAATTCGAACAGTTTTCGTTTCGAATCTAATTACATAATAACGCCTCAGGGCAATTATGAATAAAATACCGCGAATTTTTTGTTTTCCCTATTACTTTTAATTGCTCCCCCGGAAAAATTTCTCGCTGAATTTTAATCATAATTGCCCTCAATATTAGTAAGGATGTATATGTGAATTAGCACTGTCGGATGCTATTACGTAAAAGTTTGAGAGTGACTTCGAGGATTTTAATGTTTACTTTTCATATATCATAATTATATATGGGTGTGGTTCGGAATGCTCTTGAACAAATTCTAAGTGATGTGTTAACTTTGTGTACATATTTCGAAACAAGGATTTAGAGTCCTATCCGTACAGGTAAAGACCATATTGATTTGTTATAGTCTAATTTGCATATGTATGTACACTTCGTTGGCTTAATCGGCAAATATGCCAAGTGCTTTTTTTAATTTTTCAGGAGGAACAAAAAATTTTCGACATTTGTTGAAACTAAATGTGTGTGAGGACAACGATACTATTAAATTTTTTTGTTTTAAATTAACGGAAAACAATCTGCATCTAGTTTGTTTTCCGCTGGACTTAACAGGTGTTTTTTATATTTGCTTACCACTGCATAACAGCAAGAAAAAAACAATTAATTTTTGGAACTTATATATATTAAGTTACTCTCGCATTCTACATTAAAAACTAACTCACTTTGCATAAAAACTGCACTTAGCATATTTGCCGACTAAGTCAACGATATACAATTAACTCTGGATGTTAAATGAAAGTTTTTTAAATTTAATAAACATTGTTTCAGCAAAAAACGTTTATGTGGCAGAGTGGCAATCAATGTGAATAATATGGGATCCGTGGCACGTCAAGTTGTACGAAGTTCGAAATCGAATGAGGTGATACATACATACATATATTTTGCATATAAACATACATATATGTATGTCTATATATATATATAAGACTATTCCTTAATATTATTATTTATTACAGATTTTAAATCAGTCTATACGCAATTTTACTCAAGTTGACATTGTATCTGATTATAGTGCTCAGAATTTAAATAAAATGTCCTTGATATTACAACATGTCAGTTATCACTATGATGCCATGAATGATAGTGTAAATCATTTAGATTACCTGAAAGAGCAGGTGACGGCAATGGAAAGGTGACTGGAGGTTAAAAAATAAAAATAAGAAATATTCCAAAGAAATTTTTTAAATAATGTAAAAAGATATTTATTCATTTGATAAGCTGCTTGCTTTTTAATAAGTATGTATGTATGTATGTATTCGTCAATGTCACAGAGTTCAATTCCGTTCGGAATCGGAATTAAATCGACCCCATTTTTGTAGGAGATGGTGCCTAAAAATGAAAACTAAAATACGGAAATTTGTCAGGTGTGTCCAGACTGTGGGAGGCGGTGGTACTCTGGGTAATGCTCCGGCTAGGACTTGACATTTTGAGGTTTATTCAATTCCGATTCCGATCGAAATTGAGCTCTGTGACACGGCCAATTATATGCATTTTAGTTTTACGATTTTCTCGAACTTTAATTTATTCAATAAAATGTTAAGCCGCGATCCCACTATCGGCACAGTGTATGGATTTTCGTCGGTTCATTGTAAAAAAGTTATAAGATATAAACCAAATTGGTACTTGTTCTCAATGAATTTAGGAAAAAAGGCTCTATTAAAAATGCAGTGTAGTGCAATTAGTTTATTTTTCAATTAGTTGAGAAATAAGACCATTTTGGCTTATTGCTCAGGACTTTATTGCAGCGAGGCGACGAATGTCGGTACATTGCGCCGTTAGTGGGATCTCTATCTTTAGTCTGTGTTCACACAAACCGAGTCTGGTTGATAAAATTCTTAGTTATTCTTATCTTTGGCGTTCGCTCATTTACTTCAATAGTGTCACAACTAAAAAAAAACTAGTTTTGCAGAAAACGCGTTTTCAAGTTTTCAATTTACATACAACGCAATGAAGACATGAAAATGTATTCTTCTCTCACGAGGTGGTACAGGCTATTTATATGAAATTTTTACAAAATATAAAATACGAAATGGTGAACTATTTTGCATCATTAGCTCAAAACAACGCATTTTTTGAGTTATGACACTATTGAAGTAAATGAGCGATATGTATGTGTAAAGTATATGCAACTCTATATAATATATATAACTAATAAAATACAAAAAACAGGCTTTTTTTTTGTTATATAAAGCTGGCGAAATGTCGAAAATAGATTAATACAACCAGACCTGCGCAAATTGCATTACTTTTTAAACTTGTATCGAACTCTTTCAGTAGCCTATTTTAGACACAAACCTATGATCAAACCCATTTAAAATACAAAGGTTTGATAATCGGTTTGTGTCAAAAACGAACTACTGCAAGAGTTGGATACAAGTTTATTACTTTTACATTAGCATTAAATTGAAAAACAAAAATTTTACGAATTGATTCGGCACTAAGTTTGATAATAGGTCCCTTTGTTAAATTTTCCAGCAAAATCCAGTAGTTGAGAAAATTTTTGGGTAATTTGAAAATTTTACTCTCAAGAATGTCTCTTGCACAAAAAAGTACGCGAACGGAAAAATTGCCAAAATTTGCCGATTATTCAAAACAGCTGATCATAGTTTTGTATAAATGTGTTGTTTTGACTACCCATCAAATACATGCTTTTGGTAATTGATGCTACCTTTTTTATAATTATAAATTTGAAGCGATATATGTATATTTCTAAAATAGAAGTTCTGTGAAAGCTTTAGCTTGTATTTGATTTTTAGTATGTAACAAATTTATATTTATATGGAAATTTTTTATTTTAAGCATGTTAAAAATTACATTGAATATATGGGCTTGAGGGCCAACTTTTAGGGCCGGACGCACCCCCTAAAACACAACAATCGTTATGAAATTTTCTTGTATTTTTTTTACATAAAACTGAACCGATTTGGGCGGTCATAGAGTAGAAGAAATAAAAAAAAAATAACGGCCACCCTTATAAACCGAAATATCTCTAAAATTTAGAAAATTTCCATACATTGGCGAACACTTTTCTGGAGCTATGTAAAATCACCAAAAATATAAACTTTAATTAAGTTTGGCCAAATATGGTAAATTGAAGAAAATTTAATTCAGCCTCTAGGTGTATAAAAAAAATCACTTAATGAAAATAATAAAAATTAAAAAATACAGTTCACTAAAAACTGGAAAAATTAAAACTAAATGATCAAACAGAATATGTCCGCAACTTCAGGAAAAATCGTTGTCAAATTAACAAAGCACATAATAAAAACTACAGCAGTAACTTCAAATGCTCTATAATTTTAGTTTTATTTTCTTTTGTGCTTATTTTTCTTTGTAGTTTTGTTCACAAAATGTATGAAATTTATTGAGAGAATGAGTATTTATATATGAGAGCATAATAAAAAACGTTGTCAAAATAAAATAGATTCTATCTATTGACTGCTTTCTGGTGCTGATTTTTTGTGTCAATTTGTATGGAAAATGTGTTTATGCCCCAATTCTGTTTGATCATTAACAACTGAAAACTTGAAACATACAATTTGCCAAAGATACCAAGAACTCAAAATGTTTTCAGAATGTTAAAAACTAATTTTTTTAAATAGGTACGTAAATAAATTATGTATTTCGTATGGCGTAGAATTTATTCACAAAAATGCTGTGAAATTTATTACCAAGAAACCAGTTTCACCACGATAATTTTCTTAATGACAATAGTTTTGTATAAACTTTTAGTTCTCTGTGGATTATTTACGTTTCAGAGAAATTTAATACAAGTCCATACATAAAAGCATATGTATGTATGTAACTCTAAAACACCTTGAAGAATTGAAACAACAGAGATAGATATGTATAATTAAAATCCGGAGCCTATTCGAAAATGCGCTTTTAGAAATGGTTGTTGTGATGAGTTTATATCAGAAACAGCTCCAACGGATATTATTATTATTAAAAAATATATTCACACACACACACACATATATGCATACAATATACATACATAAATACATTTAAAGTAAGTACTCTTTTGGCAAAAACAAATTTTCCAGCTCGTTGCGAATTTTCAATAACGTTCAGGATGATATTGACCATTTTCTTCATGGCCATGTTCAGAATTAGTGGCAATTGCCAAACGTTCAGCTTCTTGCTGAGCGCCAATTGCAGCGTGTTCAGCAGCAATGCGTTCGTACAGATTTAAATGTTTGTGAGTGGCTCTAGCAACAGCTTCACTTTGGTTGGGGCCAGCCAAATGCGCCTGTAAATGAGCGAAACAAGAGTGAAAAAATTAACTTTTGCAAGAAGCTTTTTTTGCCAATGTTAAAATAAAGCTTAAATTTGCATGACATATTTACCGTTGGATGATGCGCACCAGCAGCGTGGTCTTGCGCAATGCGATTGTACAAATTGAAGTGTTTCTGTTTGGCTGCCTTAACTGCTGCACTGTCTTCGAGTTCATGGCTGAGTTGTGGATGAAAGCCGTGCTCATCAGCAACATACTGTACAGTGCGCACTTCATTTTTCGGATCAATATAAGAAAAGGCGCCACGTATAACACCAGTGCCATCGGATACTTCGGTATGTTGACGGTCGACATGACCGGGGGCACGTCCAGCCTGATAACTGAATACATATGGATTGGCAGGACCCGATTTGGGTGTTGTAGTCGTCCCATGATGGCCGGTAATGTGGGAAACATCTGCTGAAGCCAAAGCCAAGCAAACTGATAAAAATACCTTTAAATTGAATTTAAAATATGCACATATTTAAAAAAAATCTTTGCGGAACTAAAATCTCTTGAACTTACAATTGTGTTCATGTTGTTGTGTTGTGTGTTTACGGTTTGATTGTTTTTGAATAACTAATAATAATTTTTAAATGTTTGTTAAAATACTTATGTGTTTATTAGTTGAAAGCGCAAATCTGAAGCTTAAATAAAAATTTGATGTCTTTCAAAATACTTGTTATACAACTGGTCTTAAGTATGTACATATGTACATATGTATGTATGTATGTATGTATGTACAGTGGACGACAAAACTGTTCACTAATAGATTTTGATCTATAAACATGATTACTATCGGGCAACCATTTCTTAATGTAAATTGTTGAAAATTCTAGTTATAAATCTATACACTCAATTTTGAATTAACAGAACTCTTAAAAGACGGAACAAATGCAGTTTAGTGAAGCAGCTCCAAACAAAATAAAAAGTAACCTACAGATGTGATAGAAAATTGAAAAATAAGAAAAAAATCTTAAATAAATAAAACTAAAAAAAAAAAAAAAAATTAAACCGACTTCAAAAATAAGCACTAAAAAGCTACAAATAATATAGATCTAGTTAAATAAAAGATTTTTATATATGTTACCTAAAATATTTGCTGAGCATTTAAAATCAGTATTTACCCCTAACTCATGTACTGGTGTTATTGATTTGCCGAATGTAGTGGCGCTACCCCCTCGACCCATAAAATTTAGAACGTGTGATGTACAAAAACTAATTGCTGAACTTAACCCAAAGAAAGCTCCGAGTATTGATGGAATTAGTAACCAGATGCTAATAAAGTTGCCTCGTATTGCAATTAGAATCCTGTTATTTATTTTTAACGCCATTTTACGACTGGAGTATTATCCAAATAGCTGGAAGCTTGCCAAAGTCAAAATGATTCCAAAGCCGGGCAAAGACCTTATCAAGGCTGAGTCATACAGGCCAATAAGTCTGCTATCAACAATGTCAAAACTTTTCGAAAAACTGCTCATGACAAAATTGTCACCAATTCTAGTTAGTAGTGGGTGCATACCGGACCATCAATTTGGTTTTGGAAGTCAGCATAGCACCATTGAACAAACTCATAGATTGGTTCAATAGCCCAAAACGTATTTTAAAGCATGATTGGTTTTTTCGTTTTTATTTTTTTAGCTTATCGGAAATAATGATAACTAGCATTAACTTTTCCTTTTGTATCTCTGCTACATTTATCAATTATTTTCGACAATTTCGTATGCATGATTTTATTAGTTACTTACAAAGTTTTCCACCGACTGACTGATTGTAATTGTATTTTGACGGCGATAGGGTGCATAATTTTGGATGGTTTGATGTTTGAACAACGCAAGAGATATGTGTTAATGGTAATCTGTGAAAAAACTGGTTTTTTAAAAAATGTCTTTTACAACGTTATTCGCGGCTGTGCTTCACATATGTATGTGCTTAGTTACCAATGTTGGTGACACCAACTTCAAACGGCACTGTAGGTAACATATATAAATATCTTTTATTTAACTAGATTTATATTATTTGTAGCTTTTTAGTGCTTATTTTTGAAGTCGGTTTAATTTTTTTTTTAAAGTTTTATTATTTAGAAATATGGTCGAGTTGCGTAAAAATCGATTAAGTAAAAACACGTGAAATATAGTATTAAATTTTATGGGGCGTGGCTACGCCCCTTTTTTTTTAAACAAGATTGTGTATTTTTAAGAGTTCAAGGTGTGTGCCAAGTTTCGTAAGCACATGAAATATTATACAAAAATTTAATAGGCATGCCCCGCCCACTTTTTTGAACGCAATTTTTTGCCTTTAATAAAGCTTAGGGTGTGTGCCAAGTTTCGTACAAATCGGTGAAATAGAACCCTGTGAAATATATTATAAAATTTTAATGGGCGTGGTTCAAAATGTGTGGTTGAAGTCTACTGACGATTTGTTACAGCAACAATGAAATGCATATAGACATCGCTGAACCACCAGCAAATAAATTTCAAATTAATGTATTACGATTAAATTAATGTATTGTTTATGGCCGCCGGCTGTTAGCCGCCTGACAGCTAATCCCATGTGTTCTCTGGCTTGTGCTCATGTGCAAAAGCAATACAAAAACAAATTGAGCAACCCTTCCCATTGTTTTTGTTTCACTCACTTCAAACAACGAAAGAAAACAAAATCAAACAATTTGTTTCGTTTATTTTCGCACTCTGGTTTTAAGTACAAAGAAATCAAAACAAAAATAAATTTATAAATAATTTATAATAGTGTCGATTATTTTTGTCACGTCCTAACTCCTGTATCGCGCCATAAATAGCATAGCTAAAAAAAGTTTGCGGTGACGCATATTTTCCGAGTTATGGTGCTTTGAACTTTCCATGCGAAAAAAATGAAAAAAAAAATTTATATACATAGCTTATCTGATATTGAAAAAATAAGAAAATAAACCAAGTAGAAAAATTGGCTCCGACCCTTATTTTTCGAGTTATTGGCGTCTGAAGTTTTCATAGAAAATTTGTGAAGTGTGATAGAAAATTGAAAATGAAACGACGTTGCTTACTAACAGTCCTTAAAAAGCAGGGCTTAAGGATTTCTCCACCATGGTGTTTCCCGACACGCCGCAGTATAGTAAAGATTTTTTTCCTTGCAAAGTTTTCCTGCCTGGTAACGTTTTCTCGCACTGCTTAAAGCTTAAGGATTTTCTCCACCATGGTGTTTCCCAAAACGGCGCTGCTTACTAACGATTCTCTGCACAGCTCTTAATTAATTCAAATATTGACACGTCACATTCGGAAATGCAAAGAGATCTCACAAACTTCTATAAAGGCCTATAGCTCGAGAAATGAGAGTCGGGGCCAATATTTCTACTTAACTTTTCCTATCAGATAAGCTATTATAATTTTTTGTTTCCGATTTTTCGCAGTTTCCTATGGAAACTTCATCGCCCCATATATTCGGAAACTTTCTTATTTAATATTTTTTTTTCTTATTTTTTAAATTTCTATCCATTAGACTACTTTTTATTTTGTTTGGAGCTGCTTCACTAAATCCAAAAGAATTTCATAGCGATAAGTTGTGTTTTAGGGGGTGTGTCCGCCCCTCAAAGTTGGCCTTAAAACTCATTTTAATGTAATTTTTTGCATATGACTGACTATATTTTTAAAAAATCATTTTACAAGAATATGGCAATATTTTAGCTCTGCGAGTTAATAACATTAGTGTCAAAGATAGTTTTTTGCTAAAATTAATATTTTGGAAAATAATGAGGATAATAATCAACAAAATACCAAAAATTTTACGTAACAAAATTATATTTATATGGAATTTTTTTATATTAAGTAGGTACAATAAGAGCTTATGTCTATTAAATTATTTCAGACATACATATGGGCATTTCTCCGAGAAATTTTACTTTTTTGTCGCGTGCGACAGCAAGCAATTAACATTGTATTTCTGAACAACGTGACTCGATTTTTCTTAAAATTTTACCTAACGTAGAGGTGCTGACGGCCTACACAAATATATAAAAAAGTAAAAACAAGCATATTTGCATGTTGTCGCACGCTACATAAAGTTGATATTCCTGTGGAACTGCCCATATAGTAAAAAAAAATTATATTGAATAAATGGTCTTCAGGTCTAACTTTGAGGGGCGGATTTGGGGGTGAGAATAAAAAAAAAAAATAAAAAATTCTCCATACAGCTAACGGTCACTCTAATGTACATACATATCGATATACACCTATCCCTCGCTTTACACGATAGATACGTTCCTGAGAAAGTCGTGTAAATCGTAAATCGTAACAAAACACATAAAATAAACCTTTATTCATTAAACAAAATAATGCTATTCATAAAAACAAAAACAAAATTAATGTAATTCATAAAATATTCAAAAATATTCAATAAAAAGCCTGATACTCTGTTCACAATTTCGTGCGAAATGCTGTCAAACTACATATAAAAGTATTTGGTATGAAATATTTGCGAAATAAATTCGCAAGAGTAGTACTCTGTTCTTGGTGTGAAAAACACGGAAAATCATGTCTTTCCATGCAAAATTAATCTGGCATAATTTTAGTTTAGCTGCGAAACAACATGAGCAGTACTTTTTTCGCACGCAATTTTAACAATGTTGCATACTTTCAAGCAATAAAAGCGAGAAATTTATTTAAAAAACCGCGAGTTGGGCTACATTTAGTTCATGTCAAACTTTTTACGCGAAATAACGAATGGCACTGAAAATTTTTCACAACTTCGAACAGAGTACCATGCTAAACACTTAAAAAATCGTATAAATAATCGTGTAAAAAAAGTATCGTGTAAATCCAGGGATAAGTGTACATTTATATTTTTTTACCATAACGTAACTTCCATTTCTGGTAGAATAACAAAAATTAAAAATTTTAAGAACTCGCGACGTGCAGACCAAACGGCTTTAGCGTTTTCCTTCAGGAAGATATAGGAGATCAAGTCTCATTTCAAACGAAAAAAAAAATCAAATTAAAATCGGTCTGGGCATTTAGGAGCTACGGCGTCAAAGACACATAAATTCAACAGAATATACATATCTAGAGAAGATGTGACTTCAAACATAGCTAAGAGCACTATCAATCAAGTCACCGTTTGGTCTGTACGTGGACTCACACAGATACACAGACGCACAATACAAGCTTATAACACCCCTTTTTTTGGTCGGGGGTTAAAAATTATAAATTAGAAATTGATTTTTATTTCTGCTCGAAAATATAAAACTCCTTACTAATATTCAGGTATGTTATGACCAGGGAAACCCGAAATATGCTCTAAAAAAGTGTTTTATGCGCATTCAATATGCACTAAAAAGTAAAAAAATATGCTCTTAAAAATAGAATAAATTGGTTCATTTGTGAATGAAAATATATTTTTTATTCAAAAATTCAACAAGATTTGCATATAAAATAAGACAAAAAAAAAAAAAATAAACAAAAAAAGGAAGTGCAGGTTAAAACAAAATTACCATAAAAATTTTGACTAAAACAAATAATACAAATTTTTATTGGATGCTCTCATAAGAATTTAATTTCAATTTGAAAAGATCACGATATCAGAATTCAGGGTTTGGAACTGTATTTTGGAAAAATAAGACAAGATTTTTATTTATAACTTTTATTATATAAAAATTGTTTCTGTCTCATTTAAATAAACTTTTATACATTGCCAATGTTCCTTCAACGTCTACTCCGGGCAGACTCCGTGACAAATAGCAAATCTGACTTTTTATTGAAACTAACGTCCGTAAAACTAATAAAAATGTTGTCCAACCCCTTAACTTGTAAGCATATTAATCCAGATAGCGCCGGAAAATTTTTTTCTTTAAAACTTAAATTTTTATTTTGAGTTTAATTTTAATGTGTTTTTAGAAAAAAAAAAATTTATATAAGTTATAATAAAAAAATTCCCTAAAGTATCAAAATATGCCCTAAAAGCGTGAATTATGCTCTAAAAAAAATATGCTTAAAATATGCGTGTAAGACTGATATATGCAAAAACATGCTTTAAAGGGCAAAATATGCAAAAATATGCACTAACAAATCGATGCCAAAATTCATAAAAAGTTCTGAAACGTATATACATATGTACATATATCTTGTCCCCGCATTAATACGTCGCACAAGAAAAAACATGCAATTGCATATTTGCGGTTTCCCTGGTTATAACAATCGTATGGTTTTCAAATAGCATGTGAGGCACAAATCACGCGTTTTGCTTGTGACTTTGCCATATTGATTTACATAGGTCAGCTGTTTGTTGAAATCATGCGTGTATAAGTAAACAATGCAAAGACAAAGTTAACAAAACATTTTATAAATTTTAGATTTATAATAAAAATTTTACGAAATTATTGCTATTTTTGATTAAAATCAAAAGAAAACATATTTAATTGCGTTTATTAACCATTTTAGTACGAGTATTTCTTTAAAGTTTTGTTCAGACTAAATTCATCAGTTATCTTCAGTATACCCTTGCGATTTGAACTCGCCAAGAGTCTTACGATTGCGATTTGCAAAACATCTCTCTTGCGAGTTCAAGTCACAATAGCCAATGATATGCGATATGCGTGTGTCAGAACATGCCCGATTATAAATATGAAAGTGAGTTTGTCTGCTACGCTTTCACGATCAAATCACTAAACCGATTTTGAAAGTTTTTTCACCAATAGAAAGCTACATTACCAGCGTCAAACGTTTAGCCTATTTTTTTATCCGGTTCGGAACCGGTTTTTTATATTTGGTACGGATTTTCAAACCGCTAAACCGATTTAAAAAACTGTTTGACAATGGAAAGCTACATCAGCAGCAGCAAACATTGCCCATTTTTTATCAGGTTCGGAACCGGTTCTTAGGTTAGGTCTTTTTTTTTTTGTTTCGGGTTTGATTGTTTAAACAGTTTTAAAACCAGTATTTATTCTGTTTTTAAATTTTTTATCGCCTTTTTGGCGGTTTTTATCGTTTTTTTTTATAACATCAGTGAGTAACAAAACATTAATAAATTTTAAGTTTCCAAAATATCAGAACAACTCTAGCAGAGCCGCGTCTAAAAGCTAATATCAAAATAAAAATAAAAAATTATTTCTGATTAAAAAATGAAAATAAAAAATTTTAAAATCTTTCGAATTTCGAAAAATTTTAAAATCTTTCGAGTTTCGAAAAATTTATTTGAAAATAACTAACTGGGATTGGCCACGTTGTCCGAGGTTTTCTTTAACTTGATTTTTTTCTTTTAAAATTCAACAGTTATTATTATATGACCTTTGTGCCAGGCGAACGAGAAGTCGAAAGCTATTGCAACGCTTAAAAAGTAGTAAACTCTAGTTTGAGGAGAAGAACCCTAGAAGAAATACAAAACTACCTTTTTTGTTATCGTTTAATGGCAAACAGATTATAAAGTTTCATTCGGACTCATCAGTAAAATAAAAATTCAGTTTATTAATGCTACCGAAATGTTTGGCGGCCGTCCTCAAAAATGATTTCCAGTTGTTGCTCGATTAGCCAAACGTCTAATTGTTTCAGGAGGCACAAACACTGAAGTGGAAACAAATGCCCTACTAAGAAGAACTCATGGAGTTAACGTGAGTGATAGGATGGTCCACAGATGTCTGAAAAATAATGGACTTAAAGCACGAACAGTCATAAAAAACATTTTTTAATCAAATCCATTGCAAAGACGCGATTGAAGTTTGCTAAACCTTACATCTGTGCTATGTGCCCAAAAAGTATAACCACTAATTACTAATGAAAAACTGTTCGATTCAGACACGTATTTATTAAGTTAGTAATTAGTGGTTACGCTTTCTTTGTCACATGTCACACAGATGTAAACCTGGCCTAAGATTTATCGCGTGTGACAACTCTGAAATTCGGAGGTGGTTCAGTGATGGTTTGAGAACGTTTCCTGGCCATGAGCTGGGTGTACTTTGGCGTATCAGCGGCATTATGCATGCAACATTCTCTATTACCATAGAGGATTCCGTTCTCACAAGCTTGGATGTATTCTGACTTGAACGTGGCCAATGCGATATATTTATACAGCATAATGACCCAAAGCGCACACCAAAAATAGCAAAAAACGGCATCAAACCTTTTAAAAATGGCCTCCACAGTCCTTATATGTATGTAAAACCTATCAGGTACTCGATTGAGCGATTTGAACATAAACGATTTTTTTTAATCAAAAAAGATGTCCCACAAGCCGTAGATGAATTGTGGGAGAGGGCTCTTCTAGCGTGGCAGAACATAAGTCCAAATGTTTTCGAAAATCTCGTATATAATATGCCAGAGATTGAGGGTGGCGTTGACTGAATTAGTTAGCACGTTGAATACAAAAACCGAAGGTCCTGGGCTCGAGAACGGTCTCCGACAGTCATTAAAAATAACAACACCACGCATTTTTCTAATGTCCTTTGTATCAGTTGTTGTGGGAAAAGTTCTAGAGATGCAGGCATAAGGCACTGGTCACTAAAAACTATACCGACTTCATCAGATATTAATCCTAATGTAACATCAGATTCAGTGTAGCAGAATCATCGGCGAAGTAAAATAACCAATAAAATGGCTACTAACACACACACACCTTCAAAATTTAATACGCCTCATTTGACACCAGATGGCGCTGCAACACTGCATTATCCAAAAATGAGCAAAGAGCAGTGTTGTAAAAGAATGAGGCTTTCCTCTATCTCTATCACTATTATTTTCCCTATCAGCCTCTCTCACTATCTTCTCTTCGATTAACAGGTATCACAAAGGGATCATTGTATTGGACCCAAGTGAGCTGGACTTTAAATTTCATCCTTCCTTACCAGCAGCCTGCTAAGCTAACCTAACCATGCTAGAGAAAAAATTGCGTGGGGAACGTTGATTTCAAAAGTACTTGGTCTTTCAAACAAGGGACAAAAGGGGCAACTTTAATTAAGTAATTTTAGGTATTTAAGTTTATTTATCGTTTTAGTTAGTACATATGTGACGCGCAAAATAGAAAGGGACCTAAGGGTAAAAACCGGTTTTGTTCAGGAGAGCCATTTTAAAGATTTACTGCCTGTTTCACTATGTCGACAAGAAATTTTCGTTCGCTTATTTATATTAAAAACAAAAACAAAATAAGAAAATTTGTTTTTGTTTTCAATATAAATAAGCGAACGAAAATTTCTTGTCGACATCGTGAAACAGGCAGTTAAATACGCGTATCTTTGGTGTACCATCACTGAGCGTGTTAGTATTGGTGTCATTTGAAAGCGACACATCTGATGACGTCAGGAACGTGTTGGTCAACCCTGAAAACGTGCGTAGGTCGTCCCTACCTCTTGTTTTGTGTAGTTGGTTTTTACTGTTTTCTACCTAGCGCGCTGTTTCCATTTCAATTTTGTTCGCATTTTTTCGAATCCAGGTTTATTTTCTGAAATTATTAATTGTGAATTACAATAAATACTCATTTATAATTCTTTTAAATCGTGAATATCACTCTGTTAGTACGAAAATTTTTTCACATAACCTCAGAATCGTCGACTTCAATTTCATAAAACGCGCATATCTCTGGAAGGGAACACTTTTGGGGCATAGGATCGGTCTCATTCGATGCTCAGATGTTGTCCACATCAAAAAAAAAAAAAAAAGTGAAAATTGATTTTTTTACCCTTAGGTCCCTTTCTCTATGCGCTGTCACATATATTTTGACACCTCTTCCAAAGTACACTAATATTTTCTGCAGTATATCATAATTATTATACATGTATGTATAAAAAATTAAGAATGCGTATGTTGAACCTTTTTGTGGACAGTTTTATCGTCCACTGTATGTATGTATGTACATATATGTATGTATATGCATGTAAGTATGCATGCACAGTATCCCATCAGTGATGGGAAATGTGACACAATTGTGCCTTTTTTGGCACTATTGGATACTGACTGCCACCGTGGCACTCTCGCTCCTCTTTTGGCCCTTTTTGACCATTAATATGGAAACTTTTCTTATTGCATTAATAACTAATCTTCTTTTATTTTTATGTTTTAAAGTGATGAAAACTTAAGGCTCAGTTAGCCGACTGTAATGTAATGTAACTGAAACAGTAGGAAACAGCTGATCTGTATTGTTATGTGAAAAGTAATGAAAATGGTTATAGAGATGTATTGTAACGTAACCTACTTTTCATATAAAAATATCGATCACCTGTTTCATACGTTGCAGTTACATTACATTACTATCGGGTAGCTAATCCTTTAGTATAATTTGGGACTGACAACTGTTCGGTTATTATGTAGAAAAGCAACTGTATCCAATGAATGTTTGCCAAGAGACATTGAGGTTTCTTAAAAGGAATAACCGAATTTTTTTTGCAACAGCTCATGTCGAATAGATGATTTTATAAATTTTCGTAAATATTTCAACTGTAAACTTTAAACTTTATTTAATTTTTAACTATTCCCCAAAGTGTTAGTTGTCTCACCAAACTGTTCTAGATAGAGCCTTTGAACAGTGGGATGTAATGACAAAACTTAATTTATATGAAATAGTTTGATGACTGATATAAGCGAGTATTTTTTTGTTTTTTGCTATCTTAAAATAATAAATAATATTTATGCATGTATGTATGTCGAAACGCAATCTGAAGATGTAAGAGTACACTTAATTTTGAACAGGGTTTCTTTTTAATCGTGATCTGAATGCACTTCTCAAGATATTCTGGCCATCAACTATATCCAACAACAATCTATGGCTTACGACAGGACAACTTCCCATAGCATCAGAAATCCTCAGGCACAAGTGGAATTGGATTGGTCACACACTGCGAAAGCCACAGGAAAATCTAACACGATCCGCGCTTGTTTAGAATCCACAAGGAAGCCGAAGAAGAGGAAGGCCAGCCACCATACCTGGTGAAGGCAACTCGATATCGAAATGGCTAAAATGTCGAAGACCAGGAACGAACTAAAATGATTAGCTCTGAACAGAATCGAATGGAACTTATTGGTTATGGCCCTATGTTCCACTTTGGAACGACGGGAATAAATTAAATATACATATGTTGATAATATAGATCTAAATTCGCACCATCTTCACACGGAACACATTTATTGCGGCGCTGCTCTTGAACTATTAATAACCAAAAACTCAGTTTCCCAACCTAAAATTGTAAATTCGGAAAAAATAACATTTATTTTATGTCATATTTGAAAGCTAAGTATAACTTCAAGGACTATTTTTTGAATTGGTTTCCAAAGTTTGCAGCAGAACATGTTCTACATATGTAAGTGGAGACACGAATAATATTTTTCCTTTTGTTACACAAATGTTTCCAAACGAAGCATATTAACCCTAAATCCCACTATCGGCACAATGGGCCGATTTTCGTCGGCTCACTGAAATAAAGTTATAAGTATTAAGCTAAATTGGCCGTATTTTTCAACTGATTGAAATATAAGGACATAATTGGTCCGTACTGCATTGGTAATGGAGTCATATAGACCTATTATGGAATTAATTGAGAAATAAGGCAATTTTGGTTTATTACTGACGACTTTATTGCAGTGAGCCGACGAAAATCGGTACATTGTGCCGATAGTGGGATCCCGGCTTTAGATTTAAATATTTAAAGAAATTCAGGAACTTAAGCAATGTTTACCAATATAAGGTCAATGAGAGTTGTCAGGTGATTATTTTTTTTTTCTCGTTTGGATTTACCAAGAGAAGTCAAAATGTTTTTGTAATTTTCGTACACCATTGTTTTTGGTTTTTTTGTTGTACCATATATTTTTTCATAATTCTACAAATCTTATATATATTTTATTAATTAATTTTTCTTTAATAATTTATCGCTGAGGCTTAAATAAGTAATTCCCATCACTGGTATACATACATACATACATATGCATACATATATTTTATTTAAACTTATTTTATTATTTTTATTTTGCTTTGCTAAAAGTCTGTAATGGGTAGAGGAGCTTTTAACATTAAAAGCTTTCATAGTAGAGAGCTTTCGTATAAAATTAGTATAAAACGAGTTTGCAAGTGCATAAATTTTACGAATTTGAGAATGTACAGACATGTAAGTGTAAATAGCACAATTGCGTTCGCAACATAAAAAATATAAAAAAAGTAATTTGATATGCACAGTTGCTAGTAAAAGCCATTGCATGTTCAGCATAATTTAACTTAAGGCCTAATTTTGTAAAACGCAATGCAAATGCAACATTGACAAATATTATATTTAAATCACAAAAACTAAACACATACACTCAATGGCGTTATTCGATGTTTGATGCAAATTGTCTTGCGTAAGTGCAAATGCAAAATATCGTAGCTTTTCTTTGGATTGTGTGTGTATTTTGTTGCTGGATTTTAAAGAAATGCTACGATATTGTGCATTTACAATCGCGCAAGCCAATTTGCATCAAACACCGAATACCGCCAATATTTGTCAACGCTTGGAGTTGCTTTTAATTAAATTAGGCTCTTAGTGTTATAAAATGGTGAACTTCATGAAGTTTTCAGCAATTATCGAGTATATAAAAATAAGTGCACATTTTTGGTGTTAGCTTATAACTAACTTATAGCACATTTGGGCTATTATGTTGGTTTATTGTATCACTCTGCGCTACTTTTAAACTAACTTAAAGTCGCTTTTATTTAATCACGTGGTAGTCAGTTACAAAAAATATTGCTCCGGTTGGAACTATGTACTATCACACGTTGTATAGTCAAACGCGCTATCAAGCAGTTAAGGTACAGCGATGCCAACTATTTATAATCCAAACGCGCTTTACCCCTTCTCAAAACGCGCTAGAACGCGCTAAGTTACAGCATTATCTACAATTTATAGTCAACACGCGCTATTTTCCTACGCGCTAAATTAAATTTTAATAAAGGTCGATGTATGTAATGGGTGTTTTTTATTGAGGTATAGAACTTTAAGTTGGCATCACTTTTTTAACTGGCGGCCATTTTGTCAGCTGTCAAGTGATTAATATTTAGTTTGGTTTGCCATTTCATCATGAACAGGTTGACAAAAGAACAACGCTTGCAAATCGTGCAAATTTATTTCGAAAATAATGGTTCAGTTCGCGAAGTTTAGCGCAAGCTCCGTCCATTTTATGGTCGACATAATCGTCCATCAGAGCAATTAATTCGGTTAACCATGGATCGTTTTCGCACTACGTTTACTCTATGTGATAATACGCATCCGCAGAGACGTCGAACAGTGCGCACCGAAGAAACAATTGCCGCTGTAGAGCAAAGTGTTGAAGAGGACCCGAATGAATCGATTCGCCACCGTGCACAGCAATTGGAGCTTTGTCCATCAACTTTATGGAAGATTTTGCGCAAAGATCTTGGCTTGCGACCTTACAAGATCCAGCTTGTGAAAGAATTAAAGCCGCGAGACCATGCAATGCGTCGTGATTTTGGTGTATGGGCCGAAAATGAGATCGATCTCGATGCTGATTTGCATAATTTCGCGGAATGGACCTGTCAATTGGCCACCAAGATCGTGTGATTTGACACCATTGGATTATTTTCTTTGGGGATATGTGAAGTCGCTCGTCTACGCCAACAAACCAGAAACGTTAGGGGACTTGGAAGCCAACATTCGTGGCGTTATTGCCAACATACGGCCCCATATGCTCGAAAAAGTGGTTGAAAATTGGACCTGTAGAATTGGCTTTATTCGAGCCAGCCGCGTCGGCCACATGCCCGAAATCATATTTAAACATTAATGGCATAAAATTATCCTTCCAATAAAGCCAAATTGATGGACATTAAAACGATTTTCTTGTGTTTTATTTCAATTCGAAGTTCTATAGCTCTAAAAAAACACCCGTTACAATTTATAGTCAAAACGCGCTATTTTCCTACGCGATAATTTAAATTTTAATAAAGGTCGATGTATGTATTAGTAAATACGAGTACAATTAATTTTTTAGTAGCTCTTTTTTAGATTATGCAATATTGCTTCTTCGAAATTATATCCAAAATAAAAATCATTTAATACAGAATCAAGTCGCCTTCCAAATATTCGAAATTCTTAGTTTTTATTATAATTTTATTTGTCAAACTTTGTAACAACTTACATATATAAATTGTCGAATAGTGTTGCGATTCAAATGATTTTTGAAGTACAAAAAGAATAGATGCTTAATAAGTTATATAAATTTATTGCGTTTTTAATTCTAACCACAGTCAAGGGAATTTTATTTGCAACATCTGAATCATTAACGAAGTTAAATAAAAAAAGTTAAATTTTGGATATTAGACAAATATTAAATTTACACAAAAAAGTAAGAAGATATTGAACTGAAATGATATTTTTGACTTTAATTAAAACGCGCTAATTTAGCGCTTTTTTTAATAAACGCGCTAAGACGAAAAAAGCGCGTTTGGCATAGTTAAAACGAGCTAAAAAATAGCGCGAAAGGCGCTAAATTGGCATCGCTGCTAAGGTACCATCTGAAATAATAACAGCAAAATGTTACCCCCTGTTTGTGTAAGACGTTTGAGTTAGAAATCTTGACGTTTTTTGTAATAGATCAAAGGAAACTTGTACAACTTTTCTTTAATCTATTACAGAAACGCCAAGATTTTTAACTCAAACGTCTTACACACCCATTGGGTTAATATAAAATTTAAATGAGTTTCAAAATAGCTGAGAGTAAATTTGTTGGCTCTCACCAAATCCGATTACGTACTTAACTTAAGAAATTAATTTTGCGTCAGCTCTGGATGACATTCTAGTTAGCTTGTAGTTAGTCTAAGAAAATTTAACTATAAGTTGATTATTTTTATAGTCAACCACTCATTCTCCGACAGGGTATAAACACGGTAGAGTACACACATTGTCGTACAACCAATATGTCCATGAAAAATCGAAAAAAGTGGAAAATTGTGGGTAGGGGTGGAAAAATATCGATTGCACTATCGATACTATCGATAGTTAATTTTTTTGTGACTATCGATGTTTTAATTCTGCCATCGACTAATACTTGAAAACAATCGATATTTTTTTTAGTCACTATCGATAGCAAATGATACACCACTAAAACCGAAATATGTAATATGTTGGTTTTCATAAATAAAAGTAACTGAATGTCGGGAAATTTTCTTCCGCTAATCTCAATTATTTTTCATACAGTATTTTAGTTTTGTTATTTATTGAACTGAGAAATAAAATTCCATTTTATTTTGCTATGTTTTCGATACTATCACGATAGTATCATCGATATATCGATAAAGTTTTTTAAACTATCGAAAAATTTCGATAGTGACACTGTCGATAGTTTTCCACCTCTAGTATGATGAGTGCTGTGTTTAATTTTTCTTCGAATGAACTGCTTCTGTTACGGTATGTTCACATTGTGCTTGGTTTAAAAGAGTGCTAAGAGGGCAAAAATCCACTTTTCTGAAAATTACAAGCTATTTCGATTTAATTCAAAACATATGTACATATATGTATGTATGTCTGTACTGGTATGTAGATATGTGTTTAGAAGGTTATATAAGCTACATACATATCTATAGTTTTCTAAAAGTTAAATCAAGGGGCGATTTCTGCAAAATATATTTTGAGAAGTCTGTAAAATAAAATCTTATGACAACACCATACCGTCAGTTTTGCACTTCTTCCTGGTGCGATTATAATATCAGTATATTATCCACAATACTTTGTTTTTCATACGCCTAGGCACACTTTCCACCTAATTTTCTTTACATTAACTTGTAGTATTTTCCCGTTCTATTTTCACACGGTTCGAAAGCTTCTTTATTTTAGTAGGGGGTTCGATTGTGTTGTTCCAGTCGCCTTTTCAATATATATACCACAAATTTTCTATAAGGTTGAGGTCTGAACCTTACGAAGGCCATTTCATCATTTGAAATTTTTGCTCAGACACCAATTTCGGATGTGCTGTTGTAAAATAATTTCATATTCAAGGTAGAAAGACCATAACTCAAACTCGGGTAGATGAGTTTGAAAAACTTCTTACGCAGAAAAATACAATTGGGCCAATGTCAGTGGACCAAACACAAAGAACGCTGATGATGAAGGTGCAGTGGCTTTCGAAAACAGCTAGATGTTCCGTTCTACTACGTGTTTGTCAGAATATTTATTATTAACTTTGGTGTTATTTGTTAATTAATAATTATCACATGTAATTTGGCTTACAAAGCGAGCCTTATTTCAGAATTAATAAACAATTACTAAAAGAGTTAATTAAAAAAAATTCATTATCAACAAAATCGACTTGATATTTAAAATTGTGCGATTTAATGAATTTAACAAACTGTAAAGCTACACAATTCCGTATTTTATTGTTACATATACATACATATGCTTGAGCAATTGCTTCAAAGAGTGTAATAGATGCTGAAGTGTACAATAGGACCTTCATTTTCAGAATTTTCAGCTTTTAGAAATATAAAAATATGCCAATTACTTTCTCATTGTCGACAGCGCAAGGCCCCTTTCAGATTAGGCAACTTTACTTGCGCAAGTCTTGTGTTTGTGGGTGTGAGAGGAAAGGTCGGTTTGAAGGGGAAAGAATTGTCGATATTTGAGTACAGACTTGCTTGTACTTGGCAATTCTGTACTTGTACTTGGCAATTATGTATATTCAAGTATATCTTTAACTAAATTATTTGTTTCTTTAACTTCCATTGTATACACCAAATTTCAAATCACTTTCGCAATTACAATGAATACAGAAATGAAACAAAACGTCAACAAATTAAGAAAATTCGAGCACAAGAAAATTAAACTTGCTCAACTGAATGTTGTTGAATGTTGCTGAATGTGAACATAAAAGCAAGCTCAAAAGCAAATAAATAATAATGAAGATTATACTTGCGCAATTAAAGTTGCCTAATCTGAAAGGGGCCCAATTGACGACTTTTAACCGAATCTTACTATTTTCTAGTCCTTAGAGAATAGCAAAAGACATAGGGGTCGTTACGGCTCGATATGCATATATTTATATGCATTAATATTAAAAATAAATAAAAACGCAAACAAATGAGCTTAAAGCACAAGGGTTCAAGCGTTAAAAAGAAATTTTTGAGTAATTAACCCTAAAAGTTTTTTGTTCCTATGCATGTCATGCTTCAAGTTTGGCTTTATCTTGTATACAGCTGATTTAGGTCATAATAGGTTTGATCCCGTACTCTTTGGGCAAAGTTCGGTAAAATGAGAAAAAGCTAAATTTCTCTCAATAATACGAAAAATTTACAAAAGTACGGGAACAAGAAAAACCAAAAATTTTAGAAAAAGCCAAAGCACAAGTATTTACATGCTGTGGCATAACTAGAACGTTTTGTTTCTTAATTTTACATAAAAACTGATAAAACTTAGTTCACCACTTATATATAAACCTTTTTGATACAACTTTTCAATGTTTTTAGCGTTTAGGACAATTTAATTTTACTTTGTTATTGGTTATTTTCCAAACAGCTGATCGTTTATCAGCTTGCCCAAACTAGCCCAAAGAAAAATTCTGAATTTATGTAGAGTGATTTATATTATTGTATTGCTCTCTGCATTTAATTGCATTTTATAGCTATGCTATTTATTGCGCGATACGGGAGTTAGGACGTGATTTTCGTAACGAAAATAATCTACACTATTACAGTTATAAATTTATTTTTGCTTTGATTTCGTTACACTTAAAAGCAGAGTACGAAAATAAGTGAAACAAATGGTTTGATTTTGTTTTGTTTCGTTCTTTGAAGTGAGTGAAACAAAATTTGTATTGTTTTTGCACATGAGCACAAACCAGAGAGCATAGCCGAACGGCTGTAAGCCGGATAACAGCCGCCACCGGCCACAAACAATACATTAATTTAATCGTACGCCGCTAGAAAAGAAAATAATGGGAAATAAATGGAAAGGTTTTGAAATATTTGCTTCGAATTTGACACAATATTGTAATATAATTTTATTGCATTGTTATTTAACACATTAAGTTTGTTTTATACAGCTAAGCAGCGTAGCTATAACCGGGTGTCGTAATACACCTCTCTTCTTCTTTCTTTTTTAATTTGGCACTTGAACGCTTTGTGCTCTAACTCTCTCAAATAAGAAGCAAAAAATTTTCTTTGCGAAAAAGCAATGGCAAACAATTTCTTAGACTGTAACATCGGAAAACCGTTTTGCCTTCCCAGTGCTAAAATTTTTGTAAGGTTGGCCATTTCTGCCTCGGTTGAGGTATTCTTTCTTCTTCATTATTCCGTTAATGCTCGCAAGTGGTACTAAATGCCAATAAGTAAGGCAAATATGACTCATAGCTGAAACCAGTATTTTAATCGACCAAATTTGAGGTGGGTTCGCTCAAAATTATTCACATGTTACTTGCATTAAGAGTTTGATGCTAATAATTAAATTAATTAATTTCATGAAATCGGAACTGTAGAAGATAAGGAAATAAAAACAAAAATTGGTACAATATTAACCCATATTGTTTTGAATTAAAAACATATGCTAAAAGAACTCGAGATGTACATTTTTCAAGATATGAATACAGCCTTCTAGAAGTAATAATATTGAAAAAGCACAAAAAGAAAAATCGAAATTAATTTCAATTCCGTGAAGAACACGAAGAATTTGCTCCAAATGAAACCACTTCAATTTCTGTATGATAAAGTACAAAAATATATTTGAAACAACTTTATGCAATAAAATTTTTTTTTCAAAAATTTATTTCAAATTTGCACAGTTTAAAGAGATAAATTCAATATTCCCTATTTAATATTGTGCTACTTCCATACACATAACTGTAGTATTAATTAGGCAAAATTTATAAACAAATAATTCCAATTAAACATTTTAGTGAATCATCATTATTTTCAGACAATAGAGTGTAAACAAATACCATGACGACTAGATGTTTTTTCTATTACGAGTACCTACTTACCTCTGCTAAAATTTCTATCTAAGTTTAGCTTTATCGCGGCTTAAGATCGAAAGCAGAATTTGAACTTACCCTAATACGTGCATCGTCAAAATATGTATAGTAAACAGAACTCAACTTAAAAATAGTTACATACGAGTATTTAATAATATAAACATATGCACAGATATGCATGATGTAGTATACATATATCGTTACCTTAATATAGAAAGGCCTTAACTCATATTTTAGAATTCGAATTTTTTGTATATTTCGATAGAAGAACCTCTAATATATCGAAAAATGCTAAAATCTCGATTTCAAAATAATGAGTTAGGGCCTTTGTATATTAAGGTAACGATATGTAAATACATACATACATATGTTTATTTTTTATATAATAAAAAGAGGTTATCGCTCATGTCAAGCGTATTTGATTTGGGAGATTTTTTGTATACGAGGGAGGTGCCATTACTGATAGTTACTGATTACACTGGTCTACAAAATTGGAAAAAAAATTTGACTGTTTTTAGCTAATCTGGGTGCGCTGAATTCGAATCTGGCATAAAAATTTGCCTATCACGTCTTGTTCATTTTTTATCGCATGCTGGCAATACTGACACTCCAATTTTACAATTGAAGCACAGCCGCGAATAACGTTGTAAAAGACAATTTAAAAAAAAAACAGTTTTTTCACAGATTACCATTAACATAACTCTCTTGCGTTGTTCAAACATCAAACCATCCAAAATTATGCATCTGATCGCCGTCAAAATACAATTACAATCAGTCAGTCAGTGGAAAACTTTGTAAGTAACTAATAAATCATGCAAACAAAATTGTCGAAAATAATTGATAAATGTAGCAGAGATATAAAAAGAAAAGATAATGCTAGTTATCATTATTTTCGATACGCTAAAAAAATTTAAACGAAAAAAAAACAATCTTGCCTTAAAATACGTTTTTTGGCTCTTCTGCAAAATTATTATTTTGTCAGTTAAAACGTTATTCGCGGCTAACCTTCAATTGTTAATTTGACAGAAGCCCGCCCACATTCATTATAAATCTTCATAATAACTAGTAGCGCTTAAACATGTCATAAATATCATGTGTTACTGATTGAAGCTATTTTTGCTTTGTGTATGGTGAATATTTGGTTGGAAAAAAGGATACGTAATATCAGAATTATTAAAATATGCATGTTTACATTATTTTGATTTTGCTGTCAGATCCTTGAACAAACCGTGAACACCGACAATATTTTGCAATAGTTGCAGAACGGTTTTTTGCAAGTGGTCAAATGGCAACAAGATGTATTTCGATTTTTCAATTCCAGTACTCTGAAGAGAGTCCAGTAACCACCAAAACGATTGTTATTTCTGTTTAACAAAAGTTGCTGGATTCAATAAAAAAAAATTGAAAAAATATTACTTACGCGAATGTCCCATAGATTTCCAAACCAGTTCAACGTTCACCAAATGATCCATTACCATTAATTTCCGGAGCGACGAACAAGTGGAGCGTGCTCACCAAGATTGTATAAAAATTTAAAGAATTTATCAAGGATTTTGGAACAAAAGCATGCTGGGAGACTAATACTAGGCTCTAATACGTGAAACTGAACCAACAAAATACAAACGACGTTTAAATAACGCCATTCACTACACTGAAATGATTTTCGGCATAAATTCTATGAATTTTGACATTAATCTAATGAAAAATTAATTAAAACTCAACCAACGTCACGCTTCGTTGGATTAATGAAACCAGTTTCGTCAAAATTATTTTATTGAAAACTTCATAAAATTTATTTAACATCGAAACAATAAAATAATTTCATGAAAAGTATGAAATAACTTAAATATAAAGGGGTTTCTTATAATAATTATAAAATATTGTTGTCATAAATATTCTTACGAAACCAGAATACCAACGAAGCAATTCCAAGGAAATTCTTTCACAATATTCATGAAATTTTCATTGGATTTGTGAAATTATCATTAGATTTGTGAAAAATTTTTAATGAAATTGTTTCATTGGACTTATGAAGCAAAATTCTTTCGTTGGAAATATAATATAATAAACTAATGATTTTTTATGTAAAAAACGAATAAAAATATTTTTTTTGTTGTATCTCGACAACCTGACGTGATAGAGAAAATCCAATTACAGATTCGAATTCATTCCACCAAATTACCCTAGAAAAGATGTTTGGTTGCTGTAGTCCAAAACCTTGTTGGGTAGTGTTATTATTAAGCTTCAGACGATTTTTGTCAGAAAAAAAAATAAAAACAAAAAACAATAAATATTATAAGAGAATAAGAAAATGGAGTCAAAAGAGTTAGGCCGGGTTTACATTGGTGTGCAAATGCCACACAAGCGTAACCACTAATTACTAATGACAAACTGTTTGATTCAGACATGTATTTATTAAGTTAAATAGTTCCATACATAACTAATAGACAATTTTATAGAATCCAACATGATTGGAAACTGTTTAAATCAATAAATACATGTCTGAATCAAACAGTTTTTCATAAGTAATTAGTTGGTTACGCTTTTTTGGGCAAATGACACACAAGAAATGCCAGATGTAAACTCATACTTACAATTGTCTCAGGTGATACCCTTCCAGTATACAGAATATCATGTGGCGTTGGCTGAAGTAGTTAGCACGTTGACTAAAAAACCACAAGGTCCTGGGTTCGACCCCGGTATCCAACAGTCATTACGAGGGCGGTTCGGAAACTTCTTAGCCTATCAATGAAAGAGAATAGTTAGTTTTTAAAAAATATTTTTATTTTTCAATATAATCTCCTGAAACTTCAATACACTTAGTCCAACGCTTTTCTAGCAATTCTATCCCTTGATTAAAATAGTTTTCCTCAAGGTCTTCAAAATAGTTGTTTACAACTGTAATTGCATCTTCATTTGAGGTAAAACGCTTGCCAGCAAGGAATTTTTTTAGATAGTAAAAGTCACTGGGAGCCAAATCGGGAGAATAATGTGGGTGGTCAAGCAACTCGTACTTTAATTCGTTGATTTTAGCCATTGTTAAAACACTCTTGTGCGCTGGTGCGTTGTCTTGATGAAAAATTATTTTTTGTGTTGTAATCCAGGACGTTTTTCTCGAATTTGTACATTTAATTGATCCAAAGGGTTGCAATAGTACTCTGAATTTATTGTTTTACCCTTTTGCAGATAGTCAATCAATAAAATACCTCTGCAGTCCCAAAAAACCGTTGCCATAACCTTACCAGCCGATTGAATTATTTTTGCCTTCTTTGGGGAACTTCCTCCAGCTTCGGTCCATTCTTTCGATTGTTCTTTTGTCTCTGGAGTATAGTGATGGATCCATGTCTCATCATCAGTTATGAAACGACGCTTAAAATCCATTTTATTTCGCTTAAAATGACCAAAACAAGCTTGAGAAATGTTCATTCTTATGCGTTTTTGGTCGACTGTTAACAAATGCGGCACCCATCTTGCAGAAAGCTTTTTCATCTGTAGTTCTTCATGCAAAATTAAATGGACTCGATCATTTGAGATGCCCATGATATTAGCTATTTCACGCACTTTTATTCATCGATCATTTAATGCCATATCATGCACTTTGGCTACAATTTCTGTTGTTGTTGCTGTTTTTGGACGTCCACTACGTGGTTCACCTTCAATGCTTGTACGACCACGTTTAAATTCAGCAACCCAATTTTTTACTGTTGCATATGAAGGAGCACTTTCACCTAACACATTCACCATATCATTATGAATTTCTTGTCCCGATAAACCTTTTTTATGTAAATATTTAATGACACCACGCATTTCTAATTTTTCCATTGTTAAAAAATCGCGGATGCGTCTTTTGTGAACACCTGTTTCTATATGAAGGAGTTGCCAGATCGAAACAAAATTTAACATGTGTTCATAGCAGAGATGTAAGTTTCCAAAACACTTAACTTTTTTCTGTTTATACCGCGCTTTTTGTGCTAGGCTAAGAAGTTTCCGAACCGCCCTCGTAATTAACAACATCACGCATTTTTCTGATGTGCATTCGTGTCTCTTTGTATCAGTTGTGTTGTAGAAAAATTCATGTGATGAGGGAGGCATAGTTACTGGTCACTGAACTATACCGGCTTCAGCAGATACTAATCCTAATGTGACATCAGAGCGCCCTCCTTCGTTGTGTAGCAGAATCATCGGCGAAGTAAAATAACCAATAAACTGGCTACTAAACAGCTTCAAAAAATTTAATACGCCTCATTTAACAGCAGAGGCGCTGTAACACCCCTGCAGAAAATTCGGTGACAATTGAACCAAGCGTACTCATCCTATGACCAGGGTTGTCAGATTTTTTCTGGCCTATTTCGCCAAATTGATTTAAAAAATCGCCAAAAGTCGCCAAAATCAATTTTATGTAGTTTTTCTTAATAAATATTTGATAATAAATTTGATTTTATATAAAACTTTTTTTAATATAAATTTTTACAAAATAATCGTATAAAAATTTAGCAAAAAATCGCCAAAAGTAGAAATAAAGTCGCCAAAAATTATTTTTTTACAAGTTTTTCTCATCCAAATTCAAATCGAAGTAATTAATATAATTAATATAAGAAAAATCATCAAAATCCAGCTGATTTTATTTCTTGCAATCGAGTTTTGGTGGGATTTATTTTTTAAACTACTCCTTCAACAAACTAATTTTGCTGAATTACAAAAATTTTGAGTTTCAGTTTTGTTAAAAAAAATAGCCACAAAAATCGCCAACAAATTTATTTATCACCAGAAAAATCGCCTTGTCGCCAAACCAAAAATTTAGACGCCAAACAAGTTGAAAAATCGCCACGTTTGGCGAGAAATCGCCATATCTGACAGCCCTGCCTATGACTTGAGAAAATGGGAGTGTTAACAAAAGTAGAGAGTAGTGAATGGTGAAAAGGAGACATATCGTGTAAATGGTTACATATTCACCTTTTTCTTGAATTGGGAATTGTAGTAAACGGCACTGAACATGTTTGATGTGGCTGAATCCAGGACCTATCAAATACAGTACAAATATATATTTTTTTCGTTGGATTTTATCTACATTGCACAGTGGCGTGAATTTAAAAAAAAGTGGTAAAAAGTCCGCAACTTTTGAACTAGTTAACCGATTTCGATGAAACCAACTGTTTTGGAAAGTAGAAGTGTTGAAATTTTTAGAAAGCATATTTTGAGGCACCCTGTTGTAAGACAGGGTAGCTCCAAACAGCCTCAAAGTGGGAAAGTGCGGGTATCGGAATTCTTTCGGAGCTTGTAACTTTTGTAAATAGGGACCGATTTCAATAATTTTTTCAGCGGGACAATCTACGTTAAGAAATAAAAATAAAACATGCTAAGAGTACCATTTTATCTCTTTAAGTTTCCAAGTTATTTGACTTGAAAAATTTATTTTTTAATTTTTGGCCCTGACTTTTTTTATTCGTTAGTACATAACTTCTTTATTACTTGGCAAAAATCAGTATCTTTTATTGTTTTTGAAAGAAAACTTCATTACAATTCATATAAAAAAAAATTTTTTTTATATCTCAAAAATTGTAGCAAGGAATAATTTTGCAATTTGGATTTTTAAAAATTATGAAAAAATTTGGTATATTTTGTGAAAAAAGTATTCTTAATTTTTTTGAAATATTTTAAAAAATTATTAAGTATTTGATAAACACTTTGATTGTTTCTGAGAAAGGAGACATTGAGAAAGGCTGTGAAATAAATTTTGGAGATTGTTGTTGGTGCACCCTACATTCAGCATTGGTCGAAAACTAGCAATTTTTTTTCAAAAAAACCGATTTTCGGATGTGGCAAAAAAATTGCACGGTCGTTTTTGTAAATTTTTTGGTTTTTTATTATAAATAAATTTGTTATAAGTAACCTGTAAGAAACTCTTGACATCCTACACATAAATGTAGGCAGGAGAGGAGATTTTCTAAAAATTCTAAAATTTTTCTAACACAATTTTTCCCAATAAGAAAAAAGTATTATAAAATTATAAATTGGGAATCATTTTAATTTTTATCAATAGTATACATTTAGCTTTGCAAACTTAAAAAAAATTATTCTCCTACCTTCAATACTTTTTGAAATATTCGAAATCCAATTTTGATTAAAAATTTTAATTTTCTACATTTTTTATTTTTGTCTAAATTATTGATCTTATTTTCTTTACTGCAAATGTTTCTTAATTTTTTCTATGTTATTACAATAGTAGATACAATTGTCTATTCAACGGTATATAATATGTATTCCTTTGCCATTATATCAGTCTTAAAATGTATACACAAATATAACACCTCAGGTAACAATTTACGTGTTTTATCTGTTACTCAAACAAACCCACATTTTTATGAACTCTTGAAGTATATTTATATACCTACAAGGACAAATAGATTGAGTTATTTATTTATTTAAAAAAATTAGTAGTTAATTTAACATTAGAACATTAAATTACGAACATTTTTTTATGTAGCTCCTTTTTAAACGCATCTAAATTGCCTAAGTTTTGAATATAATTTGACAGAGAATTCCAGAGACTTTTTGCCATGATATCAGATATTTGTTTGTGTGAATATAAATACTCATGTATCAAGATATATATGTACAATGTACATATCTATGAAAACTTACAACTAAATTTCTCGTTTTGATTCTGATAATTGTATTAAAAATATATTTAATAAGTTCAGTTTCATTTTCTTTATTACTCATATCTAAGTGCATGGATACATACATATGTTGTTTTTAATTTATATTTGGGTTTTACTTCAAGAATTTGCTTTAAAATAATCTGAGACATCATGGCCTAGCAAGCTATTAATTTCCTCTGCTTCGGGATCGTCCTTCTCGATTTCAATACTTATTTTTGGCAACCATTTCATTCTTATGCCTTGTAGGACTGGATCTGAAGACAATAGCAAATGATGCATTAAATCATTATTTTGAGCAACTCTAGAGCATTTACGTGTATTGAAAAGTCGATATTGCTTAACATCTCTATTTCTAGCTTCCTGTGCTTCTTCGGTTAGTTCCCCCAGAGGAAGAATGTTGTTTTCTATTATTTCTTTTGTATGTGCTAGCACTTTATGTACTGTTGGAGTTATTGATTTCCATGGATATAATTCATTTATTAGAATCAGGGTGTCTTTTGCATATTTTTCAAATTTGTCCTTATTAATTAACTTTTTGCTATTTATGACGGCCAGTATTATTTTGAAACGTCTTATGAGATTAAAGCTAATACCAGTTATAGAAGATGTGGTTTCAGGGTCATCAAAAAATCGCCTGGCAGTGTTGCCATTATTGGAGTTTCCATAGCCATATAAAGGTTTGTCAATGATTAAGCCACGTTTCATAAACTCATCTTGAATTCTTTTCTTTTCTTCCAACCGTATCTGTTTTAAAGCAGAATTATTCGCAACTGGAACGTTCTGAAGTTCTGGTACACTGCGATATTTATTGTCGTAAGATAGGTGTAAAATGTACTCCATGAATCGAATCCGAGCATGAAGTGGTGATATTCCAAGCTTAAGGGCATCTTCATTAGTTGGAGTATAATTCTCAATGTCCTTAAAATCGGAATTTTTCTTTCCGCATATATTACAAATCAAATAAGATTTTGTATCGGTTATTGCATTTGCAACTTTTCCATCTATCATTGTTAAATAAGGTCTAAAAGATACTGTTATTACTCGTCCTAATATATGAACGTCAATGGGTTCCATATTAGAAATTTCATGTTTTATACCATCAACCAGATTTTGAGTTGTTTCTTTGTTTTCCTTGATGTATTCAAAACGTATTGGTCGGCATAAAAACTTTGAGCCTGGAGTAGTATTTACCCACACATCTTTAAATGCATTTTTACTTGTTGAAGGCATTTCATTATGTAGTCGAAGCCTTAATGGTACTAACGATGCCATTAAAACTTTGGAAAAGTCATTATCGTATTCACTGGGCTGTCTATATTCTGAAAATCCAGATGATCCATCACATCCCCATTTGTATATTAGTGTTAGTTCAGAATTATTACATGTATCTAAGTCTCTTTCGTCAAAAGTAGCGATGAGTCTTGATGCTGTATTATGAAGAAGGTCTGACAAACTAATGACTGCACTTCGGCTATCCACTGTTATCGGATGTGGCAAAATTTCCGATTTTCTTTTTAACAACAATGTACTTGATGGCAAAGGCCCACTTTTTTCTTTAAGCACCTTCCTTAAGATATCGTATTTATTTCTTGAAAGGCCCAAATTAAGAATGAGTGCTAGTCCATCTTCCACCGTAAAATGTTTACTATATTTTGGCGTTGGAATGCTTTCCACCATCCGTCTTAATCTTTTTGGAGACGCAACTGGTAGCACATCTACGATTTTGCCTGCTTCTTTAAGTTGAGTCTTCGCTAAAATCAATTTGAATGAATCTTTGATTTCATTTTCCGAATACGTATTTATCAAGTCTTCTTGTTTAATCCTTTTGCTCCTGCGTTGAACGTTATCGTAATCTTTATTTGGCCGACCAAACTTCTTTGGGTATATTTCCGTAGATAGTCCCATATCTAACCAATCCTGATTTTTATTCTGAAATTTAGAAATTGATTTATTGCATTCACGTATCTTCTTTTCATATAATTTAAAAAAATTTTCAAGTTTTTTCGATAAATCGGTGTTTACAGATAAACCATATGTAGTATATATTATGTAAATCATTTGGTCTACCTTGTCCAACCGAGTACTACCATCAGTGAGGTTTTCCCACATTAATTTGCAGAGCGATTTATTTTTAATTGTTATCTCCATGATAGCTATAACTGAAATAATGACATTAAATGCATCGCAGCTTAAATAAATAGCTATTTTACAAGCTACGAATAAAAAACCGATACAAATATCAGGTAAAACCACACCCATATTGGAGATGTGCGCGCAGCTACCTTTGTCCTTGTGGGTATATAAATATACTGTGTGTATATAAATTCTTATATTTCATTGTATTTAAGTAAAGAAAGTATTTAATAACAGCTTCAAGAGTTCATAAAAAATGTGGGTTTGTTTGAGTAACAGATAAAACACGTAAATTGTTACCTGAGGTGTTATATTTGTGTATACATTTTAAGACTGATATAATGGCAAAGGAATACATATTATATACCGTTGAATAGACAATTGTATCTACTATTGTAATAACATAGAAAAAATTAAGAAACATTTGCAGTAAAGAAAATAAGATCAATAATTTAGACAAAAATAAAAAATGTAGAAAATTAAAATTTTTAATCAAAATTGGATTTCGAATATTTCAAAAAGTATTGAAGGTAGGAGAATAATTTTTTTTAAGTTTGCAAAGCTAAATGTATACTATTGATAAAAATTAAAATGATTCCCAATTTATAATTTTATAATACTTTTTTCTTATTGGGAAAAATTGTGTTAGAAAAATTTTAGAATTTTTAGAAAATCTCCTCTCCTGCCTACATTTATGTGTAGGATGTCAAGAGTTTCTTACAGGTTACTTATAACAAATTTATTTATAATAAAAAACCAAAAAATTTACAAAAACGACCGTGCAATTTTTTTGCCACATCCGAAAATCGGTTTTTTTGAAAAAAAATTGCTAGTTTTCGACCAATGCTGAATGTAGGGTGCACCAACAACAATCTCCAAAATTTATTTCACAGCCTTTCTCAATGTCTCCTTTCTCAGAAACAATCAAAGTGTTTATCAAATACTTAATAATTTTTTAAAATATTCCAAAAAAATTAAGAATACTTTTTTCACAAAATATACCAAATTTTTTCATAATTTTTAAAAATCCAAATTGCAAAATTATTCCTTGCTACAATTTTTGAGATATAAAAAATTTTTTTTTTTTATATGAATTGTAATGAAGTTTTCTTTCAAAAACAATAAAAGATACTGATTTTTGCCAAGTAATAAAGAAGTTATGTACTAACGAATAAAAAAAGTCAGGGCCAAACATTAAAAAATAAATTTTTCAAGTCAAATAACTTGGAAACTTAAAGAGATAAAATGGTACTCTTAGCATGTTTTATTTTTATTTCTTAACGTAGATTGTCCCGCTGAAAAAATTATTGAAATCGGTCCCTATTTACAAAAGTTACAAGCTCCGAAAGAATTCCGATACCCGCACTTTCCCACTTTGAGGCTGTTTGGAGCTACCCTGTCTTACAACAGGGTGCCTCAAAATATGCTTTCTAAAAATTTCAACACTTCTACTTTCCAAAACAGTTGGTTTCATCGAAATCGGTTAACTAGTTCAAAAGTTGCGGACTTTTTACCACTTTTTTTTTAATTCACGCCACTGTGCATTGGAAGCTGAAGCAGTGCCCCATAGCTAACGTGGCCAGATGTGGCAAAAAGCAGGATTTGAAGAATATATCCTCAAAAAGCGGGATTTAAAAATAAATATGAAAAAGCGGTATGTACTTAAGATACTTAGAGGACCACTTGGACATGAATCAATGACCAATATTATCCGCCAACATTGACTCAGAAAATGCCAAGTTAAAAACTTGGCAATCAGCCCTGTTCTGTAAACCGAATCCGAGTAAATTTCTCGTTTTCAAAAAATTAATAATGGTCCTGCAGACGTGTTTAAAATCATGCACAAAATAATTTTCTTTCCAATATGATTTTTGGGAATCTATATAATAAAAAAATTTAAAAAAAAAATTTAATAAAATATTTCTATTTTCGGAGTTAGTTTTCTAAAATTGTGCGGTTTCAAATCGATCGGTTTACAGAACAGGGTCGAATATCTAGTTCAAATTCAGAAATAGGTTCATGGGCAATAATAAAAGAGGAGGAGGAGCAGCTTGTCAATAACTTTGCATTACTTTTTCCGTCTCGGTTGCCTCATTTATTGCAAAAGTATTTTCGAAATGAATTATATCTTAACAGAGCTCTGTTAGGACACTAATACAGCTCTGTTTAAGCTCAAAGTTTGTGTCAATGGTTATAAAGCTATACAAGCATAAACTTGAATTGTAAGCCGTCGTGAATGTTGAGGAACAACTCTCTCTCTCGCTCTATCTCTCTTCATAGGGTAAATGTTACCTGAACACACTTTTGTTCGTTCACTTCCATAACTTCATCCATAGTTCAATACTATTACGAATATTATATTTTATATGTACTACGAACATTTTTTTTTGGTTGAGTGTGTCTATATAAGAAACACTCCGCTGGGGCATGAATTATGTATTACGAATATTTTTTTTTTTTTTTGGTTGAGTATATATGTATGTATATAAGAAAGACTTCGCTGGGACATCGGTTCACTGTGAAGGTTAAACAATGAATCAATATAGACTGCCAAGTCACTCTGGAACAAGTCTCGTAACTATGCTTAGATATTAACCTAAGCTTAACTGGTACGTATGATCGGGTAGGTAGTGTGCAAGCCTACCATACCGTAGGTTGATAGTTTGAATATAAAAATTTTTTTTACTGAAAAATAAAAATAATAAAAAAAAGTTTAAGATTGCGTTGTTACAGTTACATAAATGTCGAAATGACATTTATATATAATTTATATTCTACACGGAATAGGTCCCTATAAGATAGTTCAGTGATGAGTCACAAGGTTCATACAAAGTATCAATTAACCCCATCCTAGGCCATCCCCATGGAAAAGTAACTGGTCCACTTCATAGGAAGTGTTAGAACTCAAACTGGTCCCTCTCACTTGGGGATCGGTCACGTGCCTAGTCTTGTGTCAGTTCCATTTCCTGCAGGGACTGTATAAGTAAAAATGTGCAAAAGCGCAGAGCTGTAAAAGAATGAAGCTTTCGTCTATCTCTTCCTTCACCACCTTCTTCTTCTCTATCACTATCCATTTCCTAAAGAAGGTAACACCTAGTAATAGTAGTAGGCGTTCGTTCATTGCCCGAGTGTTAAAAAAATAAAAAAAGTATACAGAATATCATGTTGTATTGAAATAATTAATACTTTTTTAATTGTTTTGAATTTTTATTTGGATACTTTAATTACAATGGCTCTGAACACGCCTTAGATCAGTGTTTGGAAAACTGTTTATATATTTTTTTAAACTTTTGTTGCTGTGCTGTGCTGAGCACATGTCCGCAGTTAAGTCACAGCGCAACTACATCGCCCGTTTGTTGATGACTGTTGTTTAAGCAGCAACGAAATGCATATAGACGTGCCTAACTAACAACAAACAAATTTTTTTAATTTGCAGATTTAAATTGCTAATTATTTTTATTATTATATTATTATTTTTTTTTTATTAAAATAATAATAAAATGTCAACATAAGTACATACAAAATTATGCACAAAGAAAATAAAGAAATTTTTTTTTTGTGATTTAAAAATGTTCATACTTGTTGGTTTTATTCAATTCTTCTCAATTAAGTTTTTAAATGTGAGACTAGGGGAAAACTTGTGGAGTTACATTAAAGTCAGATTTTCAGAGAAATTATGGTTTTCCCCGAATTTCCGAATTTCAGTCGGCTTGAGGCAGAATTTAATCTTCACCAATTGACTTGAAATTTTGCAGATCATATTTTTTTTACCTATTGTCACCAATTGGGGGGGAGGGGGGAGGAAGCGAGTAAGGAAAAGTTTAAAAAAAATTATTTCCCATATAGCTAAGGGGCACCCTAGTCTACACCCTTCACAGGGTCGCAAATCGATGTTAGTAAAAGAAAAAATCGTTTTCAAGGCTATATTTAAAAAATTATTAAGCTTTTTTTCGTTTTGTGAAAAATGAGTAGTTGTGGTTTAAAAAGAATATAATATATTTTCATTGGCTTGACTTAAAATTAAGTTTGAAACATTACAATTTAATAATTATATATTTTTTTGATTTTTTTCTTTCCAAAACTATCAGTAATTAGTTTTTAAATGTCTTGCAGAAAAACAGGAATTGTTTATACGAGTATTAAGATATTAAAAAAAAAACTACATACATACATTGAAAAATTTTCAAATTGCATTCGAACTTGCTGGCAATTCTAGCCACACCCTCGTATATTTAAATAAAATAGCAAAAACAATAATTAAAATCATCATCTTCTAAGTCAAGTACCTGTCCAAGTTTAATAAGCTCTGTGCAATCATGTTTGGAATCAGTTCATTGTCATCTCTCGAAACGGGTAAAATCTTGCGATTGAAAATAGTACGAGTAGTTAAATATGAAAATTTGCTTGATTCTATTAATCTGTTTAACATTGTTAACAACTTGTTACTGCGGTAATTAAAATCAAAAGAGACAACTTGTATCCAATTAAATCGTATTTAAGCGCATATTTTTTTTTATATTTTGCCTTGTGATAACTTCTTATAGATTGTGAAGTTTATGGTTTAGTATTGAAGAAGGGTGAAGCGAAAACAGTGCCCGGAAAATGTAGTCAAGTCGTGTGTCAAGGCAATCGTTATGATGAATTTGATATAGAGGGGTAAATAAATACAGACTCGTATGGTGAACATTAGGAAAACATTAAAGGAAATTGAAAATTATTTTTAGCTGTCCGAATGCTTATGGAGCCAGAGATTGCAGTTTTGTGCCAGCGGATCTAACGAAACCCTATCCAAAATGTTGTCCACATTGGAAGTGCCCGGAAAAGCAGTGATTGTATAATTAATTTTAGCTAATAGATAATAGATTGGAAAATTAATGATGAATAAAATATTAAAAAATATACCGCTTTGGATTAAGACTTACTGCCTGGCTCACGATGTCGACAAGAAATTTTCGTTCGCTTATTTATATTGAAAACAAAAACAAAATAAGAAAATTTGTTTTTGTTTTCAATATAAATAAGTGAACGAAAATTTCTTGTCGACATCGTCAGCCACGCCGTTAAACTTTTATATTAACTTTCGATAATCGATCATAGATATTTACAGGGAAGCCAGAAATATGTGTATTTCATGCATGAATGCCAATTTTTATTATCAGAACATAATCCTATCACGGCCCTTAAATAGTCTAGTGCCTTTCTTCAAGTCGGTTTATTAAAAAATATGTATTTTCACTTTACTTTCGCAAAAAAAAAGAAGAAGTGAGGTGTCTTAGGACACCCGGTTATAGCTATGCTGCTTATCTACGTATACCAGCTACGTCCAACCCGCTTCACAAAAAAGAGCTTTTATGCTTTCACACCGACGAGAGTACAATAGCCACAACAACAATACACTATGAAAAGAAACAAGAAAAAATTTGAGAGCTTTCAAAGCTGTTTATCTCAAATGAAAATATCAGTGTATTTGTGTTTGGACGTAGCTAAAATATATAAAACAAACTTAATGTGTTAAATAACAATGCAATAAAATTATATTATATGATGGTGTCAAATTCGCCGCAAATATTTCAATACGTTTCCATTTATTTCTTTTCTTTTCTAGCGGTGCACGATTAAATTAATGCATTGTTTGTGGGCGGTCGCGGCTGTTAGCCGGCTTACAGCCGATTGGCCGTGTTCCCTGGTTTGTGCTCATGTGCATAGTGTCGATTATTTTTGTTACGAAAATCATGTATCGCGCCATAAATAGCATAGCTATAAAAAACATATGCATACACTGATGATATTTCTGAGATCACACATTGCTCTTTTCCCTATCCTAAATTACTCGTAGTATGTATCATAGAAGGAAACTATTTTAGTATTTGTGCAACTTTTCTCAGAAATCGGTTGGATATATGTACATTAGGTATGACATAGTGAACGACTTTTCGATTTCGACAAGCAAGGACCCTTCATTTTGTGAGATTCGACCACCTAACTCCTCTCCTTAAGGGGGCTTCCATACAAAGGCGAAATTTTTATAAAATTTACTCGCAGGGCTCTAACTACCCCTAGGGCGTACCTATATAAGTCAAATATACTGAGAGGAGCAAAATTATAAGAACATTACAGCAGTGCGTTGTGCCGCGACAAAGAAGAAAAAATATTTTTACTTCAAGTCGTGGCCCAAAATAAAAAGATATATCCAACGCATACAAAAAATAAATTAATGATTTATCAAAGACTTCTTTTTTTGTATGGGGACAACCTTAATGGTTGAAGATAAATGACAAGTCGTCGGTTTGTTTCTGCTTTGATGTATGGATCAAAAATGTGTTTTCGAGAAAATCGATAAAGAATGTATAGTTCATTAGTTTTATAAAAATACACGATAGAATTTTTTGTTTAATAATAAAAGTAATAGATATACTATATGTTTTTTATTCAAACTTAAAGTTCATAAACTTTTTACATCCAACATGATTAGTTATTAGGACTTAAAGAAAAAATTACAAAAATCTTTGTCAACGCATGTCACAATCATAACAACAATATTGTTCACTACTTGTTCAAGTAGGTTACAATAGTATATATTTAAATAGATATAAAAGGTGAAAAATATCAGTTTTATTCACATAACATGACTTTTAGAGGAAAAACAACGGAAGAAATAAAGGACAGTTTGAATATATTCAATAAAAGAAATTTTATTAATAAAAAAAAATTGTGTTTATTAGCGTCATCATATGAACATACATATACATACTTCAAAACAAATCTTATCGTTTTTGTATTTTGCTTTAAATAACGTTCTTTGAGTAGAATTTGCACCACAACAGATGCGAATAATAATATTAATAATTTTACGTGGGAAATGTGCGACATATTACCAAAAAATTGTCGATTGCCGTAAAACAGACTTTAAAATTTTCAACAATTGTGGAAATGACGCAATATTGCAGCTCTATATCTTTTGATATATTCAAGATATCGGAAAACAGATAACGAATTTGGAAAGAAGGCACATTATTCATATATAAACAATCAATAATTCAATTCAATCAATTTTTTTAAATGTTCCATACATCAAAGCAGAAACCAACCGACGAAGTATGTTTAGAGAAAATCTTCGTATTGAAAAAATATTTTAGGTCGATCATATGGAATTGAAAATCTCCTTTGTGGAGTGCCAGTAGGTAGTGTATTAGTCTAGTAGTTGGAGGGTCGCAGGTTCGACTCCTGCCAGAGACTCAACGTGTTTGTGCAGACAACCCAAAATAGCTTGGCAGTTTCAGTTCGCTGAAAAATTTCTGATAATAATAATCGTATTACGAGTGCAAAACTTGATGAATTTTAAATTTAAATGTGATTCACAATAAGGGGAACAATTTCAAACAATAGCAAGTAATAAGGGAAACAAAAAACCTTTTAATTGGAAAAGGGAGAAATTTCTCGCTGAATTTTATTCATGATTGCACTGAATAGAAGAACTTCCAAATTGATGAAATACCCAAGTTTAAACATAAAATATTCATTCTTCACAGAAAGTCTGGTAGCGTCCACATGTTTATTTATCGTACATTGTTTGAATTTCATTTGTATTGCTAGTCACTAACAGTGTATAAGAAGAAGGTTAAAAATAAGAAGGTCGGAATAATATTTTAATAAACGACAAGTTTTAATTATTGGAAATTATCCCTAATAAACTTGGTAAATAATTCGATAAATAAGTAATAATAGTTTTTATAATCTTAGAAAAACATTTTTGCTTATAACTTCTTGTGAATATTTACGATTTCATAAAATTTTACTTTCATTTCATTAATGATATCATTGATATACACATAGTCGGTTGGTTATTGGTTTGCTGCAAACATAATGTATTTTGAATAAACTGTGCCGCAAACCAATAACCAACCGACGATATGTACATAACTATACACAAATACTTATGTATCTACATATATACCCTGTAGGATGTGTCAATGGTAAAACAGTACTGATTCACTTGTACTTGACTTGTCTGTCACCAGCACTACTCAATAATTCTACTTCAGACAATACTTTCTGTTATAGACATTTAACATTGCGTGTGATTGAAAAATATATATGTACATAGGTATGAATATATGTAGACATTGGAAATAGAATGAGTCACTAGTACATTTTAGTAACTGTAGTCTACAATACTGACGTTGGTGCAATTGACTATTTAAGATGAAAGTTCATTCAATCCGTTCTATCCATTGTTATGTTACAATATCCGGTTCTAAATTCATGTTACATGCAACGCGTTTTATGCGCAATTTTTTTTTTTTTGTTTTTATCAGCTGTAGTGTGTAGTGTAAATATATTATCAAATTAGAACAACTTTGGCAAAAATGAAAACATATTTTTCGATATCATTAAAAATAAAATATAATCTGTCATGCTTGGCTATCAGAAACAGCTGTCCTTTCTGCATGATGCAAGCGACGCATACTAAAGTTGAAAATAAATCAACTTTAGGCATACTATGCGTTCTATTCTATATCTTGTCGCCCTAATTAAATTTCTTTTGACACATGCATATAAAAGCAACAATGCCTAGAGCGGATGGTATAGACATTCAGATTTAGTTATTTATATATCGTCGACCAAGAATAGTTTTGCTCCACCGACCATTCTTAAAAAAATTAGTTAGGTATGGAATATATACATATATTTTGAATACCCTCTTGCTGCATCAAAAACGCGTTTCACGAAATTTGTTATGGTTTCTCAGATATTAAAGCATTAATTTTGCTCCATATCCACTATTTTTAGATTTCATAAGTATTGTTTTGCTGTACACGCCACTGTTGGGCGATTGCGTAAAATTCTTCATACAAAAACGTTTGAAGTAAAGATAATTCTTGTTTTGCTTCATTTGTTTTGGATACAAAAGTCTTTATAAATGTAAAAAAACTTGGTGTAAAGGGTATATAGTTATTTTCACAAGGATTTTAATTAAAATATCCTAGATTTTGTTAGTGTTTATTTATTTATTTTTTTTTCTGTTTACTCAACTCCTTGAGAGATAAATAAATACAAAATCAAGAAATAACTATTATTTTCTGAGGAATAAATAAAAATCATATAATAAATAAAAATCATTGCATGTATAAGTAGTCCATGTAACATACCCTGCAGTCCGCGTAGCTGGCCAATGTCTAGCTATTTCGTTAACCATCAATCGTTAGCAATAACTACCAGCCTAACTACTAGCAATGCAAAAGACTGACGATTTTAACATGGGGATGAGATTGACGGTAGTCAATTGCCACCATCTGCATAACCCTTCGTCAGTGATTTCGCTAATCAATACAATTAATTATTCTACTGATAAAACCATTGCCCCCATACTCATAAAATTTAAGTTAAAATATAAGTTAAGTATTAATAAATTTTTCAATTAAATGTTCTTTTTATTTTTTATGCAACGTTTTAATTGACTGCTGCTCATTTTAACTTTCTAAGAGAAAACCACTTTTTTTTTACTAAAAATTACACGTTCACTGACCACGAACTTGCAATTGTAACTGACGCCAACAAAATAATTAAAATACTTAAAATAAATTTTTTCTTGTTGATTTTCTTTGGAATAACAGCATAGTTTTTTTCCACTGGTAAAAAAAATTTTTGGAGTCAAAAGGCGAACTCTTGTATTACTTGTGGCTAGTGTAATAGTTAGTCGATTTTTCGTTAAGGAAATCACTAACGATTTTGAGTCGATTTCTACTTTTAAAACTAGAGAGATGGAGTATCTTGGTATATTTCTTGTGTACGTAGCACTTCTCTATTAGTGTGATTTTTTCAGTTGAAGTTTGGAAAATAATTGTTATTTGCGATCCCTGGTTTTTTGAGTTATGGCATTGTTTGAGTAAATGAGCGATATGAATACAAATGGGGACTCAAACGGTAGTGTAATGTAAAAGAAAAATAATTTAAAACATTGTACCCATATGACCTCTATGTTAGTGCACAATTGATTATGCCGCCGACAAATTATCATTCAGTTTCCGCCCCCCGAGAATATGTATCTGCCAATTGTTCTATACTCATCAAAAGTAAATATTAATGTGTAGACGGACCGTTGTAAGTGTCACTCAAGAAGTCATCAAAATAGTCGGCAAAAGTGGTGACTTGGAAACACTTAACCCCATTCTTCCTACCGGGCACCTATATGAGTACATACACATACATACGTGCGCATAATAGCAGTGCTACCACCAGCAAAATTCCAAATTACACTTGAGATGAAGAAAATTACCCGATTTAACCGAAATTACACCTGCAGTTTGATTCACTAACTTATTTTAACGATAATCGAATTGTTTGGAAACAACATCAGCAAAATTACCGAATTTTCTATGCAGCAACACATGCGCTGTTGTTAACTAAATGACAATAATTTTTGTGGTATTATTGAATCGACAATAGTCAGCTGTTCAGTTTAAGCACATGGTCTTTTACAAGAACTCAAGTAATTATTTTTCAGCAATATACCCACATGTAAAAGATTTTATAAAGGGTGTTTTTTATGGAGTGACACAAGTTTAAATCATAATAAAACGAGGAAATATATTTTAAATATCAATGAAAAGGACTTTATTGGAAAGAATATTTTATGAAATTAATGCTTAAATATGATTTCTGCCATATGGCCGCCACGGTTGAGGCGTAGAAGGCGCAATCTGGCACACTAATTTTCAACAGCTTTTCGCAGCATTTGCGGCCGTATTTCGCCGATAACTCTTCGAATGTTGATTTCCAGGTGTTCAATTGTTATCAAATCATAATCACAAGGAAAATAATCCAATGAGGTTAAATCACACGATCTTGGTGGCCAACTAATTGGGCCATTACATGAAATTATTTTTTAATCAAAAATTTCTTTGAGTAAATCAATTGCAGCGCCCGCTATGTGGCATGTGGCTCTGTTAGAACCACAATACAGCTTTTTGTGCTCCATAGGTACACTTAACTACTGTGTCACAGCTGTGACTTGCGAATTTTGTTGTTTTGCTTATTTTTCTTGCTGTCCAGAGAAATAAGTCGATCGTTTAACGCCGTCTAATAGCTATCGATCCCCTTACACAAGAAAAACATGTAATTGAAGTGTATTTAATATAAAGAATGAAATTAATGATTTTTGTTATACTCAAACATGTATAATTGAGGTTTCTTTTACTTTATTTTAGTGTTTAATAAGTTTATATTAAAAAATTTAATCGGCGGCTTCGTCTGGATGATGATGTTTTTGCTTTGCAGTCGCCGTTGAATTTTTCTTACGGCACCTGCTTCATTTTATTATTCATTTCTTATAGAAATGAAGCAAAATAAGAATTATCTTTACTTCAAACGTTTTTGTATGAAAAATTTGACGTAATCGCCAAACAGTGGCGTGTACAGCAAAACAATACTTATTAAACCTAAAACCTTGAAACACATTTTTGATTCAGAAAGAGGGTATTCAAAATATATATATTCCATACTTGATTAATTTTTTTTTCAGAATGGTCGGCGGAGCAAAACTACTCTGGGTCGACGACTTGCGTTTTTAATTTCATATGATGGTGTGAAGATAAAATGTCACTTTACGTTACCCTAGGTCTACACCTGATATATTTTTATCATGACAAATGTCAAATTCTATATAGAAAAAAGAGGTAACATAAAAAAAATTATTTTTCAATATAAAGTTTGACTTTTGTTAAGATAAAAATATATGTATCAGGTGAAGACATAGAGTTAGATTTTTTGACAGTCGAGTCAAATGTCTTTAGATTTCGTTCTCGTAAAGTGTGATGAAAGTCTTTATACATGTATGTATAATAGCCTGAGTGGCCCTTTAATATAGAATCATAACCGTCTTCCAAATAATCGAAATCCTTAGTTTTTATTTTAATTTTATTTGTCAAACTTTGTAAGAACACATACATATGTATGTAAATTCGAATAGTCGAATAGTTTTGAAATTCAAATGCTTTTTGTACTTCAGCTATAAGAGATGCTTCTTAGAGTTGTGACTGTTTATGATTTAGTGTGCGATATGTTTAATAACGAGCAATCTAAGTGCTCATAAACTAAACCTCTTTAAATTTGGTTAATTTATAATTTTTTTTCTATACACACATCGTCGGTTGGTTTCTGGCGTGCGGCACAGTATATTCAAAATACATTATGTCTGCAGCAAACCAGAACCTAACCGACGACATATCGTTACCTTAATATAGAAAGGCCCTAACTCATTATTTTTCTGCAAGCGACTCTTTTTGTATATTTCGATAGAAGAACATCTAATGTATCGAAAAATACAAAAAACTCAATTTAAAAAAAAAATAATGAGTTAGGGCCTTTCCATATTAAGGTAACGATATGTATATTTATGTATATACTTATATGTAGTATATTATGTATACTTATATGTATTTAAAAAAGTTTATGCCAAGTGTTTTTGGCAGGCTACAACCATAAATTTATAATTTATAAAGTGTATAACTATGGTATTTATTTAAATCTCGAAATTGAGAGTCCTTATGTGTTATGGGTGAAGTGGCCCTCAAACTTTCGCATGTTGTAACTTTTATAAAATTTAAATCACAAGCTTGCCACATGTCCGGCGAAGTATATAACCTCTTTGCTACGTATGAGAAAGACAAATGGATGGTTGGCACGGAACACTTTCTTATGCAAATTTAAGCTCATGGGTACAGCTTTTGCAACTACAGATAAAAGGAAAATATGTAAATATAAACTAAATTATTTATGTCGCTATTACAAATTAATATAAACTTACAAGTGGCAGCAGCTGCCTCTGAGCCTGCTTCGTTGCATTCTAGAAATGCTTTATGTTTAACATCCTTGATTCTTTGGGGTACAGTACCTTCAAAAAGTCCGGTTAAACTGGCATTGTGTGAAAACATTGAAGGACAACCCATCTTCACTAAGGTTTCTTTTAAATCAATTTCAAATTCCAGACGAAATTTGGGCAAAAATACATCAACTCTTTGCTTTTCCAACTTGGCAATAATATTATTTAAGTCTAACCCTTTGAGTTTCCTTTGCAAGCTTTCCAAACCTCCAATGGCATTCGGCAATATGATCAGCATTGAAATGTCTGAATTCTTATAGGGCAATTCTAAGGCTTTGGCCTTTAAATCAGGCATTTCAACATATCCAAAGACATCTTCTGTGTACATGATATCCACTTCCACTTTTTGATTGCAACTTTTGTGGAAATGACTTTTACTCGTGAACGAGACGCTGAATGGATGCAACCATTTGGCCTTGAAATAGACGGCATTCACTAAGACGCAGCTGTCATCTGCTTTAAATGTTTCGTGTACCAGAAGGTTTTTGATTTTACTTTCCGTTCGCTCCTCCACCCATTTATTTATTTTCTCTACAGCTGTTAAACTCTGGCTAAAGTCAACATTTTCCGCTTCGCAATTGAAGTGATCTAGAGCCATCCTGCTGAAGCGCTCTGAAACTTTAATTTTACTATTGACATAAATACGAGTGATCATCTTCATTTGTGGTCCGTCATTATTAGGATGACTTTTGTGGAATACAGCTTTCAAAAATTTTCCATATTTCGGAAAAAATTTTATTTTGTCCTCGTGCTCCAGTTTTAAGACTTTGCGTATTTCGTCGGACGTATGATCGACAGCGCCCAAATATAATAAGGCCAAGCAATTGTGTATGGAAGCGGGCGAATAGCAGACATTTTGTTTTGACTTCTTTTCCACAATAAATGAATCCAACTCGGCGGCAAATGAAGTTTGACTAATTAACTCTGAACTTACACTGGATTCGGCCATTACAGAGTTGTGTTGTGGTACCAAAAAGATTGGCAGTAAAAATGCAACTGAAAACAAACACCAAATACATAATACAAAAAAAATTAAATTTTATTTTTACAAAATAACTTTAGTTCTGATGCCATTTTCGGCCAGAAGAAACAAAAAATACATGAAGTTGTTATAAATAAAATGGTGTTTTAAATTCGTCCCCATTCCGTGTCCACAATTTTGAGCATTGTTATAGTGAATCCTTGAAACTGTTGTATTCTAGTTTAAGATTTGTTCAGCTCTTTTATATGAGATCTTTGATTCTAGATCTTTTTGTGCCTCTCGAACCAGAGGATGAAAATGTGTGGGGTTAAACAATTTCCCATTAAATGTAATGTCAGATATAAGCTAAAATTTAAAATGTGTACTAAGTCAAGATAGGGACTAAAATATCCCACAAATCGCTTAGGAAAAGGACAAAAAAGACCCACATGAGGAAAGGTTAAAAAGAGATTTGAAATATTTATTATATAAAATTGATGAACAGATTGTTGAAAACATTTCAAGTTTTGATTAATTTCTGAAACTGAAACAAGTCAAGCAGACGACACGTCCAGAAAATTTGAGTGCTTTCCATATAAATTGTATACTCAAGTCGTCCGTTTAGGTTGTAGAATGAGGGCGTAAATATTGAGCCTTGCAAGGTGAACACTTTAGTCCAGGGACAATAAAAATGCATATGAAGAAATATTATAGGACTGGATGGAATGTTCCAAATAATAGTAAAATTTTATGGCGAATATTTTTGTAAAACATATTAAAACTTTATACTCGTATATCGTTTTCCCTCTTCTTTTTCGAAAGGGAAAAAATAACGAATAAGAAGAAGAGTTATTCCATGAAAGTTTTCTTGGTGAAATTAAGATGGTTTTTCATACGCAAAGTTTACTTTAAAAGTCTTGAATTTGTTGGAGGGAAGGGAAAAAAGCTCCCACTCGCCTTCTCTCAATGAGTGTTTATACTGTTTTATACTTATGGCTCGATTATGGATGGTAACCGAACTTGAGTTGCCGGGTTAAGTGGTAACGCAACTTGAATTAACTAACATTGATATTATGTATTGAAAATGCGATTATGACAGATTGGCAACTAAAAATAATGTAAACAAAGTTTCAAAATATATACGAGGGCTACTATTTATATTTCGAAAATTGGCAACACTAATGTCAATAGCTGAAATCCGCCAACACCATATTGTGAATTCAATCGTGGTCGTAGTTCCGTCGCCGACGAATTCCGTGAAGGTCGTTCAAAATCAGTTGTGACACAAAACATCGATGCAATGCGTGAACCAGTGATGTTAAATAAGATTTGCATTTCGGTATCAAAAAAATATTATTTGAGTACTTTTTTGATCCCGAGAGTACCAAAAATTATTATTTTGTATTTAAATTTTAAAAATTATATAAAATTCATTTAAAAAGAAATAAAAAAAGAATATACATATTGTCGGTTGGTTATTGGTTTGCGGCACAGTATATTCAGCGAACCAATAACCAACCGACGATATGCACATAAGTTGAAATGTTAAAGTTATAAGAAGAAGAGTTTTTAGACTTGGAACTAGAGATGGGCATGTCGTGTTTTTTTAGTGGCACGAACACCCACGAAAAAAATCTGATTTCGTGCGTGTTCGGGTCTTTTCGTGTTGAGCAAAATTGAGACGAAAAACACGAAACGATTTTAGATGTAAAATATGTATGAATCAAAGGTACGTCCAAGTCATAAGCTTTTGCGACAGAGCTTTGTGCTTTCACATTGATGAGATCACAACAGCCAATCAGCTCCCGTCGAAAACGATGGTTGTGGCTTACTTTGCAAAGAAACAAAATAACAAATTGTAAGAGCTTTCAAAGCTGTTTATCTCAAATGCAAATATTATATTAATGTGTGTTTGGTCGCAGTTGCTTTGATGCAGCTACGTCCAAACACACAATCTGTGATATTTGCATTTGTGGTAAACAGCTTTGAAATCTCTTACAATTTGTTTTTGTTTCTTTGCAAAATAAGAGCAAGTATTGTTGTCGCCGAGATCTGGTTGGCTGTTGTGCTCTCGTCGGCTTGAAAGCACAAAAAGCTCTTTATAAAAGTTTGCACATTGTGCATATGGCATGGACGTAGCTGCTTTAAAGCATATTTTTGCCTTCCTAAATAAAGGTAGTTGATTTAATTTAATTTATTTTTTGATTTATCACCTTTTAGCTTAAAAAACTAAGCAGCAACTTAAAATTTGTGGTTTCTTATGTATAGGGTAACCGAAATTAACAGCTGTTAGTTGCTAGTTGCCAACCATAATACCATTTTGGCAACTAGTAACCCAACTGCAGTTCGGTTGCCATCCATAATCGAGCCATTAATTTCCGTTAATTTAATTTAAACTAATAAACTTCACCTTAACTTTATGAACAAGTTCATGTATTATTTACTTTCGTAATTTTTTTTAGAACGTATGATCATTATAAAAATAAATAAAAAATCACCTGTGATAATTATCCCTGAAGTCATATTTAAAATTTAATTTTCCTTTTCTAATTATGCTTGTTATTATTTGTATACAAAATCACTGTGCCCTTTATTCACTACTTTGCAGCACACAATGTGTTTGGTAATGAAAAAATTGCCTTTATAAAGTAAATTGTAAAGAAGAAAATCAACAACTTTTAGAATAATTTACAAAACAATTTTGTGTTAGCAACAACGACTGGAAGTACTGTTTCTACAAAGCGTTCGTTTGTCACGCTTGCTAATGTTTACATAAAAATCAGGGTAGTGTAACATTTTGGTAAGAAAAATCGTAGTCCCAGTAAAAAAAAGCTAAACATGTAAAAAGCACGAAGTAGTTTTGTAGCGATTTCTATATAAATCTAGTTTTTTTATTTTAATGAAATATTAACACGAATATTTTTATTGCTGCTTTTAGTATCGATCGGTCCGTTGAATGTAAATGCTCAGGGGGATCATAAGTGTCATTCCATTAAAAGATAACGATGGTGACAAACATTGAAAAACATTTATGTACGTATAAACCTTCTTACCTTGTTTACATACTTACATACATACATATCAGAGAACAGAAATGAGTCATGAAATAGTGAGTAGAGTTGAATCATGATTTATAATTTCTTGTACTTATGCGCACTCATACTTATTGCAATGTTGTCTATGAATCATACTCACTCGAAAGTTTGAAGTGCGCATCGAACTCATACTTAGCAATATTTATGACGTTGTTGATTTGGACTCTCCTTAACTCAATGTCTATGGACGATGCAAAATAAGTATGATTCACAATGCTAACTTCGCATGTGAACATTAAAGTTCTCATTATTAGTATGTGCTTCTCTCTTGCTTTTTTTGTTTTTTTTTGCATGAATTGAAAAACAACCCTATTTACTACTATTGTATACTACTTGCAAACTCTTTAATGACTAAAACTTTAAATAAACATACATGCATGAGTTGAGGCAGCTGAATCAATATGAGTAGTATAAGTATTTTCCTGAAATTATAAATCAAACTGAGGTGATTTATGAGTGTGAGTGTGGATGACTTTGATGTTGACGTCGCATTCATATTTATTTCAACCTATACTTATAAATCAATGTCATGGTGAGTATGAGTAAATCAGAGTAGTTGATTTTAAATGATGTTTACTCATTTACATTTAAAATTTTATGAGTCAGTATGAATAGCGAAAACATGACTCATTGCGGTTCTCTGATACATATGCACATACAGTTGTGTAATAAACTCTACATACACCTGCACAGAATCAATTTTTACGAAATTTAACAAACCTAAAAAGTATTTTCTATGTGATACTCGTATTACCAGGGAAACCGCAAATATGCAACTGCTTGTTTTTATACCATTTACCGAAAATGGTAAAGGGTAGAGGTGGAAAACTATCGATAGTGTCACTATCGAAAGTTTTCGATAGTTTGAAAAACTTTATCGATATATCGTTTCAAGACTATCGAAAGCTAGAAAAACCATCGATATATCGACGATAATATCGTGATAGTATCGAAGTTGTATGGTTCTCGTATAATCTACGTATTTATTTACACTAAAAATTCAAAACACAGTATTTTTAAACAAAACAAAATAAAATAGAATTTTATTTGTCTGTTCAATAAATAACAAAACTAAAATACTTTTATGATAAATAAGTGTGATGAGTAGAAGAAATTTTCGGTCATCCAGGTATTTTTGTTTATGAAAAGCAACATATTTTCTATTTTTTTGCCTTTAGTGGTGTACCATTTACTATCGATAGTGACTAAAAACTATCGATAATTTTCAAGTATTAATCGATTGCAGAAATAAAACATCGATAGTCACAAAATAAATTAACTATCGATACTATCGATAGTGCCATCGATAGTTTTCCACCCCTAGTAAAGGGTATATATAAGTTTGTCATTCCGTATGTAATTTCCATAATATTCAAATGCGACCCATAAAATATATACATTCTGGGTCCTTATGAATAGGGAAGACGTCGGGTGTAAGTGAAATCTGTTTTCCGAAGCTCCCAGAAAAGCAAGCTAGAGACTTCGGTCTGAGACTGGGGTATCAGAAATTGTCCAAAATAGATTGCTATTGAAAATCAGCGAAATCGAGCAGGCGGTTTCAGAGCTGGAAAACTTAAACTTGATTTTGCCATATAAAAGTAACTAGATAACACAATTTTTTTTATTTTTTTTTTAAATAAACTTATTTTATATTTCAGTACGATTAAAATTTTGTATTAAAAATATAAACAAAAAGTTAAAAAGATGCCTCCAGCGTTGGGAACTTTAACTTTTTTGTTATATAAAAATAACCTATTAAAACTAATTTTTTCCTTTTTATCTTACATTCTTAAAAGAAAAAGATTGGTGAAAGAAATCAGAAAAATTAAAAATTATGATTCCAGGGTTTGGAAACTTACAATTTTTGTGATACATATCGTCCCTACCACACATCAAACTATCCAATATGCAAAATTAATTTATTAGATTCGTTATCTTGGTATCCTAATTTATACGATATGCCTCGTTCCAAAATGCTGAAATTCTCATGGACGATAGGTAACTCAATAAGAAATGTTTTAAGCCTGGCATTTTTAGGAATACGCTGTCTTTAAATTCATAGTTGACGGGTCTTCCCGCTCTTCTGAAAATTACAAATTTGCATATTGGATAGTTTGACGTGGTAAGGACGATATATAAAATTAACTAGGTCTAATAATTTTCTTTTATATACATACATATATATGTGTTAAATACTATCCACGGAATACTGTAGATATACCTATTTAGTTAATACGCTATAATGGCAACACTGACAATATGTGAATGTCAGTGCAATGCTACTATTTCTGACATTTGGTGTATAGATAGTATGAATTAGTTTTAAGTTTTTTTTGAGTCTCCATTCTGAAATTAGCCACGAACGAAATTGGTCATTGATTTTAAATAAAGAATTATAAAACCACACAACGTGCGTTTCATTACCATCGGTCCCCATATATAACAATATGTATATTTTATGTTTTGGAAAAAAAAGTTGGGTGTAGAAAATTAGAAAAATAAAAACCACAGCTCGACAGCTGGAAAATTTAAACTCTTTTTGATATTAAAGTAACTGAATAAACCCAGTATTTTGCTTATTTCTTTCTTTTTGTTCCCTTATATAAGGAACAAGATTGGTATAAGGAACCAAAAAAATCTAAAAGGATGATTACAGGGCTGGGAAAAGTACACTTTTTTTTGATATATACAACTAATTAAATAAATCTAGTTATTTCTTTGGTAATTAAATATATTCTATATTTTAGAAAGAAATAAATTAGTACTCGTACTAAAACGAAAAAAATTTAAATTATGGTTCCAGGGTTGGAAATTAAAAAAAAAAAAATTTGGGTAAAAAAATAACCAAAAATATTTTTTTTTCGGTTAAACATATTTCATGTTTAGGAAGTATATTCTTTAGTCGAAAATAAACCAAGAGGTCACTTACTAAAAATTGCACTATAACAAAAAATTTATAAATTTTATTACAAAACAAATATGTACATATGTATGTACTTATATATATACTGCATATATGTACATACGTTGGTAAAGGGTATATAAAATTCGGCACAGCCGAATATAGCACTCTTACTTGTTATTTATGGATTCAATATTTTTTCGTTTCGTACTCGTATAATAGGAAAAAAAATCAATAGTGCTAAATTGGTCATTGGGCTGCTATGGTACTTTTGACTTTAAAATGGTGCTGAAAAAAGAACAATTGTACCTACTTTTCCATCCCTGATTAGGATTCCAAGTCCTTAGAACTGGAAGAGATATTATTTTTTTAATTTCTGTAAGAGTTATTTAATGAAATTGTAAAAACAAGATGTTAGAAATATATACAACATAATTTTCTTCAGAAGATTCGTGGATATTTTTCAAATATGGAAAAAAACTATACAGTTGTGGTAGGCTTAAGCGCCCTCAATTGCTCACTTTTGCGTGAGTGTGCTCTTCTATATTGAATTGATAAATTAAAAATATACTTTTATTTTTAAATAAGTCAATGTTATTTTTTTATTTTCAAGAGCATATTTTTTTTAATTTTTAGTGCATATTTTATAGTTTTTAGTGCATATTGAATGCGCATAAAACACTTTTTTAGAGCATATTTCTGGTTTCCCTGGTTATGGTTGGTTATAGGTTAAATTTATGCGGCCTTATTTATAAAAAATTTGAAAATTTTATGAAAATTTGTTTTAAAAACCCTTTATATAGCCTTAATAAGTTTTATAAATAAGGCTGATGAAATGCAAGAAAAAAGTGAAAGGTTTTCTCTATTTTGTGCACAAAAAAGTGTACATAACTACAGGGAAAGCACATCTCTAAGAACATCATAGGCGTAGAAAGGCCATTCTGGGGGGTGCAAACAATTGTTGTTGCCACCCTAGGATTATTAAAAATTTCATGTAACTATTTATTTTAATACTACTCATGAAAATCACCAGTCAAAACGTTGTGAGTACGTTTATGCTAAAAAAAAATGTCAAACTTTATTGTGGTGTTGGTAGATTTTAGCTATAGACATTGGTGTCTACAGTTCCCGAAATATAAATAGTAGCCCTTGTAGTAAGTAAACAAACAGTTTTGAGAAAAACTAACAAAAATTGTTGAAGTTTTCAACAATTTCAGTGTTAATTTTTCATTTGTGCATCTGCAACTGTGAGAATAAATTATTTTGACAGTGTAGTGAGCAGTAGAGAAAAATTATTTCACTGAAAAAAAAAAATGCTTTAAATTGTGAACAGTGAAATTGGTGGACACTTCAAAAATCATTGTTGCCGGGTCCGGCCTCGGCAACTGTTATGCAAAATTTGTTACCAATTGTTAAGTACAGGTGAGTCAGTGTCAGTGGCTTGAGAATGCATGTCAGCTGATGGAGTAGTAATCCCCGTTCTTTATTGATACTGGATCGTTATGTTTACGTCATTCTTTTTAAAGCTGATTTAAGTAAGGGCTTCCGTTGACGAATGAATTATTCGAGTAGAATAACGATCCGAAATACATCTATCACTTTGTAGAGAAGTGTTTACCTTGTAATGTTCCCAAACAATTGCATTCTCCTTTTCAATCACCGAAAATGAAGCCGATTAGAAGCTTATGAAATGAATTTGACCAGATTGTCTGAAAGAATAAAATATCTAGCAAGGAAGTTATTTTTGTATAACAACCACAATCCCGCGAAGCGATTAGCTTGTCTGCGGAAAACACTCAGAATCTATGGCGTGAATCGAACCCACGACCTTTTTGAACTGACAGGCTAGCATCGCTACCACTCAGCCACGTAGGCACCTGAGGCTCGAAGAATGGTATAAAATTGGCCCAGAAAATTATTAATGTATCTTTTTAGCCAACCTTAGCACATAAAACAAACCCTAAAGTTAATTGTATGTGGCGTTGGCTGAAGTAGTTAGCACGTTGACTACAAAACCGAAGGTCCTGGGTTCAATCCCTGTATGCGACAGTCATTAAATAACAACACCACGCATTTTTCTGATGTGCATTAGTGTCCCTTTGTGTCAGTTGTTGTAGGAAAGTTCAAGTGATGAAGGCATAGTCACTGGTCACTGAACTATACCGACTTCAGCAGATACTAATCCTAATGTAACATCAGAGCGCCCTCCTTCGTTGTGTAGCAAAATCATCGGCGAAGTAAAATAATCAATAAAATGGCTACAAGACACAGCTTTAAAAAATGAATACGCCCCATTTAACATCAGAGAGGCGCTGCAACACTGCATTATTAAAAACGTGCGAAAAGCAGAGTTGTAAAAGAATGAAGCTTTCCTCTATCTCTTCTTTCACCACCTGTCTTCTCTCTCACTATCCCTTTCCTAAAGAAGGTAACACCTAGTATTAGCAGTAGGCATTAATTGCCTGAGTGTTACTTCTCTTAAAAAAAAAAAAAAAAAAAAAAAAATGGATTTCGACAAGTGTAGATGTTTGACGGATTTTTGGCGCGTAGTATCAATCGTATAAACTTATTGGCATCATGACATACTATTGCAAACGTATCGTAATTTTTCTAAAAATTCACAATAGTGTTTAACCTGCACAACACTTTGTACATAGTGCATTAATATCACAATAGATGTAGAACTGTCAAAATAACTACAAAATGTAAGTAGAATTTACAAATGTAAATATAAAACCAGTGCTCGAATCGTCACATTCGTGATCGTATCGACAATCGTACGAAAGATAATTTCATATTATGTCAATCGTATAAGCTTAGTGGCATCATGACATACGACTGCAAACGTATCGTTATTTTCTTATAAATTCACAATAGTTTTCGAGTTCCACAGCACTGTGAATCGTACATGAAATTCATAATAGATGTCAAAATAATTAAAAAATGTAATTGGATTTTACAAATGTAAATGTTTTATTTAGATTTGAGTGATAGCGGAGAAGATGCAAAATTATGCTGAGGAATCCGAGCACAACATAAGATTTTAAAAGTTTGTTTGGCAATATTTATCCATTATCGCTACATTGTGGCTTTCTAAAGCGGTTTCATTTCAATGAATAGAATTTTTTATGTGTCCTGGATGCATTAAATTTAAAACAATCGGATCCCATAACTGCATGATTGTAGCTTTTCCTTGCGCCTCAATAGGGAGCAAATTTTTGGACATGTTTTGGTGTTCATTCATGTTCTCTGCCAATGTCTCTATATGTCTTAGATTAAATTTATTAAAATTAGTCCTAGAAGAAACATAATTATGCTATGAAAATATAATTGTCCAATTCACAATCTATTTTAGAAGCAGTAGTAGTTTATACAAACGTTGTTGGTAATTTCTATGTAAACATTTGTTTACAAACAATATTTTTACTGAAATTACCAACAACTTATGTACGAACTACGACTCCCACAATAGGTTATGAATTCAGCAAATGTTTTCATTCAAATTTTACTTTATTTACATATTTTACTCAGTCTATATTAAAATTCTTATGTAATCATATTGAATTTTGTTAACGGATGACAGTTCGTATAAAGCTTACGTTCAGTTATACGATCACGATTGCCATAATCTAAATTTTTTATTCACGTATATTATAATCCGACGTGAGGAATTGCACGTTTACGAATGTAACAATTTGGTTCCAGGATTATTATTTTAGTTAAATTCAGATGATAGCTAAGAAAATGTAAAACAAAAACGGGGGCAGCTGACGAATCGGATTTTAGAAATGCGTTTGAACAAAGAACTAAATTTAAAACAATCGGATCCCATAACTGCTTGGCTGTCTGCAACATTTCCTTGCGCCAAGTCTTGGTTTTCATTCATGAACTCTTGTTTTAGAAACAAAATAATAATGGTATAAAAATATAACTTATTCAATGAAGTTTTAGCTTACTTGCTTTTTCTTAAATAAAATTTAAACAAACATTTGTAAATAAATATTCATAAACGAAATTTTAGTTTAAGAAATCATAATTTTACTCAATGTCTGTAGACTTTATTGGGCCACTGTATATATGTATGTATTTGCATTTAATGTCAATCAGCCACTGCGTTAATTTTTCTTTTCGTTGTTTGCTTTCAAGTTCTGTACAAATTGATTCGTTAAAATTTATTTTGTTGTAAACTTCTTTATTGAACACAAACTTTACTTTTTAGTTGTTTTTAGATACTATGATATTTTAATACTAGTAACACTTTTATCTACATAAATGCTATGTGTGCGCTATTTAACTGACAAATATTCACTTGAGAGATAACAGGAGCAGCGTTGTCAGATTGATTTTGACTTTTTCCGCTAATTTCAATGAATATACTACATATCGCTCATTTACTACAATAATGTCATAACTCAAAAAACACGATATTTGCTGAGAGCCAACAAATTTATTCTCAGCTACGAGTACTTTGAAACTCATTTCAGTTTTATATTAAAATTTTGCTGTTATTATTTTAGATGGTACCTTAGCTGGGTAGTAGCGCGTTGAGTACACAACGTGTGATGGATGATACATGTTCAAAACCTGGAAAATATTTTTAAATTCACTAACTACTAGGTGACTTAAATAAAGTCAACCTTAAGTTAGTTGAAAAGTAATGCAGAGTGAGATAATTGACTACCTATTAATTGACTTGAAAATCCAAGTGTCAATCAGTACTAGTTGCAAAATAGTTAGCTTAAAGTTAGTTTAAAGTTAACAGAATTTCCGACATGGTAAGTACTCAAAAAAAAAAAAAAATATACATAAGTAATGGTTTTAATTTTAGCAACTGCGCATAATTATAGCACAAACAATTTGTACGCACACATATTTTCTCTCAAACAACTATGACTTAAGGCTCAGTTACCCGACTCTAATGTAAAGTAACTGCAACGTAGGAAACAGCTGATCGATACTTTTATATGAAAAAGTAGGTTGCGTTACGTTTCACATATATTTTAAACAAATTATGCACAAGTTGATAAATAAGGATAATGATTCTTTTAGGTTTGATAGATTACGTAAACATGTTGCCAAATAAGCCAAAGTAAGTACTTCTCAAGAATAGATTATTTTTGTCTCACGCCTTGTTAAAAACATTAACTTGGTAATCCAGTAGGGAAGAGCTTCCACCAAAAATGCTTAATTCCAAACACAATTACATTGTTTGAAAGAAAATTACAAAAAATTTTTAAGTTCAATTTTATTAAAAAATAAAAATCGCCAACAAATTTATATATCTCCAAAAAAATTGCTATGTCGCCAAATCAAAAATTTAATCACCAAACTGACAACCCTGCATAGTACTGGTAAAAAATACAAAAGCAGAAAGAAAATTTAATGAGTAATTCTGATTGAACATTAGGGTGGGTCAAAAACATTATGAAATAAAGTGACTCGTTTTTATACTTTTACGATTTTAAGTTTATAAATGTAAAATATGTGAAATATGTGTTTATACATGAATATCAGGTGCTTATATGATGCTACCGTCTCCAAAATAATTAAGTCTCTGGCTTTTAAGCGGCACATGTGTTTCAGATTACCGTGAGCATCTGCCTTTACGGCCTTATCTCACGGTGGTGCACCCTTTAGAATGAACCAATATGCCCATTCCTCAGGGCACATAGGTTACAATCTTTGAATATAGTTATCCCTGTACTAAGTTCAAGTACCTAACTGAGGTACTTTGAGCTATCTAAACTCTGCTATTATGTCCGTGTCCATAGCAGCTTCTGTTGTATGGCAACAGCACCTAGAGTAGTGTCTGGCTGACCGCGTCACGCCAATCACTTGCATTGATTTAACACTGGGAAGCCAATACTATTCTCCCAGCGTTTTGGTAGCAACCACAGCCACCACATACGATTCTCCAAGTTCTCACGCCGCGAATGTAGTTGCCTACAATCACAGCGAGGTCTCCAAGAGAATACCTCAACCATTGCCGGCACAGCTCAACCATTCATCAGAGATGGACGCATGCCTGTGTCGCCAACAATCCAGTGTGTACTCCACACTGATCAAAATCATCCCTTTAGCCCCCTTGGGGTAGGACGAACTCCACCTTTTAGCAAAGGATCCTGGCGACAGCTACATACACACAAACTCCTAGAGAAGCTCGACTGTCGGGCAACCGGCATCCGTGGAATCAGAAGTAGCATCTGGTCAGACCTCGAAGTTCTACCACAAGGGCTTCACCTCTATCGTCTTGTGAACTCAGGGGCAGTTCCAGGCAGGGAAGGAAAATGACATCTTGGATTTTGTACCAACTGTGAAAACAAAATGTACTTTTTGACCATTCTTTTAATATTTATTAATAAGAGCGGAAACGTAAAAAAATGTGTAAAAATTCAGAAGTAAACAATAAAAAACAGAAACTTAACAAAAGTGTGTATAAAAATTCAGTATAAAAAATTAAAAATAACATAAAAAAATAATAAATATTACATTCATAAGGGTACATTCGTAGATTAGACTTGTTAGAGATCGGTTATCCTAAATAAAACACACACAAAAAAATTAAAGACAACATACGCAAAATTAATGTTACCATATCATCGGTTGGTTTCTGGTTTGCTGCAGACATAATCAGGCTTATCATAAATAAATTTTCACATGGAAATTTCCGAACGTGTGAACAATTGGTATCAAAAAACTTCGAACTATGGCAAAATATTTTGACAATTTACGAAGAAAATTATTCACAAAGATTTGTCTATTGGAAAAAGTGGAAATATGTAAGTTTTCAATTTCATGGGAATTGATGATACAACCTAAAATCCATGTGAACAAAAAATTTCATTCGGAAATTTTCACATGTGGAATTCATGATAAGGCTGAATGTATTTTCTATATAATGTGCCCCAAACCAGAAACAAACCGACGATGTAGTGAAACATTGGAATTTTTAAATTGTACCAAGCAACTCGCGGAAGGACCACGGTACCAACGAGGTCAAAAATGTACCATAAAAAGTACAATTGTACCATGATTTCCATCCATGGCTCCAGGTGACGCTGTACTGGTTGACATAAAGATACCGGTTTTCCTTTTGTGTACATCCTTTGCGCTGTTGCCGAAGATCGGCTAGTAATACATAAGTTCTATGGGTAATGTACCAAAGGTACGTCAACGGAAAAAGCCACATCACCATAGCTGTGGCCCCGGGATTGCCACACCCGTAGTCAGAAATAGACTCCCTTGAGGGACCCTCTTTTAGGCGACAAATGCAGCTAGCGGTATTTGGGTGCCCCTGTGGCTGAGTGGTAGCGATGCTAGCCTATCAGTACAGAGGTCGTGGGTTCGATTCCCGCCATAGACCGTGAGTGTTTTCTGCAAACAAGCTAATCGCTTCGCCGATTGGGTTGTGTATGTTGAAAAAAATCGTCTGTTGTGGTGAATGTGAAAGTGGCACAATATATTTTTGTGTTATTTGAATCGCGAACCACTTTAATGGTTAGGTATGCTACATATTAAATATTTATCGCGTCATTATTAACATTATATCAAACATCAAATATAATCATTAAATACAGTTTGTTTATTCTATGGCCCGTTAAGGTTTAATTATTATCAGCAAATAATAAAACTGAGTCCGAATTAAAATATTTAGTGTTACCTAAATCTCTGCTTATTGCGAACGTTGTGTGTCAAGTGGTTATTCTAAGATTTTAAATAAAAAAAAAAAACACTTTAATAAAATGTTTTTTAAAGGTATAAAAGTGCATTCACGCAAAAGGGAGACTTTTTGCTTCGGTTTTAAGAGTGTGTTCGATTTACTGATAATCAAATATTGAATATTATTGAAATGTTTTCCAAGAAAATTTTCTTAATATTTAAATATTTTTTTTGTGTTTGTTGTTTTTAAATTTTTTCTCAAACATACATACACACTACATATATCGTCGCCCCAGAATAGTTTTACTCCAGCGACCATTAAAAAAATGAGTTAGGTACGGAATATCTATATCGAGCCATAACCGCCAAAATAGCTTAAGCGACACATTTTTCGGACTTTGTTTTTTCGACGAAAATCGACTATTCGTGATCGCAAATAATCAATTTTGGTCAAAAAATGAAGTTCGAAAATTTTGTCGCTTAAGCTATTTTGGCGATGACACGATAGTTTGGATACCATCTTTCTGAATTAAAACCCCGTTTCACGAAATTTATTATGGTTTCTGAGATATGAAGCATTGATTTTGCTACATATCCATTATTTTTAGGTTTAATAAGTATTGTTTTGCTGTACACGCCACTGTTTGGCGATTGCGTCAAATTCTTCATACAAAAACCTACGAAGTAAAGTTAAAGGCTGAGTTACCCGACTGTAATGTAAAGTAACTGCAAAGTAGGAAACAGCTGATCGATACTTTTGGATGAAAAGTAGGTTACTTTACATTACATCTCTATAACCATTTGCATTACTTTTCACATAACAATATCGATCAGCTGTTTCCTACTGTTGCTGTTACTTTACATTACAGTCGGAGAACTGAGTCTTGTTTTGCTTCATTGCTACGAAAAATGAATAATAAAAAAAGAAGGTGCCGTAAGAAAAATTCAACCGCGACTGTTGAGCAAAAACATCATCATCATCCCAGACGCAGCCGCCAATAACATGTTTTAATATAAACTTATTAAACACTAAAGTAAAATCTGTGGTCAAAAGATAAGCTGATTCTGAGTTAATGTTAGCGCCAAAATCTGCATATTTGAAAGTACCCCTGCGCAAAATCTCTGTTAATTTGTGCGATTTTTCAAGAAGTTATAGAAAAATGAATTGCGTCTTATCTTTTTAGGGTTCCGTGCACCAAAAGTGAAAAGGAACCCTATTGTTTTCGCTACGCTGTCCGTCTGTCCGTCACAGGCTATTTTCTCGAGAACCGTAACAGCTACGGACTAAAATTTGGACAGAGTGTGTAGACCCTTGGCCGCTACAACAACAAATACATGAGAGTTGGAAACTAAAGGGTCTTCCAAAACGAGCAACGAAAAATTTTAAAATCCCCTGTAATATACATACAATTGTAAGGTTGGTGTATTTTTATACAGACTACAACAATTAACACTAAAATTAAAAAAAAATTAAATTAAAGGCTGTTCCGTCAGTTAATGCATGTAATTTTGACAACTTGCTGCATCTTGGAAACCGTAAGAGCCAAACTCTTGAAATTTTCAAAAACGGTAAAACAAAAAAATCCCAAAATTATAAAATCGCCCAACCGAAAAAAATCGCCAAAAACAAAAAAAAATCGCAAAAACGAAAAAAGCGCCCAATTAAAAAAAATTCTAAAACGAAAATAAATCGCGAAAAACCGGAAAAATCGCCAAAATGAAAAAAATCGCCAAAATTAAAAAAATCGCCAAAATGAAAAAAATCGCCAAAATAGAAAAAAATCGCCAAAACGAGAAAAAAGCAAAAAAGAAAACAAACAAAAATAATTTCAGCTAAAAAAACGTTAAAAAATGCTCAAAGCCCAATGCACGGAACCCTTCGTGCGCGAGTTAAAGTCGCACTTTACTGAATTTTTTATAATTTTTATCTCATTTGGAATAATAGCTTAATTTAGGTTATACTTTAGTATATTTCAACCTAAATGTATTAATTATAGTGTGTAAATGTTCCCAGCAAAAAATGTCAAAAAAGGTAATCGGGTTTGGATTAAGCATTTTTAGTGGAAGCTGTCCTTTACTGGATTACCAACTTAATGATTTTAACAAGGCGTGAGACTAAAATAATCGATTCTTGAGAAGTACTTACTTTTTTATTTCTATTTAATCTAAAAAAATTATTCTCCTCATTTAGCAACTTGTACATAATTTGTTTAAATTTTGGGTAATGTGTTTTGTAAGCGAGTAATGAAATTTGGTAATCAAGAAAGTAAGTCATTGTATGGCAAGTAGTAATGTGTAATGTAATGTAATGTAATAATAATGTGTAATTTTTTGCTGGATTAAGAGAGATTTAACTATAAAAGAAATAAATTTCTGAAAATCCACTTGAACCTTTAAAAGTGCGCTCTCCTGCAAAACAGTCAAACATGACTTAAGTCACAAGAATAAAAGAAATCTTAACTATGCATATTTGAGTATAACTTGACTTACAGTAGAATCCCGATTATCCGAACACCGATTATCCGGACTCATCATTCCAAACAAAAATTAAATTACATAGGTATTATGTAATTCATTATCTATCGTTATAGCTCATTTTTTGTATATCGTATTATCTAAACGACTAAAATTTAAATAAAAATTGACAAATGACAAACCTGACAAATTTATATGTATGTAAATTGATTTTTTGATTTGATTTGCTTTGAAATCGATTATACGAATTATTTGATCCGAATAATCGGGACTCTACTGTACTTGTTTTTCTTGTATAAGTATGTAAGCGGATCGATAGTTAAAAATATGACGGCGGCGGGTTCTTGGTCGGCGTTAAACGATCGACTTATTTCTCTCAACAGCGAGAAAAATAAACAAAACAACAAAATTCTCATTTCACAGCAGTAAAGTATACGTATGGAGCACAAAAAGCTACTTTTTGAAAATAAATTAAGAAAAGTGGCGTATGCGGCAAAAAACGTGTATAAAGTAATATGTACATACATATTCACAAAAATTTAAATTTTTCTTCAAAACATGTGTCGGAAACAGTGGTGCATATAATAAAAAGAAATCCATAGGGTATATTTTGAGGAAACTTCATGTAAACCTCCTGTGATGTTTTTCTCCACTCCAACTTTGTGGCGTATGGGCCAAACCAATTCTGAGGCGACGATATATGGATGTATACGTGCATATGTATGTATGTATATTAAAATGCTTTTTGACTTAATTAAAACTTAATTTTTTTAATTTTATTAACCTTCACTTGCAGTCATCAAGTTTAAAAATTGATAAGAAAATTTTCCGAATTAAATTTAAACGGCTTATCATTCTTTAAATTTAATGCAAATGACGCAATGTGTGTACATATGTATGTATGTATGTACCATATATATATTTTTTTTAATTTCTAGAGAAGTATTTATATGTAGTAAATTTGATTTATAAATTATAATCGAATAGCATTAGCCCTTATTCCTGAGCTCTCCTTTACAGAGAGAACGGCGCGAGGTTATAAGAAAAATCGTATATTCAAATAATTAAATTTTGCAGTAAAATTACTCATTTTTATTTCCAAAGTACAGCGTAAAAAAATTATGCCTGTAACTTAAGGTACGTTCACACTTGTGCAAAACATTTGAATTAAAAAACGTAATCACTAAATACATACTTACTTACTTTCTAGGGCATTGTCTATTAGTTATGTATGAAACTGTTTAACTTAATAAACACGTGTCTGTATCAAAAGGTTTTTCATTAGTACTTAGTGGTTACGCCTTTTTGCTACAATTTTTGCACAAGTGTGAACGTACCTGTAGAATAAAAATTAAACAAATTACAAATTTTTTTAAATAAACTTTCGGCAGTGGCAGGTAATTTTTCTATTCGATATCAAAAATATTGCATGGTGAGAAAGAAAGTGAAAGAGAGAGAGAGAGAGAGAGCGAGCGAGAGATAGAGTCCTCTTTGGATATATGATAAGTAGGTCAGCATTTTTCCAGCTACAAAATTTAGCTGTAAAGTTTTCGATTTAGAAGTTAGCATTTTCTTCAGCATTTCTCAATTATTTATTTAGCATTTTTTTTTAATAATATAATCTACACAATTTTTATCAAACGGTAGTCTTAAAATTTCTTCTTCTATCCGCTTAACTCCTATCGAAGCATAGGGCCTCAGTCTTAAAACTGCATTTTTTTTGTAATACATGTATTTATTTATTGTATCTTCAAAAATTAACTATCAATAAGTATTCAAATCCTAAATCAAAATATTAATTATTAGGCCCGTCCATTATCGGACATAAACTTAGTAAGAGTAATTAGTAATACATAAGAGTCGTACTAAGGGGGAAAAAATATTTTCAAGCAGTTTCATCTGAAGTGTTGTATATTAATTTACAGTAACCGAAGTGGCTATTTTTACAAAAAAAATATAAGCTTGAAATCCTACGTGATAATTCATAACAATTTATTTCGGTTATTTAAACTGAGAAGTTTGTTATTTTTAAACATAATTATATATTATTGATTCAGTAACTATTTTAAATTACATTACCTTAGGTTGTTCAGCTAAATTACAAAAACGACATACAGAATTTCCTTAATATCAAAAAAAAATTGACATTAACCTTAAACTTGACAGATGTGTTTCAGATTAACGTGAGCTCCTGCCTTTACGGCCTTATCTCACGGTGGTCTAAACACCGGGTGTATGTAAGACGCCAACCATCGCCCCCATACACCCTTTAGAATGAACCATGTGCCCACTCCACAAAGCACATAGCTTGCAATCTTTGAATATATGTAGTTATCCCTGTACTATGTTCAAGTACCTTGGTGAGGTACTTTGAGCTATCTAAACTCTGCTGTTATGTCCGTGCCCATAGCTGCTTCTGCTGTATCCCTTTAACCCCCTGGAGGGCGTAAAAAATATAAAAAAAAATTATTACACCTGGTTAATTTTGTATATCACAAAAAGTGTACGTTTCCCAACCCTGGAATCATAATTTAAAATTTTTCTGATTTCTTACACCAATCTTTTTCTTTTAATAATTTAAGATCTTTTAAATTTATAGATAAAAAGGAAAAATTAGTTTTAGTAGGTTATTTTTATATAACAAAAATTTTAAAGTTCCCAACCCTGGTAACGCCTTTTTGATTTTTTTAATTTTTTTTTCATATTTTTAATACAAATTTTATTCGTACTGAAATATAAAATAAGTATATTTAACAAAAAAATTAAAAAAATTGTACAATCTAGTTACTTTTATATGGCAAAATCAAGTTTCAGTTTTCCAGCTCTGAAACCGTCTGTTGGATTTTGCTGATTTTCAATACCAATCTAAGTTGGACCATATTTGACACACCAGTCCAAGAACGAAGTCTCTAGCTTTTCTGGGAGCTTCGGAAAACCGATTTCACGTACACCAGACGGACCGACGGACGGACATCGCTTATTCGTCTTCCCTATTCATAAGGACCCAGAATATATACATTTTATGGATCGCATATGAATATTATGGAAATTACACACGGAATGACAAACCTATATATACCCTTTTCCATTTTTGGTAAAGGGTATAATTAAGAATTAGCGAGGGGACCAAAATGTATGGAAATTTTACGAATTAACGAGATTTTTTCAAGGGACCGACAGTTTATTACGAATTATCGGGAATTACGATTTATCGGGGTACGAATTATCGGGATTTGACTGTATTTTCAAACTTGGAAATTACTTGAAATAATTTTTTAATTCAGCTTTGTTTCCAGTTAAATTTCAAGTGCTTGAATTTTATTTTTTTGAGTGCTTATTGGTTATCGTCTTTTGAACTCAGGGAAGTTCCAGGTGGCGCTGCACCTGGACCTGTTTCCTTTTATAAATATGTGCACACCCGTTGCTCTGTGGCCAGAGATTGGGTGGTAACACATAAGTTTTATGGATAAAGTACCAAAGGTACCTCAACAGAAAAAAAACACATTACCTCAGCTAGGGCTCCGGTATTGCCAACATCCGTAATCAAAAATAGATCCCCCTGGAGGGCGTCAACTTAACAGTTGTGTTTCAGATTATCGTGAGCACCTGCCATTACGGACTTATCTCACAGTGGTTTAAACACCGGGTGTAGGTAATACGCTAACCATCGCCCCCTTGCACCTTTTTAGAATGAACCTTCGATCATAGTTGTTATCCCTGTACTACGTCAAGCACCTCGCTGAGGTGCTCAGAGCTATCTAAACTCTTTATGCCGTAATGACTTTGTCAAAACAGTACTATCTGTTGAATGGCAATAGCACCTAGAATAGTGTCTGGCTGATCGCGTCAGACCAACCACTAGCATTGGCCTAACAGTAGAAAGCCAAGACTATTCTCCCAGCGATTTTGGTGGCATCCAACAACTACCACGTTAAATTCTCAAAGTTCTCACGCTAAGGTGTTGTGGATACACCAATAGTGAGGTCCCTAAGAGAATACCTCAATCATTGCCGGGACAGCTCAACCACTCATCCGAAATGAGTGTATGCACTGTTTAAAAAAGAATTGAAAACAATTTTATTTTAACCCGCACTGGGCCTATCAGGGATGACATTGCATTTTTGTTCTTCCTGCCAACTCCGCAGCACTGGCAACTTTGCAGCTAAGGCACTCATTCGAGATGAGTGGTTGAGCTGTGTCCCTTAAACCCCGTGGGGTAGGACGAACTCGGCGTTTCAGCAAACTATCCTGACGACCGCTACATACACTCAACTTCAGAGCAGCTCGACTGTCGGGTAGTGCTGGGATACTATCGATAGTACTATCGATAATATCGATAGTTTTCAAACATCGAAAATATCGATAGGAAAAAATATCGATATCGATATTATTTAAAATGCAGTTTTGAAAACGTGAGATGTTATAAAAAATTTTTAACTGACATCAGCACAACTTTTGGAAAACTGTCGCCCAAATTAAAGTTCGTAGATACATACATTCATACATATTAAAATAAACATAAGGCTATAAACTTTCAATAAAGTGATAAAAAATACATGTAACCTGATGAAAAATTAGTTATATTTTTCTTTCTCAAGTACAGACATTCAGTCGATAGTAATATCGATAGTATCGATAGTGAAATCTGATCTATCGATATATATCGATAGCCGAAAATATCGATAGTATCCCAGCACTACTGTCGGGCAACCGGCACCCGTGGTACCAGAGACAAGATTTGGTGATACCTCGAAGTTCCACCATAAAGGCTTCACCTCTATCATCTTTTGAACTCAGGGTAGTTCTAGGTGACGCTGCACCTAACTGACATCAACAGGAACCTGTCTTCCTTTTATAAATATGTGCACATCTTTTGCTCTGTTGCCAGAGATCAGGTAGTAACACATAAGTTCTATGGGTAGTGTACCAAAGGTACGTCAATGGAAAAAGCCACATTACCCCAGCTGGGGCCCCGGGGTTGCCAAGCCCGTAGTAAAAAATTTACTCCCCTGGGGGGAAGAAAACGTAAACTTGGCAATTGAAATTGCTTAGGTTTATCTATGAATCCTATTTTTAAAACTAAGCTAATATTTTCTAGTGTTTTCTCACTGCTATTTCTTACGCCAATATATCTAGTTAATTAACTGATGTATACATTTATTTATGTTTAAATTAAATTAATAGCCTTTTTAATTCTCTTTACAGCCAAAATTTCGCTGATACTTTATATTTTCGCCATTTTTCTTTTTTCCCCTCCACATCTTACGGCCGCTAATATGCCGGACACGGAATTTAATAAGGGCCTGGAAACCTTTGGTATTCGCCTATTCTCTGAATTGGTAAAGACTAATCGCGGAAAAAATATCGTCTTTTCCCCCTTCTCCATACAAACATGCATCGCCATGGCACGTATGGGGGCAGAGGGTAATACTGCTCTGGAAATGGATCAAGGCTTAGCTCTAAGCGCACAGAATCCCGAAGATTTGGCCAATAAATATCACGCTATATTGGCTCGATATGAGAATAGTCCGATTCTAAAAATTGCAAACAAAATTTTTATAATGCAAGGTTATGAAATTCTGGAAAACTTCAATGAATTGTTAACCAAACAATTTTTCTCATCGGTTGATGCTGTAAATTTTGCCAATGGCGTCACAGCTGCCGGGGCCATAAACAGCTGGGTGGAAGGCAAAACCAACAATTTGATTAAAGATTTGGTGTCACCGAAATCCTTTGATGCCAACACACGTTTGGTGCTGGTAAATGCCATACATTTTAGAGGCGACTGGGTATATCAATTCCCTGCTCATGGCACTCGTACCATGGATTTCTATTTGGATGAGATTAGAACAACTAAAGTGCAAATGATGCGTGTAAAAGAGAATTTCATGTATGGTGAATATCCTGAATTGGATGCCACTGCTTTGGAAATGGGTTATAAGGATTCGGATCTCTCTATGTTGATTATTTTACCCAACTCACGTAACGGTTTGGTTGACTTGGAGAGCAAATTGCAAAACGTTTCCTTGTCTGACATAACACGCAGGATGTACTCTACAAAAGTTATTGTCGATATGCCAAAATTCAAGGCCGAATTTCAAGCAGAATTGTCGGATCCTTTGCATAAGGTAGATAATTGTTTCCGCTTTTTTATTGAACTCTGTAAAACTAAAATTTTAATTAATTTAAAGATGGGCATGACGCGAATGTTTTCAAGGAACGCTGAATTCAGTAAGATGTTAAAATCCGCTGAAAGATTAGAAGTTTCTTCGGTTATCCACAAAGCTTTTATTGAGGTCAATGAAAGAGGCACTGAGGCAGCCGCTGCTACCGGTAAGTAGATTTATTTTTCCGCTGTTTTTACGTAAGGTCGTGGTGTTAATGGTTCTTAGTTTTGACTAAACATTTTTTGTCCTTGTCTTTAAACTGCTTGCATGATTTTCGTTCACATGCATAAATAATAAATTGGTAAGAAAGTCTCTCTTGGCGTGAAAGATTTCAACAAGCAAGTTATAAAATAATTCCCATGATACAATTATACAGGTAACCGTGAAGCGCCAGCTGTTTTGCTTGTTTCGTGATGTGATCTGCCAAATTTTGTTTATGTTTTACCAACACAAGTACATGTATCTTGTTTTCTCTTCGTTTTTTGACAGTTTTCATCACAAAACAGCAATAATAATCACTGCTGTTTCATTTGTTGTAAATTTTTTGTAGATTCGCGGCTACCTGTATTATTGTATCATGATAATTCCCTTAAGAACATAACAAATTAATGTGCTTTTAAAAGCTTCATCTCCTGTATGTAAAGGAACTTTAACGTAAATTTCAAAACTGACATAATACAACCACTTACATAATGCATTAAATACATTCACGACTGCAGGCTACCGACTACAATCTGTCACAAATAGAATACTTGTGTATGTTTATAAAAATTTAAAGCGCGAGAACTCAGAAGACCTTTTTACTTCAAGCCTTATTAAAGGGCTGCATAAGCATTTTTTGATTCAATAAGTATTTTTACGGGCATCTAACTGCTAAAGAATGCCTTATAGAAGGCCTCGGCTCTTCCACATTTCTTTCCACGGGGAGGGATTTTTATTTATTTTTTGCCAAAACAAAAGTAAAAGTCATTAGTATGAAGGCCTTTCAAAATCTCTGGCGAAAGAAGCCAAAACGGAAGGACTATCCCGTAATGACAACGTGTTTGAAAAAATATAGGAGTGTGGAGCAAGTCGTGCGGTCTTCATCCAAAGAAGGAGTACATAGGCCTTCTGGAAGGCATCAGTGCTTCTATACGACTATTAGCTGTCGCTAAATAAGACTTATTTTTATTTTGGTAATGCCGGCCATACACTACACAAGTTCACTGCACAAGTCTGGCACTGTACAGTGCGTTTGTGTAGTGTATGGGGGTGGTTGTGCTACCACAAAGCACACAGATACATATGTTACGAGACGGAAGATAATTGTGTCTCGGTCACAACGAGTCTGTGTCTTCTTAAATTTTTCTTTTGTAGTGGCGTATTTTAATTTTAATTTTTTTATTTTGTGTCCTCATTCGCTATGCGATTTTTGTAATTAAAAGGTTAAAATTAATATTTGTGAACTAAAAAGCTTAAAGTTAAATCAGGGATCTAATCGTCGCTTACGATAACGAGTTCATTCTATCACTTTTTTTCACTTTGAGATTATCGCATTAGATATCGAACCATATTATTACATTATTCGATAGCGAATGCCATAATCTCAAACTGAAAGCTCGTAATCGAAAGCGACGATTAGACCCCCGGGAATCATTTAAAAACAAATCTTAACCATTTTTTTAACATTCTGTTTTTTAATTCAACACAACAAATTCCTTGATTAAATTTTGTACAAATGTTCACTTGTTCAAATGTATTTTAATTTTATACTTTGTGGTCTCATTCGCTGTGTGCTTTTTGGAAGTAATTGGTAAAAATCAATATTTTTCAATGAAAATGCTTAAAATGAAGTCTGAAATTATTTGGAAACTAATTTTAATCACTTTTTTAAATGCGGCTTAGATTATTAATAGCCTCACGCGATGAGTTTACGAATAATAAGCGTTGTTTTTGTTTCATTTGCATTCAGGTCAAAGACTTTTTAATTAAAAAAAATTGGTCTGCCACAGACAAACTCATCGATATATTATACTTTAATATCTGAATGTAAATACTGAAGTTATGACAAATTTAAAAAGGTGAACCGTACGGTCTGCAACAATGAATTTATAAAAGCATTTTTTTTAAAGTTGTGCTGTAATTATCGAAATACTTTTTTAGCAAAAGTTTTATGATTTTTTCGCGAGCTTTAAATTTCTAACATTAGGGTGTTACATTAGGGTGGTAGGAAATGAGATTTGGGGGGTAAGTACTAGAAGTACAAAAATATTGGCCTCCCTGAGACAAAAAAAAATTCGCTATATCAAACTTTAATATCGGACTGTAAATATGGAAGATATAACGAAAAAACAAAAGGCGACCCCTACGTTCGGGGGTCGTTTTTTTTTTGTAATGTCCTTGGAACAATACTTTATACTCGCTGGTGTACGGAGAACTTTTTTTTTTGTACATATGTAGTTCTTTTTGACATTAAAAAGTAAATTAATGGAAAAGTCTGTGTAAATGAAAAAGTCCATGGATATTAATTCACAACCAGAAATATCGCAATGTCCATTGACATTAGGACATTGTGGCAATGGATGTAATGACACTTTTTGGAGTTTCGTAACGACCAGGGACACTATGACATGTGTTCTTTGTCATAACGTCCATGGACATTACTAGCGGTCTCCACTAGCCATGAACTTGGTATGGGCATCATGTCGGACATCGCAAATGGCTAATGGAGACCGCTCATGTCTAACTTTCGTCCATGCTCTGACATGGATGCCCGAACACATGTCTGAGCAACAATGTTCGCCATGAGATTCTCAGTCCGCAACCATTTGCAATAGAAAGAAAAGAGACAGAACAAAATTTGGTAAATATTCCATCTTTATGGCACTAGCGCAAAACACTTTGATAGCACTGAACATGGACATCGCACGTATTCACCACAACAAAGAAGTTGATGATTTTTTTTAACCAGTTGCCGGCGTCATGTTCATGTCATGTCCAAGTCGATGGCTAGTGGAGATGCAGGGTTATGTGCTTGGACGTGTGTCATGCTACCGTTAGATTTATTACTTTTTCAAAGTTTTCAGATTTTTTTTGTGCTTATTTTTCCAGTCTTCTTTAACAATTTTCAAATTTAACGCGTCATTATAAAATCACCGTTACGTTTTTAATTAATCCGTGAAATCACTGCCTTTGGCCCCTCTGTGCAATGTCACAAAATGGCAAAATGTGTTCGAAGCTTATCACACACGGCAAGTTTAGTTAAGCAACCTTTTAGTTCATGGTAGAGAGAGAGAGAGAGAGGAAAATGTGAAGGCTTACCTCTTCATTGTCTTTTGCTCTCTCTCTCTTCCATAAACTCAAAAGTTGATTGACTAAAGTTGCCGTGTGTTAACCCAGTCTTAAGAATTTCCGACTGTGCAAGTAGGCGTTTATGCAATTGTTATCATTTACACTCGAGACAACAATTGACAACAGTTTAAATATTTTGTATTAAGCGAAACAATTTCCAGTTTTCCCTAATGTAATAGAATAAGAGTATGTACGGCGAATTGTCTGAAATCATTTCCATTTTAGTACAAAAGTACAAAAAAAAGCTTAAAAATGAAGAAGAATATTTTATGAATTGATCAGCCAACACCAAATTTAGCTAAATATCTTAAAAATTTTTTCGGACTCAGGACTTTGGACTGTAGTACAAATTGCATAATCTACCGAATAAAGTTTTAATATTGTGTTGTGTTTTTCACCAAGAGCACTCACTTTCAGCCAAATAAAAAAATTTTAATTTTATTACTTTTATACATATAATCAAAATGCACAAAACATTTGTATGCGTGTGTATGCTTTTGCAATCAGTTTCTAAATACAATATCCCAATTACTTTAATACAAACTAATCTAATTATGAAATGATTTAAAGCTATCATTTATTTTTGTTAACAGTATAGTAAGATTAATTTAAATCACCTCTATTCACCTGAATATAAATGTATGTACATATGAAACATTTGTCTTTTGTCTTTACACCTGCATGTCTTTCAGGCATGACCATACGAAAGAAACGGGCTGTTGAAGATTTTGCACAAATTAAGGAGTTCAACATTGAACATACGTTTGTGTTTAAAATCCTACAAAAAACTCCATCTGCAACATCATCCTCTGCCTCAAATTTGGTTTTGTTTGCGGGAAAAATTGAAAAAATTGGTGATTTGCTTTTGTCTGCTACAACTAATTTAAATGAAATAAAAGATGAACTTTAATTAAAAAAATATTAAAAAAAAAAATCAATATGAATAACAAGGCGTATAAAAATAATACTTTATTCAAAAACTCGACAAAACATATGTTATTAATTTATTTAAAATAATTTTTATGTATATTTTCGTTTAATTTTGATACTAAGTTTAAGGATATTTTTTTTTTAATTTTCCGTATCAGATCTTCTTTAATAACTTTCTTGTACTTGTCCATGCCTATGAAAAAAAATACAGTTTAAAGTAAATACATACTATGTTTTTTCTTAATTTTATTAAAATTTTCAGGACTGAATAACCATTTCCTTGCGCCTGGCCTACAAATGGCAGAGACGTTTTTAGTAAATAGGCCGTTTTTGTATTTTATTAAAAGTTTGAAAAATGTAATTTTTAATGGAAATATGAAACAGTTTTAATAAAAAAAATTTACAAAACTAGAAAGAAGTTTCGTCTGAAATGTGCACATATGTATATACGAGGGCGGTTCGAAAACTTCTTAGCCTAGCACAAAAAGCGCGGTATAAACAGAAAAAAGTTAAGTGTTTTGGAAACTTCCATCTCTGCTATGAACACATGTTAAATTTTGTTTCGATCTGGCAACTCCTTCATATAGAAACAGGTGTTCACAAAAGACGCATCCGCGATTTTTTAACAATGGAAAAATTAGAAATGCGTGGTGTCATTAAATATTTACATAAAAAAGGTTTATCGAGACAAGAAATTCATAATGATATGGTGAATGAGTTAGGTGAAAGTGCTCCTTCATATGCAACAGTAAAAAATTGGGTTGCTGAATTTAAACGTGGTCGTACAAGCATTGAATATGAACCACGTAGTGGACGTCCAAAAACAGCAACAACAACAGAAATTGTAGCCAAAGTGCATGATATGGCATTAAATGATCGATGAATAAAAGTGCGTGAAATAGCTAATATCATGGGCATCTCAAATGATCGAGTCCATTTAATTTTGCATGAAGAACTACAGATGAAAAAGCTTTCTGCTAGATGGGTGCCGCATTTGTTAACAGTCGACCAAAAACGCATAAGAATGAATATTTCTCAAGCTTGTTTGGATCGTTTTAAGCGAAATAAAATGGATTTTAAGCACCGTTTCATAACTGTTGATGAGACATGGATCCACCACTATACACCAGAGACAAAAGAACAATACAAACAATGGACTGAAGCTGGAGGAAGTGCCCCAAAGAAGGCAAAACAATTCAATCGGCTGGTAAGGTTATGGCATTGGTTTTTTGGGACTTCAAAGGTATTTTGTTGATTGACTATCTGCAAAAGGGTAAAACAATAAATTCAGAGTACTATTGCAACCTTTTGGATCAATTAAATGTACAAATTCGAGAAAAACGTCCTGGATTACAACACAAAAAAATAATTTTTCATCAAGACAACGCACCAGCGCACAAAAGTGTTTTAACAATGGCTAAAATCAACGAATTAAAGTACGAGTTGCTTGACCACCCACCTCATTCTCCTGATTTGGCTCCCAGTGACTTTTACTATCTAAAAAAATTCCTTGCTGGCAAGCGTTTTACCTCAAATGAAGATGCAATTACAGTTGTAAACCACTATTTTGAAGACCTTGAGGAAAACTATTTTAATCAAGGGATAGAATTGCTAGAAAAGCGTTGGACTAAGTGTATTGAAGTTTCAGGAGATTATATTGAAAAATAAAAATATTTTTTAAAAACTAACTATTCTCTTTCATTGATAGGCTAAGAAGTTTCCGAACCGCCCTCGTATATTTTTGTAACATAATCAAGAAGTTTTTAAAAAGCAATTGCTGTTTGTCACCGTATCAATTCAAGAGAGCTTCAAATTTTCGTCATATATGAAATATAAATTTACATTTAATACGAGCAAATCAAATTTTGTTAAACTGGCGTCATTTTCAACATTGTTGAGTATATTTGATCGATACAAGTACTTTTTACCCATACCTACTCGGTAGTAAAGTATCGATACCAAAAGTATTTGGTTTCTAAGAAAAAGTATCGAGTACTTACTTGTATTTACTCGTATCGTTTCATCCCTACTGATGCTCACTGTTTAAAAAACACTACAGACTCACTGCCTTTACTTAATTACTTCTTATCGTTATTATCGACCGCAAAATGTCTTTACTTTCACTCCACTATTATCTGATTCACACTGATTGCCTCTCACATAGGGTACCACCTTTTCTAGAATGTCCGCCATGTGCTTATATATGGCGTAATGAAATGTGTGCACTTAGTACAGCCAAATGTAGGACACTGTATTGCTGCGTACAGATGTTGCTGTTATGCGCACGTTACCATCTCTGGTGTTGTTTACTATTGGTAGCCAAGTGATCAAACAGTCTTTTAACACAATCTGGAAAATGCATGTTACTGTTTCTAGGTGTTTGTAGATACATAATTAGAATGGCCCTTATTTTCAATTTAGAGTTACTGTGTAACTACGTGTTTGCACTTTTATGTGTACGTGTGTACGTTTTGTTCTTTAGCTAAATACTTCTATATATTTCTTTTTAATTATCAAATGTTTTCTTTATAATAAAAACAAACATTTACTTAGCTCTGTTCGAATATTTTTGCGTAACAATATGTATACCCTTTACTTTACTGTAACATATCAACCAACCAACCTGCTTTAAAATAGTTTCTGCACTTTTGCGTAGTATTTAGTGCTGTATTATGTATATTATAGAAGCTTGCAACATTTCTTTTTAATCTACAAGTCGAAATGGAAAATTCGACAACCATTATATGAGGCCGATTTTTTGATAACGTTTACTTGATTTAATTTTTAAACAGCCATGGGTATAATGTTATGCTCGATGCCAATGTTCGAAGAACTGCCTAAACATTTCAATGTCAATAAGCCATTTTACTACACATTGGTTAATAGAGCAGGACTTGTTATCTTCAAAGGAATGACTCAAAACATGTGAATGGAATTTGGCAAGTAGCATATTGATACATACATAATGATTGTATTAATACTCGTAATTATTAAAAAGAAAATAATAAATTTAAAATTTTATAAAATAATTTTAAAGTTTTAAGGTATTGTTTTTGTTTAAAAAGGAAGTGAGTGTATCGCTATAACTCCGACAAGATGTGCCACCACTAAAAGTATAGTGATAAACACTATATACTGATGAATTTTGCTACATTAAGAAACTCAAATAATTTTTTTTTCAGTGTATGGAATTCATTTTTCTTTTATTCATGTTAAAGTTCATTCAATTTTATTAAATATAGCTTAATTAGTTTTAAAAATAATGGAATTTAAATGCCCCCCCCTGCTCGTTGATGCATGTGCGGCATCTTACCAAAAAGTTGTTCATTACTGTTTGGAGAGTTGAGACAGGAATAGCCGCAATTGTTTCTCGAATGGATTGCCTTAGTTCATTCAAATTTGTTGGTTTTGCTTTGTAGACTTCCTGTTTGCAATAACCCCACAAGAAAAAGTCAGGTGCAGTAAGGTCAGGCGACCTGGGTGGCCAACGGAATGTGGAGTTTCTGGATATCAGCTTATTGGGAAATTTTCGTCGCAATTCTGTCATAACAGGTTGGGCTATGTGAGGAGCTGCACCATCTTGCTGAAACCACACAGAGTTAAAAGAAATTCTCATTCGGCGTAATTCTGGATAGAAAAACTCTCTCAACATGCTCAAGTAACGGTCTCCAGTAACCGTAACGGTGTGCATAATTGACTGTAATGACTGTCTGCTTATACCCATTTGAGCAGATAAGCTTCTTGTCGAAACACGTGGATTGTTTCGTATGGCAGCAGCTACAGCAGCGATTGTTTCCTCCGTTCGAACTGAAGGGTTTCGATGGTAAGGTCTTCTGTTGACTGTCCCATGCTCGGCAAAATTGTTTACAAGTCTCATTATGGTCCATCTGCTCGGAGGATTGCCGCCAAACGTGCGCCATAACTCTCTTTGAACCGAAACTACGGACTCCAGTGCGTGATAGCGGCGAACAATCCAAATTCTTGTTTCAGTGTCCCAGTTATCCATTTTTGTTAAATGTAAAAGTCAATCTGCAAAATAAAAAAAAAATTAACTAGATTCATTAAATAGAAAAAAAGTTATTCAATTTGTTTTTGGTAGCGGCTTTCATCAGCCACCCTGTATGTATATATATATATATATATATATATATATATATATATATATATATATATATATATATATATATATATATATATATATATATATATATCGTGCTTTCCCGAACGTAAAATGTAATTGGAAAGAGAAATGAACAATTATACTTAAGAGTTCATATACGGCCTTATGTATAGAAAAAAATTGACATGAAGTTAGCATAAGTGACGAATTTGAATTAGGCGTTAACGGGTTCCTCCATGCAATTTGATATTAAAAATGGGTGCATTACTTAGTTTTAACCCACTAGTAAGTCCTAGCGTGATTTTTAATGTGAAATTTTATGACAAAACTCTTTAAGATCATCTTCAATTTTGCCACTTATGATAACTTCATACTAGTTTTTTCTTATACATAATGCCCATAATTTACAATGGCGTATCCAATAAATGTACCAATTTAAATAATTGATGTTAATAATTGATCTCCACAAAAAAATTAATAAAAACACTTTCAATTCTAATCATAAAGATAATTTAAAATATCAGAAAGCCTGAATAGGAAAAATTAGTCCTTGAATTGAAAAATGCTTAACAATTCAAATAAATTAAATAAACATAATTTTTTTTACTTAAAAATAAAAATATTTCTGTCATCCTTTGCTATTACTAATGAAAATTCCCAGCCATGAGGTTTGCATGGCTGGTAAAGTGGTTGCAAATGGCGAGAGACACGGTTACCAAATTTTCGGTTTATATCAGGAGGCATTGATGCTGCATGACTCTGTCACACTGGCCACTGATGTCTTACTAGTATTTTAACAGATGATTCACGTACATATCGCACACCAAACACAAAAGAGACACTAACTACACAGCACAACAAATTTAAACTTTTTTCTGAAATAAGATTCTAATGGAAAAAATATACTTGTGTGGCGTTTTTAAAATATAATATACAGAGAGAAAAAACTGCCTCATAGAATCAATAAGATTTCCTCTATGAAACGTTTTTAGGCTAAGGGGTATCCCAGCAGAAAGAAGCGAAGATTTTTTCATAGAGATTCCTTAATGTTTTTATGTGGTAAATCTTACTAATTTTATCAAGAAGAAAACCACATAAAATCAAGAAGAAATCTTATTATTCACAACTTTTTTTAATCAATTTCCTTTATTTTTGACACCAAAAAAACAATCCATAGAGAAAAACTTCTTGATTCTATTAGGTTTTCTTATAAATTGTAAACTATAGGGATTTCTTATTGATTTTATTAGGTTGGTTTATTGATTTTTTTAAAAGAGGTTTTCTTCTTGATTTTATTAGGTTGCCTCATTGATTTTTTTAATAAGGTTTTCTTCTTGATTTTAGTAAGTTCCTATACGATTATGTGTAAAGCATCTTATTGATTTTTTAATAAGGAAATCTGCTTGATTTTATGCGGTGTCTTGTTATTTCGTTTCTATAAATAGACATACAGACAATTTTTTTCATGCTCTTTTTAATTTTTGTATAAGAATGTTTGCACAATAATTCCAATGGTTATTCAGGCTGCTTGTTAGCATATTGGTTAGAGTGCTTGTCTATCAGGTAGAAGTTTGCTGGTTCAATACTTGGAGAGTAAGTTAGTTAATATATAACATTATGTGTATGTATGTATAAATAAATAACATCTACAATATACTACATACATACATACATATGTATATGGTATATAATTTAAATGAAAATACATAAGTACAGAGAATAAAGACGCATTTTTTATTTTATATTTTGTTAATCATTAAGATAACCTGACAAAAGCTAGAAGATTTCTTCTTGATTGTTTCAAAAAGGTTTTCTCTATTAATTTTGTTCTATTTTATGAGGTATTTAGTAGGCACTGTTTTCTCTGTGTATATCATATATAATTTTAGTTGAAACATAGTTATAATTCAAAAAAATTCTCAATTCATATACAACTCAATAAAGATATTAACTAATTTCTTTTCTCAAGAGGTCAATTTTAAACCAGATCAGTGTCCCATTAAGAAACACTCGTTGGCCGCCTTACTGTCAGTATGTATATAGATATGTTTGATAGTTTAGACATCTTTCTGTTATTTTATAAATAAGCCGACTGTATGCTCGGATAGATAATAAATTAACATACACGTGTACGAAAAATAGTACTCCAAAATATGGTTTTGTGTGTGTAGTAATCTATATGTTATTAGATCCTTCTATCAGTTCGTAATCATATCTGGTCCAAGGGAAACCAGCATTTAACGTAATTGCAGAGAATTCTACGAGTAGAAGATCCACCAATTGAACATGATGTGGATGTAAATAAAATAGCCATTTATTGAAAAATCTATTCTGGTTTTCTACTATTCGAAACCTTTCCTACCGCGTCCCACCAAGCCATTACCCTGTATAAAAGTAAGGGATTTACAACTGCTTCAAAGATACAGTGCATCTGTCTAAGCCTTTGTGTAAATATGTACATTTCCACGAATATAGTATTCCATACGGTCCGATATAGTACGGCGTGCGCGTAAGCGACAGTCTTAATCATATTGCGCGCTAGACTTAGCAGCAGGGAATCGGTAGCCCAGTTCCACAAGAGAGGTAAAAAGGCTCCACCCTACCCACATGGAGCCGAATTTAATATTCAGTAGTATTCTGCGTTTCGATTCGAATGGAAATTATTCCCGTTTGGCAAATTTGTTACTATGCATTCCGTTATTCGATTTAATTTTCGATTGGGTTTATTCCGTATTACGATCGTAGCTACGTTTTTGTTAGATGTTGATGGAGCGTCTTTAAATATTTTTTCTATAGCTTCAAAAAGTGATTAATTCAATTAATTAAGTATAAAATACAATAGCGGGTTGAATTGATCATTTAAGGGCGTTTCACACTATAATACAAGTATTAATACTTTTTTGTGGAAAATGCAACTCTGACATGTTGAGTTGTTATTGTATTTTGAAATTTTTGAAACAGAAATTAGATTAGGGATGCATTTTCGTCAAAAGTATTAATACTTGTATTATAGTGTGAAACGGCATTTACTCAATTCGTTTAATTTTTTTGCTACTCAAATATGAGTTTGATTTATGTGTAGTTTCCACAATACAAGCGACTTGCCTAGAAAAAATATATGAAAAGCACTCAAATTTTTTTTAATGATTCCTATACAAATTTTCTAGATAAGGCGCTTGCTTGCATTGTGGAAACTACACATCACATTACACATTAGTTTGTTATAGAAAAATTTAATGGCAACGAAGGACAATATTGCCCCTGAACTAAATTAAATTAAAACAAATAAAATTTAAGTTGGTTTAATTATTATTGTTCGAACATTATTTGTTTCTATATTTATTATTTGATTAGGCTAAAGATCGTATCTCTCTGTAAGCCATATTACATATGACAATTATTAATGCACAAACAACACCAAAGTTAATTGTAAATATTCTGACAAACACTAGCAGAACGGAACAACCAGCTGTTTTCGATTGTTGCTGCACCTTCATTATCAGTGTTCTTTTGTGTTTGGGCCCTATCGCTCATCTTCGGCTTAACTTCGAATGATAGGACATCCTAATATTTATATATAATTTTAAAGCATACTTCCTGCATACACTCCATATGATTCTAAGGACCCGAGGGGGGGAGGAGCAGCGGTGGATCAGCAATTCTAATTAAGTCAAGACGCATAAGAAATCAAAACCCCACTCACAGCATATGCGAAGAAATTTTAGCTCCGCCAATGAATCACAGCTCTAATTTTATCAAAATATTTTTATGTTTTATAAATAATTGTTTAGTTTCTGTAATATGTAAGAATTTTTTTGCATGGAAAATAAATGTATTAGAATCGGTTGACCATAGATGTAACTTCCCGTTAAGTTACAGATTTTGGCAGCATTTGCAGCATCCGGTACACTTTTTTTAATTCCATAAAAATCAGTGAATATCTAAAATCAATTTTATAATAATAATAATAACTTTTGAAGTTATTAGAAGAAAACGATTTTTTTTAATATTTCGTCAACGATATCTCTCGAATGAGACACCCGATTGTAGACAAATGTGCTGCAGACTAGACCCCAAATTTTTTGCAAAAATTATATGATAAAATAATTTAAAAACACATAAATAAATATATATATTTTATATTAGTTATATATTTCCTTTAACACGCGCAATATTTTACTTGTAAATAATAAAATATGTCAGTTTCTTCTTCTTCCCATGTATGACTTTTGCACTGAAAATGTTGCCACTATTTTGTTCCTCAGTATGGTAATACTACACATAATAAGAAGTTTAAACTACCACTCAAAAATATCAAACACAATTAATTAAGATTAAGTTAATTTTCGGATTAGCTAATTAGAGAAATAAACTAATCTTAATCTCGATCCCAAAAAGTCGCCCTTAGTATCTTAATTTAAAGCAGAAAGGAAAGGTATCGGGAAAATGAAACGGAACATGTCCTTTAATTTATCTTTGGCGATAAATTTTATTTTTATCTCCATTTACTAAAAATTAATAGTTATTGTGCTGAGAGCACAATAAACAAAAACCTTCGTTTATACTTCAATTAAATATCCATAAAAAATTAAACATGTATAAAAAATCTTGAGCAATGATTTTCCTAAAACATGAAATATGTTTAAATGGAAAAAAATATTTTTTACCGAAACTTTTTTCAATCTCCAAACCTGGAACCATATTTCTGAGTTTTCTGTTTCTTAATACTAATTTATTTCTTTCTAAAATATAGAATAAATTTAATTACCAAAGAAATAATTAGTTTTATATACCAGAAAAAGTTTAAGTTTTCTAGCTCTGGCGCTATGTCTTTTACTTTTCTAATTTCTATGCTTAACTATTTCATTCTAAGTCATAAAGTATATAAAACTTGTAAACAAAAAGAAAAAACTAACTTGACGTAGTTACTTTTGAAAAAAAAACAATAAATTTTACAACCTGTTAGATTTTTCTGATTTAAAAAAAATCATAAAGTGTGTTAAGTGAACACACATTATTTAGCTACTTTAATATAAAAAAAAAATTCAAAGTTTCCATCTCTGGAGCTGTAGTTTTCATTTTTCTAATTTTATACGCCAAAATTTTCTTTCAGAAGCATAAAATATATTCACTATATAAAGAAAAAGAAAAATCTTTTTAGACCTATTTAATTTTACATAACACAAAAAGTGTAAGCTTTCCAACCCTGGAATCATAGTTTTGGATTTTTCTGATTATCGATACCAATCTAGTTGTTTAAAAAATACATAAATATGTCAAGTGAACAAAGCAAAAAGGAAAGAAGAAAAAACTTAGTTTTATTTAGTTAGGCCCCTTTCAGATTAGGCAATTTTACTTGCGCAAGTCTTGTGTTTGTGGGTGTGAGAGGAAAGGTCGGTTTGAAGGGGAAAGAATTGCCGAGACTTGAGTACAGACTTGCTTGTACTTGGCAATTCTATACATGTACTTGGCAATTATGTATATTCAAGTATATCTTTAACTAAATTATTTTTTTCTTCAACCATTGTATACACAATATTTAAAATCACTTTCACAATTACAATGAATACAGAAATGAAAAAAACGTCAACAAATTAAGAAAATTCGAGCATAAGAAAATTAAACTTGCTCAACAAAGTTGCTGAATGTGAACATAAAAGCAAGTTCAAAAGAAAATAAATAAAAGTGAAAATTATACTTGCGCAATTAAAGTTGCCTAATCTGAAAGGGGCCTTACTCTATTATCAAAAAAAGTTCAAAGTTTCCATCTCTGGAGCCTTGGTTTTAATTTTTATAAGCCAATTTTTTCTTTCAGAAGCATAACATATATTCAATTTATGAAGGAAAAAGAATTAGTTAGACCTATTTAATTTTACATAACACAAAAAGTGTAAGTTTTCCAAGCCTGGAATCATAATTTTGGATTTTTCTGATTATTGATACCAATCTAGTTCTTTAAAAAATACATAAAATATGTTAAGTGAACAAAGCAAAAACGAAATAAGAAAAAACTTAGCTTCATTTAATTCCTTTAATATTAAAAAAGGTTCAAAATTTCAATCTCTGGAGCTGAGGTTTTCATTTTTCTAATTTTATACGCCTAACTTTTCTTTCAGAACCATAAAATATATTCAGTTTATAAAGAAAGAGAAAAAAATTATTTAGACATAGTTAATTTTACATAACACAAAAAGTATAAGTGTCCCAACCCTGGAATCATCCTTTTTTATTTTTCTTTCTTTTAAGAACATAAGATTGTTTAATTTATAGAAAAAAAGGAAAAATTAGTTATAGTAAGTTACTTTTATATAACAAAAAAGTTAAAGTTTTCCAACCCTGGAAACGTCGTTTTAATTTTTTTATATTTTTTTCATTTAATTATTAATAATTAAAATACCAACTTTATTCATATTGAAGTATAAAATAACTTTATTTATTAAAAAAAAATAAACATTTCGTTTTCGGTAGTTACTTTTATATGGCAAAATAAAGTTTAAGTTTTCCAGCTTTGCAATCGTCTGCTCGATTTTGATGAATTTCAATAACAACCTATTTTGGAAAATTTCTGACACACCAGTCCAAGAACGAAGTCTCTAGCTTTTATGGGAGCTTCGGAAAACCGATTTCACGTACAGACAGACGGACATCGCTTATTCGTCTTCCCTATACATAAGGATCCAGAATATATATATATATATATATATATATATATATATATATATATATATATATATATATATATATATATATATATATATATATTATGAGTTGCTTATTGATATTATAGAAATTACAAACGGAATGACAAACCTATATGTACCCTTTTACCATTTTTTTTGGTAAAGGGTATAAAAAGTAATGACCAGCTTTTTAGCTCAAATAACCCTCTGTGCGGCCGCGAAGATGTTTTTCAACTATTGAAAGTAGGTTTGATCACAGGGAAGGCTGCTCTATTTTCGCTCTCTCTCTCTTATCCATGACAGAGAAGCTGCCCGGTCAATTCAACGAAAGAATCCATGTATTAGACACGCAAATCATAAGCAGGTTTTTAAAATTACTCTTGCAACATTTTCCCGATTTTCTGTCTGGATCATAAAAAAATGGAAATAGATCTGAAAGATCTACACCGCTCATTTATTGCAGAAAGAAATGGCAACATATCGTCGTATGGTTAATGTATTTTGAACACACTGTGCCGCAAACCAATAACAAACAGACGATATAACGGACGAACTGATGAAATATATAGACAATGCTTAACCAGCAGCAAATAAATTTTAATTAAAATAAATTTATGTATGACAATCATTTGTAGGGTTTGCCAAAAACCGTGGAAATTAAAAAACCGCGGTGTCTGGTTTTAAACTATTAAAACCGGTCGGTTTGGGTTTTGAGAGTATGGATGTATACAAATAGGTGTGTATGCTGGAGAGATGAATGATGATTTAAATATAATTAGTTTCTCTTGTTTGTATTCAATTACAATTACATTTGCAATTACAATTACAATTACAATTACAATTACAATTACAATTACAATTACAATTACAATTACAATTACAATTACAATTACAATTACAATTACAATTACAATTACAATTACAATTACAATTACAATTACAATTACAATTACAATTACAATTAGAATTACAATTAGAATTACAATTACAATTACAATTACAATTACAATTACAATTACAATTACAATTACAATTACAATTACAATTATAATTACAATTACAGTAAAATAAAGACTTTATGCCAGATAAATAAACTTAAGTATTTCTTATATAAAAATATATTATATATGTAAATATGTATATGTTAGTAAAAAAATACATATATACATATGTATGTTTTAAAAACATGGATAATTTCATATTCCTGTAAGTAGTTTTACCTTTGGGATAGCACGTGAAATTTTGGGTTCATGTAATGCCTGTGTAAATTGAAGTGAATTTCAAATTGATAACATACATACATTTTGTTTAAATTATCTACATACATACATATGTACATCTTCTTGTGCTGCAATTATATGGGTAATCACAAAATTTTTTAACATTTATTATTAAAAAAAAAAATAAAATTTCCATACTGATTTCTGTATTCATTCCAGTGTTGCGTATATCACCAGTAAGTGCTGTTAGAAGAAAACGTTTCACTGCCAATCGTCAGTTTATTTATGTCATTAAGAGCAAAGAAAATTTGTCATATTTCTTTGGTCGTTTTATGGAATAATATTAAATAATAAAAAAATGTTATGAAGAAAACAAAGAAGTAGTGTTTTATTTAACGAGAAAATCACACCGTAAGTAGTTGCAAAAAATGCACCCAGACAAATTTCAACTTAAAATCTAATCGTAAACAAGTAAGAGTGCTATATTCGTCTGTGCCGAATCTTATATATGTATCCTTTACCAACGTACGTACATATATATAGTATACAGACACATACATACATATTTGTTTTGTGAAAAAATTTATCATTTTTTTAAAGTTTCCATCTTTGGAGCTGTAATTTTCATTTTTCAAATTTCATACGCCAAACTTTTCTTTCAGAAGCATAAAATATATTCAATTTATAAAGAAAAAGAAAAAAATTTTAGACCTATTTAATTTTACATAACACAAAAGTGTGAGTTTTCCAACACTGGAGTCATAATACCAATCTAGTTCTTTAAAAAATACATAAAATATGGTAAGTGAACAAAGCAAAAACGAAATAAGGAAAAACTTAGTTTAATTTAATTCCTTTAACATTAAAAAATTCAGTAAAGTGCGACTTTGAATCGCGCACGAATGGTAGGCTCTTTTGGTTTTTTGAAGTTTTTTCAGTTTAAACGATTTTTTCAGTTTTGTCGCTTTTTTCTCGTTTTGGCGTATTTTTTTCTGTTTTTTGAGATTTTTTTCATTTTGGCGATTTTTTTCCGGTGTTGGGCTTTTCTTCATTTTGGCGATTTTTCTCATTTTTACGATTTTTTTTTTCATTTTGGCGATTTTTTTCTGTTTTGGGTTTTTTTATTTAGGCGATTGTTTTCTTTTTTTGGTTTATTTTTAATTTTGGCAATTTTTTCTGTTTTTTGGGGTTTTTTTCGTTTTGGCGATTTTTTTCATTTTGGCGATTTTTTTTATTTTGGCGATTTTTTTCTGTTTTTTAGGTTTTTTTCGTTTTGGCGATTTTTTTCATTTTGGCGATTTTTTTTAGTTTTGGCGATTTTCTTTCATTTTGGCGATTTTTTTTCATTTAAGCAATTTTTCCGTTTTATGCGATTTATTTTAGTCTTCGAATTTTTTTTTTAATTTGGTGCTATTTTTCGTTTTGGCGATTTTTTTTTGTTTTTGGCGATTTTTTTCGGTTTGGCGATTTTATAATTTTTTGTTTTTTTAGTTTTACCGTTTTTGAAAGTTTCAAGAGTTTTGCTCTCACGGTTTCCAAGATACAGCAAGTTGTCAAAATTGCATAGTCAAAATTGCATTAACTGATGGAACACCCTTTAATTAAAATTTTTGGAAATTTTAGTGTTAATTTTTGTAGTCTGTATAAAAATACACTAACCTTACAAATTTCAAGTGTATATACATACATACATACAATTGTATGTATATTACATTGGATTTGAACATTTTTCGTTGCTCGTTTTGGAACACCCTTTAATTTCCAATTCTCATGTATTTGTTGTTGTAGCGGCCAAAGGTCTACACACTGTGTCCAAATTTCAGGTCTGTAGCTCTTACGGTTATCGAGAAAATACTAATATAGTTTTAGACATAGTTAATTTTACATAACACAAAAAGTTAAAGTTTTCCAACCCTGGAAACGTCTTTTAAAATTTTTTTTTATATTTTTTTAATTTAAAATACCAATTTTAGTCGTACTGAAGTGTAAAATAAGTTCATTTATCAAAAAAAAAATAAAAATTTGTTTTCGGTAGTTACTTTTATATGGCAAAATAAAGTTTAAGTTTTCCAGCTCTGCAATCGTCTGCTCGATTTTGTTGAATTTCAATACCAATCTATTTTGGAAAATTTCTGACACACCAGTCCAAGAACGAAGTCTCTAGCTTTTCTGGGAGCTTCGTAAAACCGATTTCACGTACAGACAGACGGACAGACGGACATCGCTTATTCGTCTTCCCTATGCATAAGGATCCAGAATATATATATTTTATGAGTCGCGTATTGATATTATAGAAATTACAAACGGAATGACAAACCTATATATACCCTTTTACCATTGTTGTTGGTAAAGGGTATAAAAAGGTTAATTTAATCTTTTTCGGCCATGATTTTATTTCATATGTGTTTCATGTTAATTCAACATGATTTACAGCAATCTTGAAATAAAATTTTTCCTGTTTTGAAATAACTTTCTTTCATGTTGATTTAACTTTCCTGTACTGTGAAATCAAAATCACAGAATTCCTGTACTGTTGAATCAAAGTTATTTCAAGTCGAAACAATGTGAATTCGATACTGAAATAACACAATGAAGCATGTTGAATCTAAGCTATTTCAAGTTGAAAGAACATGAATAATTTAATTTAATGTAGTCATTGTATTTTATTAATTATTTAACTAACGTGTGCATATTGATACAGGCATCAGAAAACTGCTTGTATGTATACTTATATAATTGGCTTCCCTGGCCAAGATATGAACTCGAATTTATCGCGTGGTAGCCAACGCGCTTACCGCTGCAGCCACAACAACCTTAAATATTCTTTAGATGCTTACTAATAGGCAGATTTTGCGCTTACTCCTGCAGCCACAACAACTTTAAATATTCTTTAGATACACACTAAATACATATATACCATTATGAATAAAATTTTAATTGAACATTATTTGATTGATCATTTAACATAAAATTTATTTGAAAATTTATAGTTAAACAAGTAAGAGTGCTATATTCGTCTGTGCCGAATCTTATATACCCTTTACCAACGTACGTACATATATATAGTATGCAGACACATACATACATATTTGTTTTGTGAAAAAATTTATAATTTTTTTAAAGTTTCCATCTTTGGAGCTGTAATTTTAATTTTTCAAATTTCATACGCCAAACTTTTCTTTCAGAAGCATAAAATATATTCAATTTATAAAGAAAAAGAAAAAAATTTAGACCTATTTAATTTTACATAACACAAAAGCGTGAGTTTTCCAACCAACCCTGGAGTCATAATTTTGGATTTTTCTGATTATTGATACCGATCTAGTTTTTTAAAAAATACATAAAATATGTAAAGTAAACGAAGCAAAAACGAAATAAGAAAAATCTTAGTTTAATTTAATTCCTTTAATATTAAAAAATTCAGTAAAGTGCGACTTTGACTCGCGCAGTTTTTTTCAGTTTAAACGATTTTTTCAGTTTTGTTGCTTTTTTCTCATTTTGGCCATTTTTTTCTGTTTTTTTTTTCATTTTGGCGATTTTTTTTCTGTTTTTTGGGGGTTTATTTTAATTTTGGCGACTTTTTTTCATTTTGGCGATTTTTTTGGCAATTCTTTTTCCATTTTGGCGATTTTTTCCTATTTTGGGATTTTTTTCATTTTGGCGATTTTTTTTTCATTTTGGAGATTTTTTTTCTGTTTATGGGGCTTTTTTTATTTTGGAGATTTTTTTCATATTAGCGATTTTTTTTCATTTTGGCGATATTTTTCCGTTATTTGGGGTTTTTTTTGTTTTGGCGATTTTTTTTTTCATTTTGGCAATTTTTTTTATTTTGGCGATTTTTTTCTCTTTTTGGGGGTTTATTTTCATTTTGGAGATTTTTTTCCTTTTGGCGATTTTTTTAATATTTCGATTTTTTTTTATTTTGGCGTTTTTTTCATTTTGGCGATTTTTTTTCATTTTGGCGTTTTTTTTCATTTTGGCGATTTTTTTTTCTGTTTTTTGGTTTTTTTTTCATTTTGGAGATTTTTTTCATTTTGGCGATTTTTTCCTTTTTGGCGATTTTTTTACTGTTTTGGGGTTTTTTTTAATTTTGGCGATTTTTTTTCTGTTTTTGGGGCTTTTTTCATTTTGGAGATTTTTTTAATTTTGGCGAATTTTTTTTTTTATTTTGGCGATTTTTTCCTGTTTTTGGGTTTTTTTTTTCATTTTGGCGATTTTTTTCATCTTGGCGACTTTTTTCATTTTAACGATTTTTTCCTATTTTTTGGGGTTTTTTTTTCGTTTTGGCCATATTTTTCGTTTTGGCGATTTTTTTTTCATTTTGGGGTTTTTTTCATTTTGGCGATTTTCTTTCATTTTAGCGATTTTTTTTACTGTTTTGGGGTTTTTTTTAATTTTGGCGATTTTTTTCTGTTTTTTGGGCTTTTTTCATTTTGGAGATTTTTTGAATTTTGGCGATTTTTTTTTATTTTGGCGATTTTTTCCTGTTTTTGGGTTTTTTTCATTTTGGCGATTTTTTTCATCTTGGCGACTTTTTTTAATTTTAAATTTTTTTCTTTTTTTGGGGTTTTTTTTCGTTTTGGCCATTTTTTTCGTTTTGGCGATTTTTTTACTGTTTTGGGGTTTTTTTTTAATTTTGGCGATTTTTTTCTGTTTTTGGGGCTTTTTTTCATTTTGGAGATTTTTTTAATTTTGGCGATTTTTTTTTATTTTGACGATTTTTTCCTGTTTTTGGGTTTTTTTCATTTTGGCGATTTTTTTCATCTTGGCGACTTTTTTTCATTTAAAATTTTTTTTTTCTTTTTTTGGGGTTTTTTTCGTTTTGGCCATTTTTTTCGTTTTGGCGATTTTTTTTTCATTTTGGGGTTTTTTTTCATTTTGGCGATTTTCTTTCATTTTAGCGATTTTTTTTTATTTTAGCAATTTTTCCGGTTATTCGCGATTTATTTTAGTCTTAGAAATTTTATTTTGTAATTTGGTGCTTTTTTTCGTTTTAGCGATTTTTTTTTTGTTTTTGGCGATTTTTTTCGGTTTGGCGATTTTATAATTTTTTGTTTTTTTAGTTTTACCGTTTTTGAAAGTTTCAAGAGTTTTGCTCTCACGGTTTCCAAGATACAGCAAGTTGTCAAAATTGCATAGTCAAAATTGCATTAACTGATGGAACACCCTTTAATTAAAATTTTTGGAAATTTTAGTGTTAATTTTTGTAGTCTGTATAAAAATACACTAACCTTACAAATTTCAAGTGTATATACATACATACATACAATTGTATGTATATTACATGGGATTTTAACATTTTTCGTTGCTCGTTTTGCAACACCCTTTAATTTCCAGCTCTCACGCATTTGTTGTTGTAGCGGCCAAAGGGTTACACACTATGTCCAAATTTCAGGTCTCTAGCTCTTACGGTTCTCGAGAAAATACTAATATAGTTTTAGACATAGTTAATTTTACATGACACAAAAAGTTAAAGTTTTCCAACCCTGGAAACGTCTTTTTAAATTTTTTATATTTTTTCAATTTAAAATTCCAATTTTAGTCGTACTGAAGTGTAAAATAAGTTTTTTTATTAAAAAAAAATAAAAATTTGTTTTCGGTAGTTACTTTTATATGGCAAAATAAAGTTTAAGTTTTCCAGCTCTGCAATGGTCTGCTCGATTATGCTGAATTTCAATACCAATCTATTTTGGAAAACTTCTGACACACCAGTCCAAGAACGAAGTCTCTAGCTCTTCTGGGAGCTTCGGAAAACCGATTTCACGTACAGACAGACGGACAGACGGACAGACGGACAGACGGACAGACGGACAGACGGACAGACGGACAGACGGACAGACGGACAGACGGACAGACGGACATCGCTTATTCGTCTTCCCTATGCATAAGGATCCAGAATATATATATTTTATGTGTCGCTTATTGATATTATAGAAATTACAAACGGAATGACAAACCTATATATACCCTTTTACCATTTTTGTTGGTAAAGGGTATAAAAAAATACAAACTACGTTTGACTTGTCTCCAGGATTCGATCCTGCGACCGTCCGACTACAAGAGTAGCACACTGCCTACTAGTCAGCAGCAGCAGTTTTGGCTGGTTATGCGAAATTTGTCGACTTTTTACGAACATCAAAATAAACAACAACAACAACAACACAAAAGCAAGTCACACAACTGAGCACAACACTGTGTTGCAGCTATGAACAAGCCAGTTGAGCAAGACTTTCTTTAATAACATCGATTTGGAATATCTTGAACATTTATCGTTTAAAACTAGCGAGAATGACACTTAAAAATTAATCGAAAAAACTTCACCTGTCGCTCAATAACTACCAAAAAAATAGTAACACGTCCCCAGGTATTTCGATTTCATTAAAAATTGTCACACAGTGTAATCGGAGGTTGCGCAAATCGAGCTCGCACTGTACAGACATACATAGGAATTTTTGGAATTTTTTACTCACACAAGTGGTTTGCGTTAGAGTAAAATCGATCTGTGTTTTAATTATTGCAAATTTATTCAAGCATAGTTTTATATTATTGGTATAGAGACACATATCGCACACTAAATCATAAACAGTCACAACTCAAAATGATCAAAATGGTTTTGTTTTTTTAATATTCTTAACTGCCTCAAATGATTAATTTTTGTCACTATTTTTTAAAATCCCATACAAAGCCGTTTTTAAGTGCACTTTCTATACCTGCACTTTTAAGATCACTGCCCTAAATTTTTTTTTGAAAATTTTGAATTATTTTCATACAAAAATTCAAAGTTAGCTGTATGCATTAAAAAAATGTATAGCATGTATCTAATGCCAGCCATACACTGCACAAGTTCAGTGCTCAAGTCTGGCACTGCGTAAACTAAGCTTGTGACACACACTATACAAGTAAACTGTGCAGTTTTTATTTTAAGGCTATAAGTGAAGAAGACAACATGTGCAAATACTGCTCTATTTTATTGATTGCTGTGGCAATAAAAAAAAGGAAACGAAAACAACAAAAACAGGCGCGTATGGTGTAAAAAGTGGTGCATGAAGCGTGAAAAATTAGGACAGAAAAACTGAGAAACTGAGCGTTTGCAACATACACTGCACAAGTTCACTGTAGAGTTTTCAAACTTGAGCAAATATCAAAATTGTTTTGATATTTACTCAGTTCACTGCGTAAATAGCACAACCACCACTGTACAGTGCCAGACTTGTGCAGTGATGTTGTGTAGTGTACAGCTGGCATAACTTAACTTGGTTTTTAATAATAAAAATCGCTAATCAGTTAGAAAAATGTCAAGTTGTTATTTATTACGTGGCGATGATGTATATAGAGTCTTAAGGAGATTTGACTGAAAGCCAACAACAAATTAGTGCAATCACTAGCCTTGAGTATGAAATTGATAAAGAAATGTAAAATTATTACTACATAGAATCAGATAAACGTTTAAAGAAGCAAACCTTAAAAGCATTATTTTTCATGAATATGAACAAGGCACAGTTAACAAAATTTAAATCGAAATGGTTAAAGAGAAAATAACATCTACTAAACAATTAAAAATAACTGATTTTTCCGTACGGCCTTTACTCATTGTATTTCACAAAATTCAAGCTATACATATATCGTTACCATAATATAGTTAGAAAGGCCCTAACTAATAAATTTTTTTTGAATTCGAGATTTTTGCATTTTTCGATATATTAGATGTTCTTCTATCGAAATATAAAAAAAAAATATATATATAAAATATATAATATATAAAAAAAAGAAATAATGAGTTAGGGCCTTTCTTTATTAAGGTAACGATATGCATGTATATTCTTTTTTATCACTCTCATTTTAATCACCGACCAAAAAAGGGGTGTTGTAAGTTTGTAGTGTGTGGCTATGTATCGGTGTATGTACGAGTCCACTCCCCCAGCTAACATTTTGTATCATAATCGAATCTTTTCCGAATCAGCTTGAGAAATCCGAATCCCGTGTGAGAAAATGGTATCCTACAGATGAATCATACCAAGGAATCGTTTATGATACGATTTGATGATTAATTTTTGAGTAATTTTCTGATAGTACAGGGTGTTTTTTTAGAGGTATAGAACTTCGAATTGAAATAAAACACAAGAAAATCGTTTTAATGTCCATCAATTTGGCTTTATTGGAAGGATAATTTTATGCCATTAATGTTTAAATATGATTTCGGGCATGTGGCCGCCGCGGCTGGCTCGAATAAAGCCAATTCTACAGGTCCAATTTTCAACCACTTTTTCGAGCATATGGGGCCGTATGTTGGCAATAACGCCACGAATGTTGGCTTCCAAGTCCCCTAACGTTTCTGGTTTGTTGGCGTAGACGAGCGACTTCACATATCACCAAAGAAAATAATCCAATGGTGTCAAATCACACGATCTTGGTGGCCAATTGACAGGTCCATTCCGCGAAATTATGCAAATCAGCATCGAGATCAATCTCATTTTCGGCCCATACACCAAAATCACGACGCATTGCATGGTCTCGCGGCTTTAATTCTTGCACAAGCTGGATCTTGTAAGGTCGCAAGCCAAGATCTTTGCGCAAAATCTTCCATAAAGTTGATGGACAAAGCTCCAATTGCTGTGCACGGTGGCGAATCGATTCATTCGGGTCCTCTTCAACACTTTGCTCTACAGCGGCAATTGTTTCTTCGGTGCGCACTGTTCGACGTCTCTGCGGATGCGTATTATCACATAGAGTAAACGTAGTGCGAAAACGATCCATGGTTAACCGAATTAATTGCTCTGATGGACGATTATGTCGACCATAAAATGGACGGAGCTTGCGGTAAACTTCGCGAACTGAACCATTATTTTCGAAATAAATTTGCACGATTTGCAAGCGTTGTTTTTTTGTCAACCTGTTCATGATGAAATGGCAAACCAAACTAAATATTAATCACTTGACAGCTGACAAAATGGCCGCCAGTTAAAAAAGTGATGCCAACTTAAAGTTCTATACCTCAATAAAAAACACCCACTATTAAATCACTAACTCACCTTTTTGCGGTTTCTTTGCATTTTGTTGCTCTATTTTCAAGAAATCAAAATTTGATCACACAGATGATTCATAAGTGAATCCTTTTTCAATCACCCAAGTGATAAATCAGTCTTTAATCATCAAACGTGATCTGAGGAGAATCATATAAGAGATTTCTGCAAAAAATTATCACCCAAATGCTAGCTGGGCGTACAGACCAAAGGGCTGGACCGATTTTGATTTAGTTTTTTTTCTGTTTGAAAGGTGACTTGATGCACAGGGTTCCTAGAAAACCGTCCAGCCGTTTCTGGATATATTGGAGGTTTTTAAAATTTTTAATTTTTGTTATTATTTACAACTTTTACAAAAAACGTATAAAATTTAATAAAGTTAAAACACTCACATAAAAGAGTTCTGCCAACATTTGCAAAGAAAAGAGGAATTAATTGTGTTTTTTTAGGGCCAATTTCACTCTACCTATTTAAATATCAATTTAATCACCAACTCTATTTAAATATCAATTTAAATAGAGTTGGTGATTAAATGACGATTTGCATTAATTTTTGTATTGAAAAATTTCTTTTAAATGTGAATTGATATTTAAATAAGTTGGTGAAACTGGCTCTTAGAATTAATTAATTTATTTTATTTTGGAAATACATGCAATACAATTATTAAAAAATTTACTATGATGATGACGTACTTCAGCAAGAAAAAAACTGGAAGCCGCTTTATCAAAAAGCATAATTAATTATTAGTTTTAGGTGGTTCAGCTCTAAAATTGCCTTCAAAGACTACCGTACGCGTAGATTTCTCCCATATGATGTAATGAAATGGTCTATCAGCCTTTATGTAAGGAACAGGTATGCGAAATGACAATCCGGCTTCTGTAATTTAAAAATAAAAAGAAAGAAAATAAATTAAGATTGGTAAAAACCGAAATACAAATACATCAGTTAGTAAACTTAATTTAATGTGAAAAATTCACACGTTCTTGACTTTATAGGTTCGATAGTACTACCCCAGGGTAGTAAAACTATACTCAGTTTGGCGGTTTTTTTCACTTTTTTCAGAATAACTTCCAGGGACTCCTGATTTTTTGCCAACAATATTTCGCAAAGTTGTAGCTACGGTAAAACTGGACATATTTTGTGAACATATTAATACAATTTGAACGTGTCTAGGCACCCGAATAGCTCATACAGACTACTTTTTAATTTAAAAATTAAAATTTTTCTGCACTAAATTTTTTTTTCAAAATCGTATAATCAGGTGCCCACTTCTCTGTTCAGCTTCAGTAACAAGTGCAAGAAAAATAATTTTTTTCTGCACTTTTAGTTTTTTAAATAGAGGAAAGAAAATTTTCTTTACACTTTTTTCAGCATAACTTTCAATGACTAATAATTCTGCAACACAAGAAATGCAACAATAACCAAGAAATTTAAAAAAAATCCAATTAGTAAAAAACTAAAATTTTTAAGGTACAATTTCCCCAAATGTTGTAAACAAAAAAAAAAATCAGGATTACCTGGAAGTTATTCTGAAAAAAAAGGAAAAAAAGTGTTCCTTAATTTTTGGAAAAAAATGCAAGAAGAAATAATTTTTTTGGCATAAGATGCTTACAAGATTTGTTCGGTAGACTCTTAAGAGAAGTCATTAAGTCTGAATAAGCTGTTGGCCAAAAACGGAAGTTACCATTTATTTTTGAGGGTGCACTGATTTTCGAAATCTTTGGAGGGTCATAAAAAATATTGGTCACCAAAATCGCCAAATGGCACTTAATGAGGGTGGCGTTGGCTGAAGTAGTTAGCACGTTGACTACAAAACCGAAGGTCCTGGGTTCAATCCCTGTATCCGACAGGCATTAAATAACAACACCACGCATTTTTCTGATGTGCATTAGTGTCCCTTTGTGTCAGTTGTTGTAGGAAAGTTCAAGTGATGAAGGCATAGTCACTGGTCACTGAACTATACCGACTTCAGCAGATACTAATCCTAATGTGACATCAGAGCGCCCTCCTTCGTTGTGTAGCAGAAATCATCGGCGAAGTAAAATAATCAATAAAGTGGCTACAAGACACAGCTTCAAAAAATTAATACGCCTCATTTAACATCAGAGAGGCGCTGCAACACTGCATTATTAAAAACGTGCGAAAAAGCAGAGTTGTAAAAGAATGAAGCTTTCCTCTATCTCTTCCTTCACCACCTGTCTTCTCTCTCACTATCCCTTTCCTAAAGAAGGTAACACCTAGTAATAGTAGTAGGCATTAATTGCCTGAGTGTTACTTCTCTTTAAAAAAAAAAAAAAAAAAAAAAAATGACACTTAATTGAGAATTCAATTATTGGGCCTTAGATTGATCGCTTACGATGTCGTACTGACTGACGTCAGTGATTATTATCGAAGAACTTCGCTTAGGTTCTCGGTGGGTATTTATTAATTCTGTGTGCCCTTCGCCCCTTATTATGAGAAATTTCAAGACATTGAAATCAATAATACATATCGCACCTTATCAACAAGAGGGTATTAACTCAAAATTTTAAAATGCTCAGTAGAGACGAAAAACTGTTTGTGGTTAGATTACAAGAGAATTTGAAAATCCGAATCCATAGTAGTAATTAAATTCCATTTGAAAATATATTTGCATTGCTTTTATTTCAAAATGTTGGAATTCTTGGGAAAAAAATCTATGTTTTGAGTTAATACCATTTTTCTGAATTTTCTCGATATTTTTTTTTGTATTATTTTGACTTATGACGCTTTAGTTGAAATTTAAATAAAGTTTCAAAATATATTTTTCAACAAAACAGTATCAACTCAAAATACAACAAAATTTAAATAAAACAATTGGATTATTTTTAAAATAATACATATTTTATGAAAATATAAGATACATTTCTGTGTCCACTTTTATACTAACTCTACAAAATGGTCTCAAATGTGGTTTTCGAGGTGAAAGAGTAATCGGAATACGTTGAAATTTTTACAGTAGATAGATATTGATGTTGTTAGTTGATTTCTTGCAAAAAGTGAAATTTCAAAAATTTTTAGTTAATACCCTCTTGTTGATAAAGTGCGATATGCAGCTTGAGCATAATTTCAAAACGATATAAAATCAAAGAAAACAATGAAAAGCTATGGAACTGCTTTGCGCTACAATTAAAACTCTGATTACGCCCAAGAATATATTTTCGAAAGAGTGTTTCCGTAGGGACGGTTCGGATGTGCATATTTATTTTAATGGTTCAGTATCTCGCGATTTCTGTATGTATATGTACATACATACATACGTGTTTCAAATTTCTATCAATACAAGCAGAAGACACGTAGCAGCTAACATTTGAGTTAGAATAATTTGATATCCTAGTAGGACATTTAAACCGGCACAAAATCTAGCAGATTTTAATTAAAATCTATATGAAAATCTATATCGTTTACACCAATTTTTTTTTTAACAATTATCAAGATTTTGTATCCAAAACAAAAGCCATTAACTGAAAAATTTCCAAAACTACAACCAAACAACTGCAGTGTAGCAAATTCACAAACCTTTTTAACCATCTTTTTTTTTATAAATAAGTTGTAAAGGGTAGTCAAAAATAAATTAAAATACTAGATTTTAAATCGATTTTCAACAAATCTACTAACAAAATAGATTTTGTTTTGTATGGAAAATCTAGTAAAAAGCAGCAAGAATTAGCTCGAAATCTCGTAAGTACTAGATTTCGAGACAATGTAAATGCCCTATAAGTTAAAAGTTTGAAAGTGTTTGTATACAATTAAGATTATCTTACCTGTGGCAGCGGCTGCTTCAGCGCCCTCTTCACTGATTTCAATAAAAGTTTTATGAGTCATGGAAGAAATATACAAGTTTCCTTTGTTTTTCAAAATGTTATCAAATTCAGCATCTGGGGTAAACATGCGTCTAATGCCCATCTAATTAGAGAAAATCTTTAGTAAGCTCACATACTTATGTATACAAAACTGTGTGACAAATTTTAATGAAATCGAAATACCTGGGACCTGTTATTATTTTTCTGGTAGGTATTGTCGAGCATAACAACAATCTGTATTTGAAATCTTCAAAACACCTCCAAAATCGGTTTATCGCACTTATCAACATCTAACTAACTTGAGTAGGTATCAATCGATTTTAAATTTATAAACGGATTTAGAAGAGCATACTAAGACCTTTCGAACCATGTATATTTTGTTTGAGTAAATTTCAGATATATGTGTGTATGTATGCGTGTATTTTTTCACCAAATATAATTTTTTCGGTTTTTATACCCTTTACTAAAAATGGTAAAGGATATATATAGGTTTGTCATTCCGTGTGTAATTTCCATAATACTCATATGCGATCCATAAAATTTACATATGTATATATTTTGGGTCCTTATGAATAGGGAAGACGAATAAGCGATGTCCGAGTAACTAAATAAAACTAGTATTTCCCTTATTTCTTTGTTCACTTAACATATTTTATATATTGGTATAAGGAACCAAAAAAAATCTAAAAGGATGATTCCAGGGTTGGGAAAAGTACACTTTTTTTGATATATAAAACTAATTAAATAAAGCTAGTTATTTCTTTGGTAATTAAATATATTCTATATTTTAGAAAGAAATAAATTAGTACTCGTATTAAAACCAGAAAAATTTTTAATTATGGTTCCAGGGTTGGAAATTGAAAAAAAAAATTTGGGTAAAAAAATAACCAAAAATAATTTTTTTTTCAGTTAAACATATTTCATGTTTTAGGAAGATCTTTACTCAAGCAAATTCTTTTTTTTTTGGTTTTTTTTTAACAAAAAGTCTTGTAATAAAATATTTAATAGGTCAGTAAATTTTTGAGGAATTTATTAACACAAACCTGCGAATTATTCTTAATCAATTATATTTTATAAACAAAGTCATAAATAGTATAGTTCCAGTACAAAAATACTGCCTAAGAACGAATCCAAAGTAGAAAAGTAACAAAAAAACTGAAAAAAAAAATTTATTTGGTGAAAAAATATATCTACACATACATATATCTGAAATTTACTGAAAGAATATATAAAAATGGTTTGAAAGACCTTAGTCTCTTCTTTCTAAATCCGTTTATAAATTTAAAATCAGTTGATATTTAACTTAATTAGAGGTTGATAAGCGCCTCTACGGGTACGAATACCCTGTTTTTACCCGTAACTGAAGATTTTGGGGGTTTTGGAAAATTTCAAATACAGATTGTTTTTACTCGTATACGAGTACTCGACCAGAAAAATAGTAACACGTCACAGGTATTTGTTTTTGTCACTCAGTGTAATAAACGTTTAATTAAACTTCCTTACCTTTTTCAAAGGTTCCGACAATTCTACTTTAAACTCAGCTGTGAATTTTGGAATTTCTAAATCTATTGTCTCCACCTCCATGTCTCTTGTCAAATCGGACAAAGAAATATCTTGCAGTTTTTTCTCCAAATCTTTTAAGCCATTAGTTTTCCGGGGTATAATAACCAACATGGACAGATTAGAATTTCTGAAAGGCATTTCCACTATTTCGGCTTTTAAGTTGCCTAAATTACCATAATTAAATTCTCCATTTTTATACATCATTTGAACTGTAAAATTGGCCTTATCCGATATGAAATTTGTTTCGAAAGTCTCGCTTTTATTAAATTTCTGTGCCCATTCGCCTTTGAAATGTACGGCATTAACCAGCATCAGTTGTGTTGAGTCATCAAATGAATCTGATGACACTAAATCCTTAATTATATTATTAGTTTGGCTTTCCACCCAGGAGTTTATGATCCTGGCAGCTTTTTCGCTATCGGCAAAATTTACTGCTTCAACTGATGAAAAAAATTTTTGCGTTAAAATTTCGTTAAATTCCCTTTTAACTTCCGTTCCACTTTTGATGTACATTTTATTAGCAATTCTGAGAATTGAACTCGGCTGTATTTTTTTAAAAATGCTGTGATAGTAGTTGGCCAGAAATGTGCCTGTTTGAGTAGATAAAGTCAAAGCTCTATCTATTTCAGAGGCAGTATTACCAGTAGCACCCACACGGGCCATCCCTACGCAAGTTTGTACGGAGAAAGGAGAAATTAAAATATTACTGTCCGAATGATCTTGTGCAGCCAAAGAAAATAGGCTGGTGTCAAATTTTCTTAGTGTATTCTTATCCAGACATTGTAATGTTTGAGATGGTGAGACATAAAGTAAGATGGCAAAAATACTCAGTGTTTGCCACATGTTTTTTGTTGACTGAAAGTATACAAATATATAATTAATTTAAGGTAAGTAGTACTCATATATGTATGTGCAATTTATGTACATACATATCGTCGCTGTTTTAACTAACTGACCTAACTGACATTTTGTAAATTTTACAGGAGAGGAGCTTTTGTGATTGTTTTCTACATGTATTCTTATGGAAACGTCTGTTATAGGCTCGACGGTAATGTTTACAGTCATAAAAATTGTGGACATGGTCTATTATGACTCTAATAGTGGACTTAACTCATATTTCAAAATGATGTCAGTTAGGTCAGTTAGTTAAAATAGCGACGATATGTGTATTTCGAATAATTTTTTTTTAACACACAACACAACCCGCGAAGCGATTAGCTTGTCTGCGGAAAATACCCACGGTCCATGGCGGGAATCGAACCCACGACCTCTGGACTGAGAGGCTTGCATCGTTACCACTCAGCCACTGGGGCACCTAAACGTTTATGTAATTATGTAGATTTTTATGTATACCCTATAGGAACTCAAACTGATTTGTACATAAGTAACTTCAAACTGGGTTTTTAATAACCACATCTGGTTGATTCAGTGACTTTTTTCCTTGTCGCCGACTCACTATTTTAACATAGTAGTCAATTGGCCATCTCTGCATGACTTTGTAATTGACTACTAACTACTTATTTTCCAACCGACTACTTATTTTCCGACCGAACGGTTGTCAAAATCGTAATCTACATCGAATTCTAAGAAGGCTTGCCCAAGAAACCATGGTTCTAAAATCAAAATCGGGCTTCCCATTTTTAACGAGAAACTTTTGTTTTCGTATATGATTTTTTTTTAATTTACCTAAATTGTATTGAATATTAAATACTTAAAGAAAAACTTCTCGTTAAAAATGGGAAGAAAAACCATATGGAGCAGGGACGGCATTGCGAATTTTAAAATTGTACCAACAACTTTAAAAAATTGTACTTTTTTGACCTCAATTGTACTAAAAATTTTTTTTTAGTTCAAATTACATACTTTTATTTGTTTTTATTCAAATAATAATTCACTTTGTTCTGGCTACCGAATATTTTTCGCAAAATTTGCTTTAAGTTGGGACATTAAAACATATGGTTACAACTGTTTAAGTGGACATTTAAAATATAGAAATTAATAGCATGTGCTCTAGCATCCGAATTTGGAAGAAAAAATATTTGGAAATGGACGAGTTCATATTTTTTGATTTTCTCGTTGCGTTTTGCTTTTGAAAAGAAATGCGGAGTCATTGGTGTACTATTGTACTTTCCGAGTTTGAATAGTATCAAAAAAAGTTCAATTGTACCAACTTTGCCATCCCTGATATGGACAAAAATTAAAGTTTTCAGGAGAAGTTTTTTTATACTATTCCAATTTCTTTTACATACGTAAATTGTCGCTTATGATGAAATTTTACAGACCGTATCTTAAAAGTTATTACGATTTTTTGGCATTTTGATAATTCTAAACCATGGGTAGGCCCATAAAATTTTAATTTCAATAAAAAAAATCTATTTTCCCTTACGTGTCGCTTACGATAAAGTCGAAAAAATGGCTCGACATCCCTGTACTAGACAATAAGTTTCAAGAATTCCGTGTATTTTTCTTTTGGAAGTCCGAACTAGCAAACGGAAATTTCTTTAAAAAATTTATTTTATTTATTAATTTTATATTAAATTTTACACACAGTTTTTATGGGAACCTGGATTTCCGTACGAGTCTTAATGACGACCCCTATGTACATAGTATGTGTTTTTTCTTTTATTTTATTCTTTGGAAGAAAAATATGCACATATATTTTTCATTTTGATAAATATCGATTTTAAGACTTTTGCAAAAGTAAAGTTTAAAGTAATAACCACTTCGTTGCTTTTTATGACTAAAAATATTGTTTTCTGTTTAAGAAGTCAATTCATTTTTAAAAATTAATTTCTTATAAATACGTTTTATATTTCGAAGTATCATTTATGCCTAGATCCTTGATATTTAAGTGTACTTACCTTTAAAAATAGTTTTAATTTGGGTAAAAACTTTGCCTAATTTATAGGAACTTCACAAATAATTTTAAATACAAACACTTGACACTGTTTAAAGCTTATAGTTGAATTGAAACTTATTAAAAATTTTGGTTATTTGGTCCCATATATATAGTCAGCCGCAGCCTCTAGGCCAAAGTCAGGCACACACACATACATCTTTATATTAATTATGTATTAGTGATAATATGAAAGAGATGAATACCGTATACTGTGTCGAATGAGAGATGGAGTTGTTTTCTTCCATATGTGTGTGTTTAAGTAAATGCGTAAAAATACCCAGTTGGCCACGTCTTTAAGACATATTTGACGACGGGTACAAGGCAATGGTAAGTCATAAGTAGGAGACATATTGAAGACAGCCCCATACAAATCATCGACGAAATTTTCATACAAATGGCGCCGAGGTCACACAAGACGAGATGGGCGACAATGTCGCTCAGATTGTCGTCAACACTGCTTTATTGAAGACAAAACTTATATGACACTGTCGCTCAGATTGTCCTCAACAAAGTCTTATTGAAGCCAAAACGTGTGACACTGTCGCTCAGATTGTCGTTAACACGGCTTTATTTATGGATATTGTCCCTCAGATTGTCCTCAACAAAGCTTTATTGAAGACAAAACTATGGATATTGTCGCTCAGATAGTCATGAACGACGATTTCCTTTAAATTTTCGATTAGAAAACCTAATGAACAGGCGACATGTCGTACATTAATCGTCGAAGACAATGTCGTCTGTGATGATTTGGCCAACTGGGTAAGATCATAACGAAGCGCCCACGCACACTGGTTCAGCTTCATACAATTGCTGGTGAAAAATATACAGAAACATCGTACAGCCTTGAATTATTTAGTTGTGATAAAAAAATTACTGCAAATATGAAAAAAATATCCGAGCACAATCACGCCTACTTCCCATATAACACAAAAGTTAAAAATCATTGCAGAGTAAAAAAAATTTTTTTTTTGCTCATTGCGATTTTATGATAATGTTAACCAATGGGTGAAAAAATTAGCAAAATTTGCTAACAACCACGCCTACCTCTCATACAAAATGACCACATAAAATGCAATATTTTACTTGTTAACAAAGCTAGATCGCTTAAAAAAGCTAGACAGGTTTAAATTTGCGTTTTTTTTAGTTGATTAAAATATAACACTGTAAGGATCAACAAGGCAGTCTGGTGACTGATGAAGAAAGCGTGCTGAGCTTATGGAAAGAACATTTCTGTACTTTGTTGGTATCTCAGGAGAGCAGCAATGAAGATACCATTGATCCAATCGATGATGACGTTGTTGAATGTAAACCGCCCAGCGAGATTGAGATAGGAATAGCTACATATATCCAAACTGAAAAACAACAAGGCAGCTGGGGCTGATGGTTTGCCAGCATAGCTATTTAAAGCCGGGGGCAATGAATTGATTAGGTGTATGCATCAACTTATTGGTACGTACAATTTGGTTGGGGAAACGCATGCCTGATGATTGGAAACTCAGCGTGCTATGTCCTGTTCACAAGAAAGTTGACAAATCAGTCTGGGCCAATTATAGAGCCATAAGTCTGCTTCCCATCGCCTATAAGATCTTGACTACGATATTGTGTGATCGATTAAAACCAAAGGTCAATGAAATAATTGGCCCCCACCAATGCGGTCTTAGACCTGGAAAATCCACCTCAGACCAGATATTCACACTACGTCAAAATCCTATTTTGTTGATTATAAAGCCGCTTTTGACAGCCCGTTTCGAACAAGAGTGTATCAGGCCATGTCTGAATTCGGGATTCCGGCGAGGTTAATAAGACTTTGCCGTATGACACTAGCTGATTCTAGATCATCAGTAAAAATCGGAAATAGTCTTTCCGAATCTTTTGCCACCACACGTGTATTCAGGTAAGGTGACTGACTGTTTATCGTGCGTCCTTTTCAACATCGCCTTAGAAAAGGTCATACGCGATGCGGCAGTTAATAGAAGTGGCACAATTTTCACCAAGAGCCACATGCTCCTCGCATATGCTGATGATATTGATATCATCGGTAGGACATTGCGAAATGTAACTGCTGCCTTTCCTTGAAAATGGGCTTAGCAGTTAATGAAAGCAAGACCAAAGTGATGGTTTCAACGAACAGAAAATCTACTAGATTAGGTGAAACTGTGAACGTCGGCAAACTATAACTTTGGTGTTGTAGAGGAATTTGTGTACCTCGGGTCATCCATTAATAAGAGCAATAACATCAGCCTGGAAATACGAAGAAGAGTAATACTAGCAAGTAGGTGCTACTTTGGGCTAAACAGGTAGTTTAGAAGTAAAGCCCTCTCTCGAATAACGAACGATATTACCCATGCTTTTGTATGGTGCAAAGGTATGGGTACTTGCGCAAGCAGATGAAGCTGTACTTGGCGTTTTTAAGAGAAAAATCCTTCGTAAAATATATGGACCGGTTTGTGTAAGTGGAGACTATCGGGATCGTATACACCATGAACTGTATGAGCTGTTCGCCGACATTGACATTGTTAAGCGCATAAAGTTGCAAAGATTGCGCTGGCTAGGACATGTTGTACGGATGGATGAAGAAGCTGCAGTGAAAAGAATTTTCTAGTATGATCCTGAAGGTGTACGCAGAAGAGGACGACCGAAGCCCCGATGGAAAGATCAGATCCTACAACATCTAATAGACCTAAATATTAGAAATTGGAGGAAGAGCGCAAGGCTGAAGCGCTTGGAATGCTATTCTCCCCTCGGCTTAAGACCGACCAGGGTTGTAAAAAGCCATATAAGAAGAGGAAGAAGAAGAACATATAAATAAAATGAAGCAACAGTCACGTTTATATTGAATAAAAATTTCTCTAAATAAATGAAAAAAATTGATTACTTATATAATTCCTTTAAGCTATCAGGCCTACCGTATTAAATGTCAATAAAAATGCATTTATTACATGTTGTCCCGACGTTTCGTGAATTTTTTGTTCACTTTTTCAAGGGATGTCGTCTATTTAATAAAATTAAGAAAAAACAACAACAATATTGTGGACATTTACATATATAAAAACATTTTTTATATAAAACAATATAAAACTTACTGTATTTTTCAAAATAGGACAAATATTCGACGGCACCTGCAGGAAATGTAAGGAACCTGGGGTAATTGAGACAGTAGAACATCTACTGTGCCACTGTCCGGCTCTAAACCGCACTAGATATGACTGCCTTGGTGATCACACTTTTCGTAGTCTTGATCTTGTATCGGGAATAGAAATGTGTAGGCTGCTAAGGTTTGCTAAATCTGTGTGGGAGTCATTCGATGCAGGCACCGCGAACTAGGCCGCCATACTTGCAGATTTCTTGTCACTTTTTGGGTATCGCTAAGGATCAATTTTGGTCTATGCGAGGTCCTTTGACCACCCAGACTAACCTAACCTAACCTAACCTACTGTATTTTTAAAAATTTTTTACATGAATACTATTTGCAAAATAAATATATTTACAATAACTTTTGTTGAAAACAAGTGTATTATATTTAAATTATAAAATGTTTTTCAAATTTTCTTTTGTATCACAGGTTCTTGACAATTGCTAATTTGTAGTTTGCGCTCAGATTGTCCGTGTCTTCTTTTATATTCATCGTTTTGTTTATTTTCTGTTGAATTCTTAAACTTTCTGTTATGTATCTCTTTCTGTCGTTATTTACTTTGCCTAGTATTTTTATACCGTCAAAATCTGCTTTGTGTTTAGTATTTGTTATATGTTGTGACAGTGTAGTATTCTCTTTGTTTTTACTGATGTCTGCTTTATGTTCGTTCACTCTTGTTTCTAAGCTCCTCTTTGTAGTTCCTATATACACAAGATCACAGCTGACGTTATCGTTACCTTTACAATAGAGGTGGAAAACTATCGATAGTGTCACTATCGAAAGTTTTCGATAGTTTGAAAAACTTTATCGATATATCGTTTCAACACTATCGAAAGCTAGAAAAACCATCGATATATCGACGATACTATCGTGATAGTATCGAAGTTGTATGGTTCTCGTATAATCTACGTATGTATTTATTTACACTAAAAATTCAAAACAGAGTATTTTTAAACAAAACAAAATAAAATAGAATTTTATTTGTCTGTTCAATAAATAACAAAACTAAAATACTTTTATGATAAATAAGTGTGATGAGTAGAAGAAATTTTCGGTCATCCAGGTATTTTTGTTTATGAAAAGCAACATATTTTCTATTTTTTTTGCCTTTAGTGGTGTACCGTTTACTATCGATAGTGACTAAAAACTATCGATAGTTTTCAAGTATTAATCGATTGCAGAAATAAAACATCGATAGTCACAAAATAAATTAACTATCGATACTATCGATAGTGCCATCGATAGTTTTCCACCCCTACTTTACAAGGAATTTCATATACAACGTTGTTTTGTTGCAATTTTTCTACAGGTGTTTTTGTTTTTGTAAAAATTGTATTTAATGTTTTATTTGGTTTATATGCCAAACATATGTTATTGTTATCTATTGTTGTTTTTATGTTTTTATTGTCGGTAAGGCCGGGTATATATTTTATACTGCAATACCTTTGGTGTTCAGTGCTAGGGTTGCTAGGTTCGCGGTTTTGTGTAGGCGTGTAGGATGAAATGAACGATTGTATTAATTTCGTGGGAAAACTGTTGTTTTTTAAAATGTTAAAAATTTTTTCTATGTTGTGCGTGTGAAATTGACTGTCACTGATGTCTAGTACTCTACGAACAAAATTTTTGGCGGTGTTAATTATCTGCGTTTTTGGCTGCGTTGCGTTGAAATTTATTATTCTGCCCGATGATATATCCTTTGCGTACCAATCAAACGTTATTTTCTCTGCATTCCTGTATAACTTAGTATCGAGATATACAATTTCTTTATTTCTTTCCACTTCGATAGTGAATTTTAATTTTGGATGATATCCATTAAATGTTTTTAGAATGTCATCCTTGTCGTCGATTTTTATGATAGCTAAAAAGTCATCAACATATTTTGCTATGTATTTAATATGAATATTTTTGTTTTTAAGTTCAGCTATTGCTACGTCCAGTAAGCTATCTAGCACAATGTCTGCGATTGTTGGGGAGAGAGGGTTACCCATCGGCATACCGAAGATTTGATTATATATTATGTCTTTGTACATAAAATAGTTGTTGTCATACAAACAAAATTTTAAAATATCCAGAAATTTGGAACGTGGAATCGTGGTGTTTGTTTTTATTTGGTCCCATTTTTTCATTATATTATTTATAGCAGTATTTATTGGTATATTAGTGAAGAGGGAAACTACGTCCAGGGATATTAAAATATCTTTTTCATCCAACTTTATATTTTGCAGCTGATTTTTTAGTTCGAAAGAGTTTTTGATGTTGTATTTGTCTGATATTATGTTCTTCAGAATTTTTCCTATATATTTACTGAGTTGGTAACATGGGACTTGTACTGATGACACTATAGGTCTCAATGGCATTTGAGCCTTATGGATTTTTGGGAGTCCATAAATTCTCGGCGCAGTGCCGGCAGAACACATGAGTATTCGTTTTCTATAATCATCTATATATTGTCGTTTGTGTAGACCTGTAATTATTTTGTTATTTGTTTTAATTAGTTTTTGTGTGGGATCAGTCCTCATGACTCTGTAAATGTTGTTGTCTCGTAAAAGTTCATCCATTTTGGAATTATATTCTTCTTTGTATATTGCAACTGTTTTGTTTCCCTTATCAGCTTGTGTAATAATTATATTGTTATGCCTTTTCAAGAACTTTTTAGTTTTTTCAAAAATTGCCAAAATGAACTTTTCCCTAGGGGTGTTTTTAACGTCTCTTTTGAAACATGTTACCATATTTGCCAAACAAGCCCTTCTTACTTCCTTTTCGCCGTTATTATTAATTTCTAGTTTCTGTATGCATTCCTCAATATCAGCTATAATTTCAAGTGGTGAAAAACTTTGTCGATGAATTGGGAGAGCAAACTTTTTCCCCAAAGATAATAACCACCTATTCCCAAGGTATTTCTATTTCCGTTTTATTTTCTAACCAGTTATCATTAAGTTTGAACCCTTGTTCATTGAACAGTTTTACTTTAAGTGCATTTAATTTATTTACGTGTTTGCCCTTGATATTAGTCATTATATGTTTTGCCCTTTGCGCTTGATTTTTCATAAATTTTTCAAAATCGTCTATTGTAACTAAATTTTGGATACATTGTTTAAGATGAAAAACATTTTTTCTAAACATTGAAAAACATTTTATAATTTAAATATAATACACTTGTTTTCAACAAAAGTTATTGTAAATATATTTATTTTGCAAATAGTATTCATGTAAAAAATTTTTAAAAATACAGTAGGTTAGGTTAGGTTAGGTTAGTCTGGGTGGTCAAAGGACCTCGCATAGACCAAAATTGATCCTTAGCGATACCCAAAAAGTGACAAGAAATCTGCAAGTATGGCGGCCTAGTTCGCGGTGCCTGCATCGAATGACTCCCACACAGATTTAGCAAACCTTAGCAGCCTACACATTTCTATTCCCGATACAAGATCAAGACTACGAAAAGTGTGATCACCAAGGCAGTCATATCTAGTGCGGTTTAGAGCCGGACAGTGGCACAGTAGATGTTCTACTGTCTCAATTACCCCAGGTTCCTTACATTTCCTGCAGGTGCCGTCGAATATTTGTCCTATTTTGAAAAATACAGTAAGTTTTATATTGTTTTATATAAAAAATGTTTTTATATATGTAAATGTCCACAATATTGTTGTTGTTTTTTCTTAATTTTATTAAATAGACGACATCCCTTGAAAAAGTGAACAAAAAATTCACGAAACGTCGGGACAACATGTAATAAATGCATTTTTATTGACATTTAATACGGTAGGCCTGATAGCTTAAAGGAATTATATAAGTAACGAAAGATTTTAATGGGCCAAACAGATCAACAAAAACAAAAATTGATTAATGTTTTTTTTTAACCAAGTAATTCGTGTAGCTTTATTAACATAAAAAATTTTTTACTTCATCAGAAAATTCCAATATATCCTTCTTGAACTGTTGACGGTATGAATTTATATATGGATCTGAAGACGCTAGTAACATATGCATGACAACTTCATTTGTTGATATGCGATAAGTTTTTCTGGAGTGGCTTAGGCGATAACTTCTGTAATCTTTGTTACGAGCTTCCTTAACTTCCTCCCACAACAAGCCCAGTGGCAATATTGCTGCTGACACCACACTTTTATTCCCATAAATTAGAACTTTGTGTACAGTAATAGGCATATATGAGTAGTACCAGCTGTGCAGTTGTATATATCGTTCTGCAATGTCCAAACAATAAACATTGCAAAGGAAACCGCATCTGGCAGATTAATTAATTACCATTCCACCCAACCGATGATCATGAAAATAAATACGGCGACGAATCTAATTAACAAAATTCTCAACATTAGTGACAAACGATTCAGAAACAAAAACATCAGTAAAATAAGAAACATAATGACAAAAAACAACTTCCCGATATACATTACGAACAAACTAATAAACAAATGCTTAAATAAAAACCTAACTGGAAACAATAATAATGGAGTAGTAGAAAAAGTTTTTTACAGTGTACCATATGTTCCAAAGTTGACCGAAAACAAAACATTAAAACATATGATAAATGATAAAACAACAATAGTCACACATAGATCAAACAAAACACTGAGACATCTTTTTACGCAGGAAAGAACAAAAATTCACAAATTAGAAACAGACAATGTTGTATACGAAATAACTTGTCAAGGAAATGAAGCAGAAAGGTGCAATAAAGTATACGTAGGAACAACAAAGCGAAAACTCGGGACTAGAGTATCAGAGCATGAAGCAGACATAAACAAAGGAAAAGAGACAACAGCTCTAGCCCAACATGTAAAAGAAACGGGACATAAAATAGATTTTAAAGGGGTCAAAATATTAGATAGAGAAAAGAAAGCGAATAAAAGGTATACACTGGAAAGCCTACGCATACAGCAACGTATTAAAAAATCCATAAACACAAAAGAAGACAAAGACAACACCAAACTGCAATATTCAATTGCAATAACCTGACAAGTGAAGTTCTGTGATATTAGTTTTAAGTTTGCCTGTGATATTTTCCATTATTAATTATTATTCAAATTATACAATTAATTGTTCGTGCTGTCCAGTTTTTATAATTTATTTAATAATGTAACTGAAAATCGTAAGTCAAATATAAAAATTAATATTACAAAAATGTAACAAAAACTAATAAAAAACTTGTAATTTGTTGCCAGAATTTAAAAATAAAAATTCTCCTGAAGACGTCGGAAAAAAGCTGACGAAACGTTGAGAAAAAAGATGAAATAAATTGGTTTTATTTGCATCACAAAAATCAAGAAAACTGACCATAAATAGCCAACGTTAGACACAACAAAAAACATAAACAAACGAAATTGGTCATAAAACATAAACACAATAAATAAACATTAAATTTTTCTGCATCTATTTCGGAATTACTATTCATAACCGTTAACGGTTAAGGGTTAGAAACGTCTAGAAGTATGGCCATCGTTCGTTGAGCCCATTCCTTGTTTAACCATGTCCACATTTATGCCACTTTGAAAAACTTTTGTTGCAATATGCATTCCATAAATTTTAGCCTCGCATATAAGGGGCAAATTCCAAATTGAAGCCCTTCCTACGAAACTGGTTTTGTCCTTAATAATCCAAAATTGTTCATTTTACTAGGCTTAGCTTTATATATAGAATAAAACATACAGCCATTCCTGATATTTGTGTGATTGTATTCGCAACCTTTCCATCAATCATGGCTAAAAGAGGAATGGAGTATGCAAAATTTCAAAACGACAGATTTTTTTTCAAATCTTTAATTTCATTTTGCACCCTTCAGAAATAACATTTGCCGTTTCTTTTACAAATTGAAATTTTATTGACCTACAAAAAAAAAAAACGGCCATCATCAAGGCCTTGTACATATTTCGCCAGTAATCGTTTGTGGCATCAATACATTTCAAAATTGAGTGGAACAATACTTGGCAATTTTTTTTTCATTAAATTCTTATGGTATTCGGTCCTTGGATGGTGGGTCAGAAATTGTCCAAAATAGATTGTTATTGAAAAACAGCAAAATCGAGCAGACGATTGCAGAGCTGGAAAGCTTAAACTTTATTTTGCCATATAAAAGTAACTACCGAAAACTAATTTTTATTTTTTTTAATAAATAAACTTATTTTATACTTCAGTACGAATAAAATTGGTATTTCAAATTAAAAAAATAAAAAAATTAAAAAGACGTTTCCAGGGTTGGAAAACTTGAATGTTTTTGTTATATAAAAGTAATTTACTAAAACTAATTTTTCCTTTTTTTCTATAAATTAAACATATCTTATATTCTTAAAAGAAAGAGATTGGCGTAAGAGAATAGAAAAATCAAAAAGGATGATTCCAGGGTTGGGAAACTAACACTTTTTGTGATATATAAAAGTAATTAGGTCTAATTAATTTTTTTCTTTTTCTTTATAAATTATATATATTTTACGTTTTAGAAAGAAAAATTTGGTGTAGAAAATTATAAAAATAAAAACCACAGCTCCAGAGCTGGAAACTTTTAACTTTTTTTTTCTGGATGTTAAAGTAACTAAATAAAACAATTTTTTTTTAATTTAATTTTTTCTTTGTTCACTTAACATACTTAATATAATTTTTTAAGAACTACTTGATTGGTATAAGGAATCAGAAAAAATTTAAAAGGATGATTCCAGGGTTGGAAAATTATTATTTTTTGTATATAAAAGTAATTAGGTCAAACTATTTTATTCTTTTTGTTAAATCGTAAGAGCTACGGACCTGAAATTTGGTCAGAGTATGTAGAACTTTGGCCGCTACAACAGCAAAAACATGAAAGGTAAAAATTAAAGGGTGTTCCAAAACCTACAATTGTATGTATATATACTTTAAATCTGTAAAGTTAGTGTATTTTTATACAGACTATAACAATTACCACTAAAATTTAAAAAATTTCAATTAAAGGGTGTTCTATCAGTTAATGTAATTTTGACAACTTGCTGTATATTGGAAACCGTAAGATCCAAACTATCTCTCTAAAACGGTAAAACTAAAAAACCCAAATTATAAAATCGCCAAGACGAAAAAAAACGCCAAACCGAAAAAAATCGCCAAAAACCAAAAAAAAATCGTCAATACGAAAAAAGCGCGCCAAATTAAAAAAAATATTTAAAACTAAATATCGAGCCATAACCGCTAAAATAGCTTAAGCGACACATTTTTTGGACTTCGTTTTCTTGAAATTTAACATTTTACATTAAAATTTTTTCAAAAACTTCAACGCCTCTCCAGTATTCACCCTAGACGAACTAAGAATGACTCAACTGTTTAAATTTACCGAATGGTACTATAAAATACAAAGTCAGTTTTAATCTTGAATACAAAGATCTTCCAATACGAATGAAAAAATAGCCAGGATATATGGGACCACAATCACTTCATCAACAATATCTTTCAATATCCACCAGCAAATGGAAACATCTACAGGCATTGAAATCTGGGGTGTTACTCGTCCATGTTCTGAAAAACGCAATTCGCTTAAAATTAGCGTTTTTGATTTGAAAACGATTACTTTACCATTGCTTCATTGCTTAAATGAAAGTTTATAATATAATAACTCTAGTTGTTCTAAGAAATATGGGTAAAGGTTCCCTGATGATCTGCATTAGCAACAGTGAAATGCGCATAGGATCCAGCTAAGCCCCTCCCTCAATAATCAATTTCAATGTACTTTTAATAAAAAAATATTTTACTTAATAAGTAAAATAATAATTCGGGATTATTAGTGCGTTTAAAAATTTTAAACTTAAATATAATTTATTTAATAAATAATAATAAAAATCCTAACATTAACCATACACACATAATTATTAATTTGGAAGACGAATTTTCTTCTATTTTTCTTAATCCTTAAATTATTTAAAAGTGAAAAACAACACTATTTAAGCTTGAAATTTTACTTCATACTATTTAACATTTTTTTTTTTCAAACAAAATACATCGAAAATTTTCTAAGACAAAATGCGAATAATGGGTTTTATTTTATAATTTATATTTAAAGGAATTAGTAGAAGCCTATCAATCATATTGTAGAAGATGGATAAAAAAGTAATAAGTATAAAATCCTAATATTTCTAGTACATGATAATTAGATATGAGTAGTTTATTACAAACTGTGGGAAAATCAGGTGGATCAGAAGACATGAAAACAAATTAATTAATGCCGCTATTAAACCACTGTTCCACGGTCGGTTTTTTGCTTGGCTCTTTTCTAGACTCTAGAATCTAGAGAGAACAGTTCAACTTGGGGAGAAAACAATACAAATAAAAAAACTAATTTTTTCATTTACGTATGTAGTTTCTAGTTTGTGTTGATACAAATGGCTTCTTAAATAACGAAAACAAAAAGACAAAGGAAAACTTTTTTTTCGTTATCTAAAACGCAAAATGAGTCGACTAAAATTTTAAGCATTTCTCTGTAGAAGTTAAAATTTTATTTAAATTTCACACATTATAGTCTGTTAGGACATTTAGGGCCCTATGTATAAGAAAAAACTGACATGAAGTGGCAAAATCGAACATAATCTCAAACACTTTTTCCATAAAACTTTATGTTAAGAATCACTCTAAGACTTAGTAGTGGGTTAAAACTACGTAATGTCTCAATTTTTAATTACAAATTGTATGGAGGAACTTGTTAACACCTGCTTTAAGTTCGTCACTTATGCTAACTGCATGCCAATTTTTTCTTATACTTAGGGCCGTTAGATATTTTCAACTAACTTGAACTTTGTGTTCCGGCAAGTTTGAGTTTATCGTAGTTATGCATCTGAGTAAAATTCGATGGAATTTAGAAGAAATCTAATTAATTTTTTTATTTTATTTAAAACGTCTTGCCTTTAAACTTTAAAGCAGTGAACCGCGCACGTCACACCACAATTGTGGACAAGAAAATCACACACATGCTTATGCTCTTTCATTTAGTCGTCACTGAGAACACAGATTAGTAGAGTAAAAAGGGATTACAAAAATCCACTTTTTCGACCGTCTTGTAACTTTTTGTCCCCCATTTTTTACGACCTGAATCTGCTACTTTTTTTTAAGATACTTTGCCCCTCTTGGCCCATTTTTTTTTTTTTTTTGTTAAATTGTAAAAAAACAATATGTAAACACCAAGAAAGTGGAAAATATAGATTTTATTAACATTTTATACGTTAAAGATATCGTTGACAAATTCATATATTGTCCATGAAGCCGAAAGTGAGATATACATATGTGTATAATATATATGTACATATTAGGTATGTTACAGGAGCAGTTTTCGTATTTCGTACAGCTTTAGCCACCAAATACTTCGTGAAAGAATCAGATATTGCAAGAACACAGCTTTTTCCTTTTCTACTTTTCGGGAAAGGACCTAAATATGGTCAATGTGGATGACTTGAAAAGGAATTGTTTCAACTTAACTAAAATATAGACGGGCTTCGGGCATACCAACACGAGATTTATTATAGCAGCAGATTATACATATATATTATATTACGGATCTTCGGAAGCCAAAACTTTTGGCGTATACGTTGAATTGTTTTTTCCAGCCCGAAATGACCCATATCATCATGGGAATACTTTACTATTCGCCATCTAACATCCTTGGGAATCAACAGTTTCGGTCCATCATCATCTTTATGGTAGAGTCTAAAATTTCGAAAACAAAATTCGGATTTTATTTGTTTTTCCCTGTTGTCTTTGCGTTCTCCCTTCAAGACCATTATAATATTGCAAAGAGCAATAAGCTTCATCATTCGTGCGGCAGGTTTGGCTCCCAGTGGTGGTTTATCAGGAGCTCTGCTCAACGCAGCCACATGAGCAACGCGACTTCCTTCTCGATCATATTCCTGCATTTGCATCCACCATCTAGCGATTTTTGGTTTGAGCTCTTTGTTGGCCTTCACTTGACCAGTCTAGCACCTCTAATACAGCAAGTGCTTCGGGCTCATAACTGTGGTAACGGCTCTCAGTATCTGTGCAATGTGGACTATAGTAGAAAACTGGCTTCCATTCAGTACCAGTATGAGATTGCAAAAGAATTCCAGCAATCCCCAAACTGCTTGCATCAGTATGTACCTCGTGTTGAGCACTATTGTCATAAAGAGCAAGGACTGCTTGTTGTGAAAGTATGTTCAATAGCTTTTCAAAAGAACGTTGTTGATCCGTACCCCAATAGAAAATATTTTCTGTCTTCCTTAACAGCATTGTAATCGGTTTTGTTATCAGTGAATAATTTGGGATGAATTTTCTGAAGAAACCGGTTAGTTCCAGAAATCTGCTTACTTCAGTTATATTAGACGGTGGGCGAAAATTTCTAATTGCACTAATTTTTCCGTCACCAGCAGGTCTAATACCATTTTCATCGATGATATGCCCCAAATGTATAATTTTTGTGGAGAGAAATTTACATTTGTCAAAACCTTGAGGAATCTATCCAGTCGAGTTATACCATCTTCGATAGTTTTACTGAGAATTACAATGTCATATTAAGCTAGAACTTTACCACGACCCATTTTCAAAATAAGCTTGTCCATTATAGATTGGAAAACAGCTGGGGCGTTCACAAGCCCAAACGGCATCCGGTTGTATTCAAAGTGTCTATCATGGGTGACAAAAGCGGTAATTTTTTTTGAATCTTCGACAAGTTCAATTTGATGGTAACCCATTCGTAGATCCAAAACGGAGAAGTAACGGTTACCGGCAAGCTGGGCGAATTGCTCTTCCATAAGAGGCATTGGATAAGGTGTTTTGAATGTAATGGAATTTAATTGACGATAGTCAACGCATATACTTTGTTCACCATTACTCTTGGCGACCAATACCACTGGGGATGCGTCTGTTGCATCTGATGGGCGTATAATTTTGTATTGCAACAAATCGTCAGTTACAGTTATTTTTGTTAATATACTTCGTTTAGCGAATGGTACTCTATAAGGCTTCATTTGAATGGGCTGCTTGGATGTAAGATTTATCTCCATATTGATCAAGTTACATTTTCCTAAGTCAGACGCATTTTTAGCAAAACAATTTTGATGAGCCAGTAATAAAGACTTTAGCTTTTCCATTGCATTAGTTTCCAGATCTGTAGAAGGCGTTGTATTGTCCAACTTTTCTAATAGGCAGTCAGTGTCTACTATTACCAATCGCTTACATTTTCGGCACAGAGTATCTCGACCCAATAAAAAGTTTTCGCTCAAAAGATCATCATCAACAATAAATAAATCAATATTGAGTAAATTATTATCAATTTCAATCACTGCGGGCAATTTACCATAACGCTCATATTGCTCACCCTCAAAACCTTCTAGTGGCAAATATGTACTCTTAATGTTACCAATGGTGGAAGCATACGAATTACGAATTAACGATCGCTTACTACCTGGGTCAACGAAGGAGAGAGTTCTTTTTGCCCATTAGCATTTATGTAGTTAACGATTTCGTAAGTATTATTCTTTCTTTTAAGATCTAAATCATTAATATCATATATGATATCTGATTCAGGTATACCGGCTTTCCACCCTATGGCGACCATCTTATACAAATAGTTTTGTTTTTTTTTTCACTACAACTGGAATATCTGCCAAACATTTTGCACAGAAATAAGACCGCGTAAGAAAAACGTCTTCAAGAGCGTCAACCCAATATTTTGCTGGGCCTTGAAGTTTTTGTTGCACTGCAAATAACACCGTTCGTTCGATCATACCAATTATAGGCTAGTTTGAATGGAAGAATTGAAAAATTTAATTTAAAATCTGAGGATTCCATTTCTTCAGATAATTAACGAGTGACAAAATACTCTGAATTTCTAAACGTCTTAGGTGTTTGCCTAAAGCACTGTGAACGTAATCGATTTCTTGAATTTGTGTATGACCAGGCTCAGAAAATATCTGTATGATATTTTTGCCCTGTAATGGTTTGACAAAAATTTTAAAATTGCTGTGGACATCATTTGATTTTAATTTTTATTTTGAATACTTGGTTGTTCTAACTAAAATCAGAGTATTTTGTATATACAACTACTTATGTCGTTACCTCCACGACTATTATTAAATTCGTCGCAAACAAATAATTGTAACGATCATATTATAAACATTTATTTTTCGCTTATAATAAAATGACGATGCACAAGCCCTTTAGGAAGGTTGAAAACGCTTTGCAAATCAAAACATACAACAACAGAAAGGTGGTGTGGTTTTGAGCGATCCACGTTACGTTTCACTTTAAGGCCTTTCCCTTCATTTTTGTGAATATCGAATTCTTCAAATTCATAATCCGTTGGATTATTTTTTATTAAAAACTATACGCCACGGTCGCATTTGTCTTTTCTAGGCTCTCTGAAGGACAAATTGAAATTGTGGTTGAACTGATCGATATAAAATCTTCCCGAAACGGGGTTGGAGGGTTGCTGCTCCATTTGTTTTGAAATAAAATCTTGATTTGACTTTGATCTAGTATATTTTAAATTTATATTGAGTCTCGCAGGAAAGTAACATATTGTACAGCAATAGGAAGAGTTTTAAAAAAATTACATTAAAGCTTAAAAGTGATGTCAGATTTGAAAAACTTGGGGTCGAAAACCTAAGAAAAAAAATGCCAAAATGGCGTATAGAGCACATAAGCCGCCGTACGACGACATATGTAGCTACTTCGAACTTAATTAAACATATTATGTTCTTTAAAAATAAAAAGTTTAGTGTAGTTATCTCGTTTCTTTAACGTTGTCCCTTTCTTTTTTTAAATCCCCTTTTTGAGCCACTTTCTGAAAAATGTCATCGGTTACCCTGCACACAATCTAATGGAAAAAGAAAATTTTTCTCTCAAGAGTTGAGCAAATACCCCTTTTAAACAGGTGAAGTTTACTTTGCAAAGTCTTAATTCAGCTGTGTGAAAGACAGAGGGAGCAATACTATCTGTTTCTGTCTTTCACCCAGCTGAATTAAGACTTTGCACAAACTAAACTTTCCGTGTCTAACAGAGGTAAAACAAGATATTTTTTTTTTAATACATGATTTTTATTTATTGTATCTTCATATACATATGAACTAACAATAAGTATTCAAATCTTAAATATAAAAATATAATTAGGCCCGACCAGTGTCGGACATAAGCTTAGTAGTAGTTATATATAATACATAAGTATTGATAATCAAAAGGAAAAAATATAAAATATATACAAGATATTTGTATGAAATTTTTACACAATATGAAGAACGATATAAGGATTAATTCTGCATAGGGTTTCTACGCGGGAAAAAAATCCCGGGAATACCCGGGAATTATTTTTTTCCAAGTCCCGGGAAATTTACAACGGGAATTTTCGGGAATTTCATATATCGGTTTTTGGAATTGGCTTTGTTTACATTGCTGTTCGTTGTTTTATTACTTTAAAATACAACTCTGTAACGATGATAATATGTATAAGCATGGACACAAATCTAATAAAGGCTTCCGAGGTGAATCCAATAACTTGAAGCGTTACGAAATATTTTCAACTTAAGAAGTCTTATAGAAAATAGTATCTAGATTGGCAGATGTAGATGGAATTTCCATCCATGATATATGTAACTCAAAGCATATGATTTTTTTGTTGTGCTTTTTAAATATTGTTGTTCATGAAATTAACGAATAAAGTTGTTTTGTTTTTAATTTGAATGTTCACAGAAAAAAGGATTCACCAATTAATGTTTCCAATTAAGAATTTAATTGATTCAATTACATTTTTAATTGCATTAATTAATTTAAGTGGAAAGACTTAATTAATATTATCAAATTGCTTATAGGTGAAAATTAAATTAATTTTTTAATTGATATTACAAATATTTTAATTGATATTACAAAATTATTCATATTACTTTTTTGTGTGGTGTATATTTTTTCATAAAATTATATTTTTTATTGACGTCATTTAATTGAATTCATATGTTTTTGAAATTCCCGGGAATTCCCGGGAATAAAACATTTTACTTCTCGATTCCCGGGAATTGAAAAAGTCCGGGAAATTAGAAACCCTAATTCTGCATCATTAACTCAATAATTCAATATTTTTAGTTATGACGTTGTTTAAGCGAAATATGTATGTATGTATATATATGTATCAATATTAAATACATACATACATACATACATGCATACATATACTTACATACATACGTATGTACAGTCTTAGTTGCTTAAATATCGCGACAATTATAGTTTAATAAATTCTTTTATGCTCAACAAACAAACTAAAGAATGAGAGAATAAGAACTAAACATTAATTGGAAACTACGCATATTAAATGAAATTGTGAAATAACAAAAATATTGTTGACACGAGTACATTTTGATGATAATAAAAATTATTTACTACCAGTGGTGCGATTCAGTAACTTTTAACGATCCGACAATCGTAATTTTTGTCTATGCATTTTGTAGCTTGCAAGAATGTTTGTAAGATTCTGTAACTTCTTTTTAACGATAGTACTCGGCTGATATTTTGTGTTGATTTTTGTCGATAAAATTAACAGCGCATAAATTATTGTCGCTTAAATAACGACACAGCTGACATTAACCTACATCGAATATCGTTAAAAATGTTACTGAATCATATCACAGGTAAAGAATTAATATTGCTTTTCCTTGTGACTGGAATATGCTGCTTCATAGTCCGTGCCGTGAAGTTTCATCATCATCATCACAGAGTCTGCACCGTCTATTAGTTAATCTCAATGCCAAGTCTTTTGAGATGTTTTCCCAGTCTGCAGGCCATGAATAGCCCATTCATTAAAGCTTAAATTAGACGTGACATAGCTATAATGCCGTAGCCATAACCAAACGAAAATTCAATTGGTTTATATGGCGAGAGTTATGGCGTTATGGCGAGTCACCTATAATCAAATACAGTGTTGCCCATTAGTTTGGTTCGTACGGCTGTTTTCTATGGCTATGGTTATGGCACCTCTGATTGCAACTTAAGTAAGAAAGCATGTGAGCATTCTTATATTATTTTTCCTTAAGGACCTAAGAAGTTTAACCCTTAACTTAGGAAGTGACATTTTGGAACATATGTACATTGGGACGTGGTGGCAAATTTTACCCCTTTTAATTTACCCAAAAATAATAATAACAAAAATTACAAATTTAAAAAACTCCGACCTATTTAGAAAATATGTGATATCTTCTAAACGTCTGGGCCGATTTTCTTCAAACATAGTTAAGAACCTTCTCGATCAAGTCACCTTTCAAACAGAAAAAACTAAATCAAAATCGGTCCAGCCGTTGGGGCTGTACGTGGACACGGACAGACACACAGATACACAGACACACACTACAAACTTATAACACCCCTTTTTTTGGTCGGGGGTTAAAAAATAATCTTATTTGGACTTTTTTTAAATAAAAGAGGCAACATTTTTTATTTATTAATAAAAAAGTTTTTATAAAGGGCAAAAAAGTGGGCAGTTTACTGTACAAGCATTTTTTAACCCAAAAATAGCAATTCCTAAATTGAAAGAAAAAAAACATGAATTTAAAATGAAATAAAAGTGCCCATAGAAGGAAAATATAGTTGTAGGAACTGCGTGTCAACCTTTTGCGGAGGTGGTGGCAAGTTTCACCTCGACTTCAATTTTCTTTTTAAAACAATTTTCTTATTCCTCAACCACTGAATTTCTTTACTTGGGGGCCACACGTTCAATTTTTGCCTTTCAATTCAATTCAATTTTCAATACACTCACACTTTTTTTTACTTACACACCCAAACTGTTTAAATTGAAAACTAGATTGCTTTCAAATTCACCTATCCATTTAAATGGCAATTTAATTTTCAATTTGAACGGGTGGTCACAGCACACATTGATTGAAGCTACAAATTTGAGTTGTTTCTTCGTCGGTGGCATTTAAAAAATGAAATTGTCTATCAATTTATGCAACAGCTATCAATTTCAAGGAATTTTGACAAACAGTATACATATGTGATGAAATTGAATGCTATTTATTGAACGTGTGGCTGCAGCGTTAGTTCGATATTATCTACAATTATAAATTGCTGGTTACCGGGCCTATAGAAGCATATTTTGAAAAGATATCTTAAAAATGGAAACTCTTTTCTTTGAAAAAAAAAACTTAAATATGGGCGTGTGGTAATTTTTACCCCATGGTATAAATATTACGGATTAGGTTATAACAACATCCGCCAAAATGCAGCTGAGTGTGAAGGTCGACAATATAGTAACATACTCAAAAGGCTAAGTTGCTGGAGCGCATTTAAAGCTTAAATTATACGTGACATAACGCCATAGCCATAACCAAACCAAAATTCAATTAGTTTCTATGGTGAGAGTGAGAAATATGTAAAGACACTTATTTAAATGCTGTACGAAATTTCATAAGAATCGGACGGCTCGTTTACAAACTGAAGAATTATTTCCACTTTTTTTTTTTCAAAATCTCTCATTGTGCGTCAATGGACTAATATCGTTAAAAATTTTAGCAGCTCTAATTTGATAAACAAAAACACATCTATATTTGTTCCTTCATTTTGTTATTTCCACGGTAATTCGTATTAAATATGTAAACAACTTTTGTATTTTTTCCTTCATTTTTTATTTCCACAGAAATTCTGAAAAACATACTAAGATATTATAATTCTAATGGCGTTGAATAATAAAGAAAATATTGTTACATTTTTACCCTTTAAAAACGCTTTTCCACGTACTCGAAAATTTGCAAATGAATAAAAGGCCCCGTGTACTAATTAGGGTTGAGAATGACACTTTATTTACTAATAACACTTAGGGCCATTATTATGACTTGAGGATAAAGTTTCGAATAGATAATCTTAACTTTAGCAAAACTGAACTATAAAGTGACTTTTAAAAGTTTTCTATTATTACAACTGTTCGATAAAATTAATAATAATAATTTAAAATTTTTGTTCGGTGCCAACATTCCTGTGGATACTGTGGATATTGATTGTTAGAAATACTTAGTGGCAACTTGCTTCTATTTAGTTGCCAACTAAATAAATAAATGAAGCCATTTTTAGGGTTTCGTACACCAAAGGTGAAAAGGAACACTATTGTTTTCGCTACGCTGTCCGTCTGTCCGTCACAGGCTATTTTCTCGAGAACCATAAGAGATACGGACCTGAAATTTGGACAGAGTGTGTAGACCTTTGGCCGCTACAACAACAAATACATGAGAGATAAAAATTCAAGGGTGTTCCAAAACGAGCAACGAAAAATGTTAAAATCCCATGTTATATACATATACCCAGAGAAAAGCAGCTTAAAATCAGTAAAAACCATATTGAAACATTAACGAAATTCTAGTCATATTGAAATTTCTTATTTCAATATGGAAAAGTATTAATTTATTAATTTTATTTATTTTTGAGTATCTCACCATACATCTTCTATTATATAGAAAATTATTGAATTAATGTTACGCGTTCTTATTTTTAAGTTGCAGCTTTTCCCTGAGTGTACAATTGTATGTATATGCACTTGAAATTTGTAAGGTTATTGTATTTTTATACAGACTACAACAATTATTACTAAAATTTCTAAAAATTTAAATTAAATGGTGTTCCATCAGTTAATGCAATTTTGATTATATAATTTTGACAACTTGCTGTATCTTGGGAACCGTAAGACCTAGCGTTTTCTTTCATGTACTTCGGCTTATATTTCTAATAAGCCTTTTTCTACGAAACTTTACATGAACCATAAGCACTAGTTATAGCATAATCATGAAATAGAAATGTGGGCAATGCCAGACCCATACAAATTTAACGTAATATTACTCGTATACTGTAGAGGGCTGATGATGTAATTTTTTAATATGTTGTAGAGACCTTTTTTATACACGGTCCAGCTCACGAACGGTATTCACTAGACAGACCCTTCAAATGTTTTCGGAATCCTCATTAAAAAGACCGAACTTTAACTTGACTCTCTCAAAAACTTTTTTCCAGTGAATCGCTCTAGTGTCCATATATTGCTCATTTGCTAAAACAAGAATACGAGTTTAAAGTTTACAATTTACCGCGTAAATTGTAAATTTTACACACAAGTCAGTGGAAAAAGAAAATCAATATTTCTCTCAACAATTGAGTAAACAAAATATTTGTTTGTTCTGCATCATTACAGTACTTTTCGCTTATAGTCTACAATTATACTAGTTGCACAAGTTCTGTGGACTATAAGCAGCGAATTTGGCATTTAACCAAACTTTTTTTATAAGCCACTTTATGGATTATAAGTGAATCCTGATATACATATAATCCACATTTTGGACTATATAAAAATAGTTTTCATTAATAAAAACACATTTCTAAACAAAGTAAAAGTTTAACAGCCTTATGTATAAGAAAAAAAAGTGACATGAAGTTAGAATAAGTTGCAAAATATCAGTGCAATTCACTTTTCTTTGACACAATGCTTTTAAATTACAGGAATTAGACACTGTTTTTTTAGTTTATAAACTGTGGATTTGTCCACATTATGTATTGTGGACATTTCATAAAATTTTGTTCGTAAACTTTTAGTAATTTTAATTTTTTTTTCGAAATACTTTGTATGAAATTCGAAAAAAAAGGTGCAAGTGAATATGACAGTTTTGGATTCCATCCGTTTTTGGCCTTTAAGCAAAATGGATTATAAGCGAATAGTACTGTAACTCGAAAATTATATATTTTGAGTTATGACGTTGTTTGAGTAAATGCATAATTTTTATTATTCTTAAGCTAATAATATTTGTTGCTGCATTATGTTTGTCTAGTTTACAATTAATATTTACTTTTTTTACTTACCATTTTATTCATTTTTTTACATATTCAATGTAAATGTTAATGTTATTATACGCTTTACCAAAAAAATGGTAAAAGGGTATATATAGGTTTGTCATTCCGTTTGTAATTTCTATAATATCAATAAGCGACCCATAATATATATATATATATATATTCTGTATCCTTATGCATAGGGAATTTTCAGAAATTTTCCAAAATAGGTTGGTATTGAAATTCACCAAAATCGAGCAGACGATTGCAAAGCTGGAAAGCTTAAACTTTATTTTGCCATATAAAAGTAACTACCGAAATCGAAATTTTTATTTTTTTTTAATAAATAAAGTTATTTTATACTTCAATATGAATAAAGTTGGTATTTTAAATTAAAAAAATATAAAAAAATTAAAAAGACGTTTCCAGGGTTGGAAAACTTTAACTTTTTTTGTTATATAAAAGTAACTCACTAAAACTAAGTTTTCCTTTTTTTCTATAAATTAAACATATCTTATATTCTTAAAAGAAAGAAATTAGTGAAAGAGATCACAAAAATAAAAAAGGATGATTCCAGGGTTGGGAAACTTACACTTTTTGTGTTATGTAAAATTAAATAGGTCTAACTAATTCTTTTTTCCTTTATAAATTGAATATATTTTATGCTTCTGAAAGAAAAAATTGTCCTATAAAACTATAAAAATTAAAACCAAGGCTCCAGAGATGGAAACTTTGAACTTTTTTTGATAATAGAGTAACTAAATAAAACTAAGTTTTTTCTTCTTTCCTTTTTGCTTTGTTCACTTGACATATTTATGTATTTTTTAAACAACTATAACTATAATTGGTATCGATAATCAGAAATCTGGGGTGTTACTCGTCCATGCTCTGAAAAACGCTTACTTTACCATTGCTTCATTGTTTAAATGAAAGTTTATAATATAATAACTCTAGTTGTTCTAAGAAATATGGGTAAAGGTTCCCTGATGATCTGCATTAGCAACAGTGAAATGCGCATAGGATCCAGCTAAGCCCCTCCCTCAATAATCAATTTCAATGTACTTTTAATAAAAAAATATTTTACTTAATAAGTAAAATAATAATTTGGTATTATTAGTGCGTTTAAAAATTTTAAACTTAAATATAATTTATTTAATAAATAATAATAAAAATCCTAACATTAACCATACACACATAATTATTAATTTGGAAGACGAATTTTCTTCTATTTTTCTTAATCCTAAAATGATTTAAAAGTGAAAAACAACACTATTTAAGCTTGAAATTTTACTTCATACTATTTAACATTTTTTTTTCAAACAAAATACATCGAAAATTTTCTAAGACAAAATGCGAATAATGGGTTTTATTTTATAATTTATATTTAAAGGAATTAGTAGAAGCCTATCAATCATATTGTAGAAGATGGATAAAAAAGTAATAAATATAAAATCCTAATATTTCTAGTACATGATAATTAGATATGAGTAGTTTATTACAAACTGTGGGAAAATCAGGTGGATCAGAAGACATGAAAACAAATTAATTAATGCCGCTATTAAACCACTGTTCCACGGTCGGTTTTTTGCTTGGCTCTTTTCTAGACTCTAGAATCTAGAGAGAACAGTTCAACTTGGGGAGAAAACAATACAAATAAAAAAACTAATTTTTTCATTTACGTATGTAGTTTCTAGTTTGTGTTGATACAAATGGCTTCTTAAATAACGAAAACAAAAAGACAAAGGAAAACTTTTTTTTCGTTATCTAAAACGCAAAATGAGTCGACTAAAATTTTAAGCATTTCTCTGTAGAAGTTAAAATTTTATTTAAATTTCACACATTATAGTCTGTTAGGACATTTAGGGCCCTATGTATAAGAAAAAACTGACATGAAGTGGCAAAATCGAACATAATCTCAAACACTTTTTCCATAAAACTTTATGTTAAGAATCACTCTAAGACTTAGTAGTGGGTTAAAACTACGTAATGTCTAAATTTTTAATTACAAATTGTATGGAGGAACTTGTTAACACCTGCTTTAAGTTCGTCACTTATGCTAACTGCATGCCAATTTTTTCTTATACTTAGGGCCGTTAGATATTTTCAACTAACTTGAACTTTGTGTTCCGGCAAGTTTGAGTTTATCGTAGTTATGCATCTGAGTAAAATTCGATGGAATTTAGAAGAAATCTAATTAATTTTTTTATTTTATTTAAAACGTCTTGCCTTTAAACTTTAAAGCAGTGAACCGCGCACGTCACACCACAATTGTGGACAAGAAAATCACACACATGCTTATGCTCTTTCATTTAGTCGTCACTGAGAACACAGATTAGTAGAGTAAAAAGGGATTACAAAAATCCACTTTTTCGACCGTCTTGTAACTTTTTGTCCCCCATTTTTTACGACCTGAATCTGCTACTTTTTTTTAAGATACTTTGCCCCTCTTGGCCCATTTTTTTTTTGTTAAATTGTAAAAAAACAATATGTAAACACCAAGAAAGTGGAAAATATAGATTTTATTAACATTTTATACGTTAAAGATATCGTTGACAAATTCATATATTGTCCATGAAGCCGAAAGTGAGATATACATATGTGTATAATATATATGTACATATTAGGTATGTTACAGGAGCAGTTTTCGTATTTCGTACAGCTTTAGCCACCAAATACTTCGTGAAAGAATCAGATATTGCAAGAACACAGCTTTTTCCTTTTCTACTTTTCGGGAAAGGACCTAAATATGGTCAATGTGGATGACTTGAAAAGGAATTGTTTCAACTTAACTAAAATATAGACGGGCTTCGGGCATACCAACACGAGATTTATTATAGCAGCAGATTATACATATATATTATATTACGGATCTTCGGAAGCCAAAACTTTTGGCGTATACGTTGAATTGTTTTTTCCAGCCCGAAATGACCCATATCATCATGGGAATACTTTACTATTCGCCATCTAACATCCTTGGGAATCAACAGTTTCGGTCCATCATCATCTTTATGGTAGAGTCTAAAATTTCGAAAACAAAATTCGGATTTTATTTGTTTTTCCCTGTTGTCTTTGCGTTCTCCCTTCAAGACCATTATAATATTGCAAAGAGCAATAAGCTTCATCATTCGTGCGGCAGGTTTGGCTCCCAGTGGTGGTTTATCAGGAGCTCTGCTCAACGCAGCCACATGAGCAACGCGACTTCCTTCTCGATCATATTCCTGCATTTGCATCCACCATCTAGCGATTTTTGGTTTGAGCTCTTTGTTGGCCTTCACTTGACCAGTCTAGCACCTCTAATACAGCAAGTGCTTCGGGCTCATAACTGTGGTAACGGCTCTCAGTATCTGTGCAATGTGGACTATAGTAGAAAACTGGCTTCCATTCAGTACCAGTATGAGATTGCAAAAGAATTCCATCAATCCCCAAACTGCTTGCATCAGTATGTACCTCGTGTTGAGCACTACTGTCATAAAGAGCAAGGACTGGTTGTTGTGAAAGTATGTTCAATAGCTTTTCAAAAGAACGTTGTTGATCCGTACCCCAATAGAAAATATTTTCTGTCTTCCTTAACAGCATTGTAATCGGTTTTGTTATCAGTGAATAATTTGGGATGAATTTTCTGAAGAAACCGGTTAGTTCCAGAAATCTGCTTACTTCAGTTATATTAGACGGTGGGCGAAAATTTCTAATTGCACTAATTTTTCCGTCACCAGCAGGTCTAATACCATTTTCATCGATGATATGCCCCAAATGTATAATTTTTGTGGAGAGAAATTTACATTTGTCAAAACCTTGAGGAATCTATCCAGTCGAGTTATACCATCTTCGATAGTTTTACTGAGAATTACAATGTCATATTAAGCTAGAACTTTACCACGACCCATTTTCAAAATAAGCTTGTCCATTATAGATTGGAAAACAGCTGGGGCGTTCACAAGCCCAAACGGCATCCGGTTGTATTCAAAGTGTCTATCATGGGTGACAAAAGCGGTAATTTTTTTTGAATCTTCGACAAGTTCAATTTGATGGTAACCCATTCGTAGATCCAAAACGGAGAAGTAACGGTTACCGGCAAGCTGGGCGAATTGCTCTTCCATAAGAGGCATTGGATAAGGTGTTTTGAATGTAATGGAATTTAATTGACGATAGTCAACGCATATACTTTGTTCACCATTACTCTTGGCGACCAATACCACTGGGGATGCGTCTGTTGCATCTGATGGGCGTATAATTTTGTATTGCAACAAATCGTCAGTTATTTTTGTTAATATACTTCGTTTAGCGAATGGTACTCTATAAGGGTTCATTTGAATGGGCTGCTTGGATGTAAGATTTATCTCCATATTGATCAAGTTACATTTTCCTAAGTCAGACGCATTTTTAGCAAAACAATTTTGATGAGCCAGTAATAAAGATTTTAGCTTTTCCATTGCATTAGTTTCCAGATCTGTAGAAGGCGTTGTATTGTCCAACTTTTCTAATAGGCAGTCAGTGTCTACTATTACCAATCGCTTACATTTTCGGCACAGAGTATCTCGACCCAATAAAAAGTTTTCGCTCAAAAGATCATCATCAACAATAAATAAATCAATATTGAGTAAATTATTATCAATTTCAATCACTGCGGGCAATTTACCATAACGCTCATATTGCTTACCCTCAAAACCTTCTAGTGGCAAATATGTACTCTTAATGTTACCAATGGTGGAAGCATACGAATTACGAATTAACGATCGCTTACTACCTGGGTCAACGAAGGAGAGAGTTCTTTTTGCCCATTAGCATTTATGTAGTTAACGATTTCGTAAGTATTATTCTTTCTTTTAAGATCTAAATCATTAATATCATATATGATATCTGATTCAGGTATACCGGCTTTCCACCCTATGGCGACCATCTTATACAAATAGTTTTGTTTTTTTTTCACTACAACTGGAATATCTGCCAAACATTTTGCACAGAAATAAGACCGCGTAAGAAAAACGTCTTCAAGAGCGTCAACCCAATATTTTGCTGGGCCTTGAAGTTTTTGTTGCACTGCAAATAACACCGTTCGTTCGATCATACCAATTATAGGCTAGTTTGAATGGAAGAATTGAAAAATTTAATTTAAAATCTGAGGATTCCATTTCTTCAGATAATTAACGAGTGACAAAATACTCTGAATTTCTAAACGTCTTAGGTGTTTGCCTAAAGCACTGTGAACGTAATCGATTTCTTGAATTTGTGTATGACCAGGCTCAGAAAATATCTGTATGATATTTTTGCCCTGTAATGGTTTGACAAAAATTTTAAAATTGCTGTGGACATCATTTGATTTTAATTTTTATTTTAAATACTTGGTTGTTCTAACTAAAATCAGAGTATTTTGTATATACAACTACTTATGTCGTTACCTCCACGACTATTATTAAATTCGTCGCAAACAAATAATTGTAACGATCATATTATAAACATTTATTTTTCGCTTATAATAAAATGACGATGCACAAGCCCTTTAGGAAGGTTGAAAACGCTTTGCAAATCAAAACATACAACAACAGAAAGGTGGTGTGGTTTTGAGCGATCCACGTTACGTTTCACTTTAAGGCCTTTCCTTTCATTTTTGTGAATATCGAATTCTTCAAATTCATAATCCGTTGGATTATTTTTTATTAAAAACTATACGCCACGGTCGCATTTGTCTTTTCTAGGCTCTCTGAAGGACAAATTGAAATTGTGGTTGAACTGATCGATATAAAATCTTCCCGAAACGGGGTTGGAGGGTTGCTGCTCCATTTGTTTTGAAATAAAATCTTGATTTGACTTTGATCTAGTATATTTTAAATTTATATTGAGTCTCGCAGGAAAGTAACATATTGTACAGCAATAGGAAGAGTTTTAAAAAAATTACATTAAAGCTTAAAAGTGATGTCAGATTTGAAAAACTTGGGGTCGAAAACCTAAGAAAAAAAATGCCAAAATGGCGTATAGAGCACATAAGCCGCCGTACGACGACATATGTAGCTACTTCGAACTTAATTAAACATATTATGTTCTTTAAAAATAAAAAGTTTAGTGTAGTTATCTCGTTTCTTTAACGTTGTCCCTTTCTTTTTTTAAATCCCCTTTTTGAGCCACTTTCTGAAAAATGTCATCGGTTACCCTGCACACAATCTAATGGAAAAAGAAAATTTTTCTCTCAAGAGTTGAGCAAATACCCCTTTTAAACAGGTGAAGTTTACTTTGCAAAGTCTTAATTCAGCTGTGTGAAAGACAGAGGGAGCAATACTATCTGTTTCTGTCTTTCACCCAGCTGAATTAAGACTTTGCACAAACTAAACTTTCCGTGTCTAACAGAGGTAAAACAAGATATTTTTTTTTTAATACATGATTTTTATTTATTGTATCTTCATATACATATGAACTAACAATAAGTATTCAAATCTTAAATATAAAAATATAATTAGGCCCGACCAGTGTCGGACATAAGCTTAGTAGTAGTTATATATAATACATAAGTATTGATAATCAAAAGGAAAAAATATAAAATATATAAAAGATATTTGTATGAAATTTTTACACAATATGAAGAACGATATAAGGATTAATTCTGCATCATTAACTCAATAATTCAATATTTTTAGTTATGACGTTGTTTAAGCGAAATATGTATGTATGTATATATATGTATCAATATTAAATACATACATACATACATACATGCATACATATACTTACATACATACGTATGTACAGTCTTAGTTGCTTAAATATCGCGACAATTATAGTTTAATAAATTCTTTTATGCTCAACAAACAAACTAAAGAATGAGAGAATAAGAACTAAACATTAATTGGAAACTACGCATATTAAATGAAATTGTGAAATAACAAAAATATTGTTGACACGAGTACATTTTGATGATAATAAAAATTATTTACTACCAGTGGTGCGATTCAGTAACTTTTAACGATCCGACAATCGTAATTTTTGTCTATGCATTTTGTAGCTTGCAAGAATGTTTGTAAGATTCTGTAACTTCTTTTTAACGATAGTACTCGGCTGATATTTTGTGTTGATTTTTGTCGATAAAATTAACAGCGCATAAATTATTGTCGCTTAAATAACGACACAGCTGACATTAACCTACATCGAATATCGTTAAAAATGTTACTGAATCATATCACAGGTAAAGAATTAATATTGCTTTTCCTTGTGACTGAAATATGCTGCTTCATAGTTCGTGCCGTGAAGTTTCATCATCATCATCACAGAGTCTGCACCGTCTATTAGTTAATCTCAATGCCAAGTCTTTTGAGATGTTTTCCCAGTCTGCAGGCCATGAATAGCCCATTCATTAAAGCTTAAATTAGACGTGACATAGCTATAATGCCGTAGCCATAACCAAACGAAAATTCAATTGGTTTATATGGCGAGAGTTATGGCGTTATGGCGAGTCACCTATAATCAAATACAGTGTTGCCCATTAGTTTGGTTCGTACGGCTGTTTTCTATGGCTATGGTTATGGCACCTCTGATTGCAACTTAAGTAAGAAAGCATGTGAGCATTCTTATATTATTTTTCCTTAAGGACCTAAGAAGTTTAACCCTTAACTTAGGAAGTGACATTTTGGAACATATGTACATTGGGACGTGGTGGCAAATTTTACCCCTTTTAATTTACCCAAAAATAATAATAACAAAAATTAAAAATTTAAAAAACCCCTATTTAGAAAATATGTGATATCTTCTAAACGTCTGGACCGATTTTCTTCAAACATAGTTAAGAACCTTCTCGATCAAGTCACCTTTCAAACAGAAAAAACTAAATCAAAATCGGTCCAGCCGTTGGGGCTGTACGTGGACACGGACAGACACACAGATACACAGACACACACTACAAACTTATAACACCCCTTTTTTTGGTCGGGGGTTAAAAAATAATCTTATTTGGACTTTTTTTAAACAAAAGATGCAACATTTTTTATTTATTAATAAAAAAGTTTTTATAAAGGGCAAAAAAGTGGGCAGTTTACTGTACAAGCATTTTTTAACCCAAAAATAGCAATTCCTAAATTGAAAAAAAAAACATGAATTTAAAATGAAATAAAAGTGCCCATAGAAGGAAAATATAGTTGTAGGAACTGCGTGTCAACCTTTTGCGGAGGCGGTGGCAAGTTTCACCTCGACTTCAATTTTCTTTTTAAAACAATTTTCTTATTCCTCAACCACTGAATTTCTTTACTTGGGGGCCACACGTTCAATTTTTGCCTTTCAATTCAATTCAATTTTCAATACACTCACACTTTTTTTTACTTACACACCCAAACTGTTTAAATTGAAAACTAGATTGCTTTCAAATTCACCTATCCATTTAAATGGCAATTTAATTTTCAATTTGAACGGGTGGTCACAGCACACATTGATTGAAGCTACAAATTTGAGTTGTTTCTTCGTCGGTGGCATTTAAAAAATGAAATTGTCTATCAATTTATGCAACAGCTATCAATTTCAAGGAATTTTGACAAACAGTATACATATGTGATGAAATTGAATGCTATTTATTGAACGTGTGGCTGCAGCGTTAGTTCGATATTATCTACAATTATAAATTGCTGGTTACCGGGCCTATAGAAGCATATTTTGAAAAGATATCTTAAAAATGGAAACTCTTTTCTTTGAAAAAAAAACTTAAATATGGGCGTGTGGTAATTTTTAACCCATGGTATAAATATTACGGATTAGGTTATAACAACATCCGCCAACATACTCAAAAGGCTAAGTTGCTGGAGCGCATTTAAAGCTTAAATTATACGTGACATAACGCCATAGCCATAACCAAACCAAAATTCAATTAGTTTCTATGGTGAGAGTGAGAAATATGTAAAGACACTTATTTAAATGCTGTACGAAATTTCATAAGAATCGGACGGCTCGTTTACAAACTGAAGAATTATTTCCACTTTTTTTTCAAAATCTCTCATTGTGCGTCAATGGACTAATATCGTTAAAAATTTTAGCAGCTCTAATTTGATAAACAAAAACACATCTATATTTGTTCCTTCATTTTGTTATTTCCACGGTAATTCGTATTAAATATGTAAACAACTTTTGTATTTTTTCCTTCATTTTTTATTTCCACAGAAATTCTGAAAAACATACTAAGATATTATAATTCTAATGGCGTTGAATAATAAAGAAAATATTGTTACATTTTTGCAAATGAATAAAAGGCCCCGTGTACTAATTAGGGTTGAGAATGACACTTTATTTACTAATAACACTTAGGGCCATTATTATGACTTGAGGATAAAGTTTCGAATAGATAATCTTAACTTTAGCAAAACTGAACTATAAAGTGACATTTAAAAGTTTTCTATTATTACAACTGTTCGATAAAATTAATAATAATAATTTAAAATTTTTGTTCGGTGCCAACATTCCTGTGGATACTGTGGATATTGATTGTTAGAAATACTTAGTGGCAACTTGCTTCTATTTAGTTGCCAACTAAATAAATAAATGAAGCCATTTTTAGGGTTTCGTACACCAAAGGTGAAAAGGAACACTATTGTTTTCGCTACGCTGTCCGTCTGTCCGTCACAGGCTATTTTCTCGAGAACCATAAGAGATACGGACCTGAAATTTGGACAGAGTGTGTAGACCTTTGGCCGCTACAACAACAAATACATGAGAGATAAAAATTCAAGGGTGTTCCAAAACGAGCAACGAAAAATGTTAAAATCCCATGTTATATACATATACCCAGAGAAAAGCAGCTTAAAATCAGTAAAAACCATATTGAAACATTAACGAAATTCTAGTCATATTGAAATTTCTTATTTCAATATGGAAAAGTATTAATTTATTAATTTTATTTATTTTTGAGTATCTCACCATACATCTTCTATTATATAGAAAATTATTGAATTAATGTTACGCGTTCTTATTTTTAAGTTGCAGCTTTTCCCTGAGTGTACAATTGTATGTATATGCACTTGAAATTTGTAAGGTTATTGTATTTTTATACAGACTACAACAATTATTACTAAAATTTCTAAAAATTTAAATTAAATGGTGTTCCATCAGTTAATGCAATTTTGATTATATAATTTTGACAACTTGCTGTATCTTGGGAACCGTAAGACCTAGCGTTTTCTTTCATGTACTTCAGCTTATATTTCTAATAAGCCTTTTGCTACGAAACTTTACATGAACCATAAGCACTAGTTATAGCATAATCATGAAATAGAAATGTGGGCAATGCCAGACCCATACAAATTTAACGTAATATTACTCGTATACTGTAGAGGGCTGATGATGTAATTTTTTAATATGTTGTAGAGACCTTTTTTATACACGGTCCAGCTCACGAACGGTATTCACTAGACAGACCCTTCAAATGTTTTCGGAATCCTCATTAAAAAGACCGAACTTTAACTTGACTCTCTCAAAAACTTTTTTCCAGTGAATCGCTCTAGTGTCCATATATTGCTCATTTGCTAAAACAAGAATACGAGTTTAAAGTTTACAATTTACCGCGTAAATAGTAAATTTTACACACAAGTCAGTGGAAAAAGAAAATCAATATTTCTCTCAACAATTGAGTAAACAAAATATTTCTTTGTTCTGCATCATTACAGTACTTTTCGCTTATAGTCTACAATTATACTAGTTGCACAAGTTCTGTGGACTATAAGCAGCGAATTTGGCATTTAACCAAACTTTTTTTATAAGCCACTTTATGGATTATAAGTGAATCCTGATATACATATAATCCACATTTTGGACTATATAAAAATAGTTTTCATTAATAAAAACACATTTCTAAACAAAGTAAAAGTTTAACAGCCTTATGTATAAGAAAAAAAAGTGACATGAAGTTAGAATAAGTTGCAAAATATCAGTGCAATTCACTTTTCTTTGACACAATGCTTTTAAATTACAGGAATTAGACACTGTTTTTTTAGTTTATAAACTGTGGATTTGTCCACATTATGTATTAAGCGCTCAGTTGTCCACATTTCATAAAATTTTGTTCGTAAACTTTTAGTAATTTTAATTTTTTTTTCGAAATACTTTGTATGAAATTCGAAAAAAAAAGGTGCAAGTGAATATGACAGTTTTGGATTCCATCCGTTTTTGGCCTTTAAGCAAAATGGATTATAAGCGAATAGTACTGTAACTCGAAAATTCCATATTGTATTCCTTTGATGCATAATTTTTATTAGTCTTAAGCTAATAATATTTGTTGCTGCATTATGTTTGTCTAGTTTACAATTAATATTTACTTTTTTTACTTACCATTTTATTCATTTTTTTACATATTCAATGTAAATGTTAATGTTATTATACGCTTTACCAAAAAAATGGTAAAAGGGTATATATAGGTTTGTCATTCCGTTTGTAATTTCTATAATATCAATAAGCGACCCATAAAATATATATATATATATATATATATATATATATATATATATATATATATATATATATTCTGGATCCTTATGCATAGGGAATTTTCAGAAATTTTCCAAAATAGGTTGGTATTGAAATTCACCAAAATCGAGCAGACGATTGCAAAGCTGGAAAGCTTAAACTTTATTTTGCCATATAAAAGTAACTACCGAAATCGAAATTTTTATTTTTTTTTAATAAATAAAGTTATTTTATACTTCAATATGAATAAAGTTGGTATTTTAAATTAAAAAAATATAAAAAAATTAAAAAGACGTTTCCAGGGTTGGAAAACTTTAACTTTTTTTGTTATATAAAAGTAACTCACTAAAACTAAGTTTTCCTTTTTTTCTATAAATTAAACATATCTTATATTCTTAAAAGAAAGAAATTAGTGAAAGAGATCACAAAAATAAAAAAGGATGATTCCAGGGTTGGGAAACTTACACTTTTTGTGTTATGTAAAATTAAATAGGTCTAACTAATTCTTTTTTCCTTTATAAATTGAATATATTTTATGCTTCTGAAAGAAAAAATTGTCCTATAAAACTATAAAAATTAAAACCAAGGCTCCAGAGATGGAAACTTTGAACTTTTTTTGATAATAGAGTAACTAAATAAAACTAAGTTTTTTCTTCTTTCCTTTTTGCTTTGTTCACTTGACATATTTATGTATTTTTTAAACAACTATAACTATAATTGGTATCGATAATCAGAAATCTGGGGTGTTACTCGTCCATGCTCTGAAAAACGCTTACTTTACCATTGCTTCATTGTTTAAATGAAAGTTTATAATATAATAACTCTAGTTGTTCTAAGAAATATGGGTAAAGGTTCCCTGATGATCTGCATTAGCAACAGTGAAATGCGCATAGGATCCAGCTAAGCCCCTCCCTCAATAATCAATTTCAATGTACTTTTAATAAAAAAATATTTTACTTAATAAGTAAAATAATAATTTGGTGTTATTAGTGCGTTTAAAAATTTTAAACTTAAATATAATTTATTTAATAAATAATAATAAAAATCCTAACATTAACCATACACACATAATTATTAATTTGGAAGACGAATTTTCTTCTATTTTTCTTAATCCTAAAATGATTTAAAAGTGAAAAACAACACTATTTAAGCTTGAAATTTTACTTCATACTATTTAACATTTTTTTTTCAAACAAAATACATCGAAAATTTTCTAAGACAAAATGCGAATAATGGGTTTTATTTTATAATTTATATTTAAAGGAATTAGTAGAAGCCTATCAATCATATTGTAGAAGATGGATAAAAAAGTAATAAGTATAAAATCCTAATATTTCTAGTACATGATAATTAGATATGAGTAGTTTATTACAAACTGTGGGAAAATCAGGTGGATCAGAAGACATGAAAACAAATTAATTAATGCCGCTATTAAACCACTGTGCCACGGTCGGTTTTTTGCTTGGCTCTTTTCTAGACTCTAGAATCTAGAGAGAACAGTTCAACTTGGGGAGAAAACAATACAAATAAAAAAACTAATTTTTTCATTTACGTATGTAGTTTCTAGTTTGTGTTGATACAAATGGCTTCTTAAATAACGAAAACAAAAAGACAAAGGAAAACTTTTTTTTCGTTATCTAAAACGCAAAATGAGTCGACTAAAATTTTAAGCATTTCTCTGTAGAAGTTAAAATTTTATTTAAATTTCACACATTATAGTCTGTTAGGACATTTAGGGCCCTATGTATAAGAAAAAACTGACATGAAGTGGCAAAATCGAACATAATCTCAAACACTTTTTCCATAAAACTTTATGTTAAGAATCACTCTAAGACTTAGTAGTGGGTTAAAACTACGTAATGTCTAAATTTTTAATTACAAATTGTATGGAGGAACTTGTTAACACCTGCTTTAAGTTCGTCACTTATGCTAACTGCATGCCAATTTTTTCTTATACTTAGGGCAATTAGATATTTTCAACTAACTTGAACTTTGTGTTCCGGCAAGTTTGAGTTTATCGTAGTTATGCATCTGAGTAAAATTCGATGGAATTTAGAAGAAATCTAATTAATTTTTTTATTTTATTTAAAACGTCTTGCCTTTAAACTTTAAAGCAGTGAACCGCGCACGTCACACCACAATTGTGGACAAGAAAATCACACACATGCTTATGCTCTTTCATTTAGTCGTCACTGAGAACACAGATTAATAGAGTAAAAAGGGATTACAAAAATCCACTTTTTCGACCGTCTTGTAACTTTTTGTCCCCCATTTTTTACGACCTGAATCTGCTACTTTTTTTTAAGATACTTTGCCCCTCTTGGCCCATTTTTTTTTTTGTTAAATTGTAAAAAAAACAATATGTAAACACCAAGAAAGTGGAAAATATAGATTTTATTAACATTTTATACGTTAAAGATATCGTTGACAAATTCATATATTGTCCATGAAGCCGAAAGTGAGATATACATATGTGTATAATATATATGTACATATTAGGTATGTTACAGGAGCAGTTTTCGTATTTCGTACAGCTTTAGCCACCAAATACTTCGTGAAAGAATCAGATATTGCAAGAACACAGCTTTTTCCTTTTCTACTTTTCGGGAAAGGACCTAAATATGGTCAATGTGGATGACTTGAAAAGGAATTGTTTCAACTTAACTAAAATATAGACGGGCTTCGGGCATACCAACACGAGATTTATTATAGCAGCAGATTATACATATATATTATATTACGGATCTTCGGAAGCCAAAACTTTTGGCGTATACGTTGAATTGTTTTTTCCAGCCCGAAATGACCCATATCATCATGGGAATACTTTACTATTCGCCATCTAACATCCTTGGGAATCAACAGTTTCGGTCCATCATCATCTTTATGGTAGAGTCTAAAATTTCGAAAACAAAATTCGGATTTTATTTGTTTTTCCCTGTTGTCTTTGCGTTCTCCCTTCAAGACCATTATAATATTGCAAAGAGCAATAAGCTTCATCATTCGTGCGGCAGGTTTGGCTCCCAGTGGTGGTTTATCAGGAGCTCTGCTCAACGCAGCCACATGAGCAATGCGACTTCCTTCTCGATGAACTAGTGTAAAATCTAGTCTAGCACCTCTAATACAGCAAGTGCTTCGGGCTCATAACTGTGGTAACGGCTCTCAGTATCTGTGCAATGTGGACTATAGTAGAAAACTGGCTTCCATTCAGTACCAGTATGAGATTGCAAAAGAATTCCAGCAATCCCCAAACTGCTTGCATCAGTATGTACCTCGTGTTGAGCACTATTGTCATAAAGAGCAAGGACTGCTTGTTGTGAAAGTATGTTCAATAGCTTTTCAAAAGAACGTTGTTGATCCGTACCCCAATAGAAAATATTTTCTGTCTTCCTTAACAGCATTGTAATCGGTTTTGTTATCAGTGAATAATTTGGGACGAATTTTCTGAAGAAACCGGTTAGTTCCAGAAATCTTCTTACTTCAGTTATATTAGACGGTGGGCGAAAATTTCTAATTGCACTAATTTTTCCGTCTAATACCATTTTCATCGATGATATGCCCCAAATGTATAATTTTTGTGGAGAGAAATTTACATTTGTCAAAACCTTGAGGAATCTATCCAGTCGAGTTATACCATCTTCGATAGTTTTACTGAGAATTACAATGTCATATTAAGCTAGAACTTTACCACGACCCATTTTCAAAATAAGCTTGTCCGTTATAGATTGGAAAACAGCTGGGGCGTTCACAAGCCCAAACGGCATCCGGTTGTATTCAAAGTGTCTATCATGGGTGACAAAAGCGGTAATTTTTTTTGAATCTTCGACAAGTTCAATTTGATGGTAACCCATTCGTAGATCCAAAACGGAGAAGTAACGGTTACCGGCAAGCTGGGCGAATTGCTCTTCCATAAGAGGCATTGGATAAGGTGTTTTGAATGTAATGGAATTTAATTGACGATAGTCAACGCATATACTTTGTTCACCATTACTCTTGGCGACCAATACCACTGGGGATGCGTCTGTTGCATCTGATGGGCGTATAATTTTGTATTGCAACAAATCGTCAGTTATTTTTGTTAATATACTTCGTTTAGCGAATGGTACTCTATAAGGGTTCATTTGAATGGGCTGCTTGGATGTAAGATTTATCTCCATATTGATCAAGTTACATTTTCCTAAGTCAGACGCATTTTTAGCAAAACAATTTTGATGAGCCAGTAATAAAGATTTTAGCTTTTCCATTGCATTAGTTTCCAGATCTGTAGAAGGCGTTGTATTGTCCAACTTTTCTAATAGGCAGTCAGTGTCTACTATTACCAATCGCTTACATTTTCGGCACAGAGTATCTCGACCCAATAAAAAGTTTTCGCTCAAAAGATCATCATCAACAATAAATAAATCAATATTGAGTAAATTATTATCAATTTCAATCACTGCGGGCAATTTACCATAACGCTCATATTGCTCACCCTCAAAACCTTCTAGTGGCAAATATGTACTCTTAATGTTACCAATGGTGGAAGCATACGAATTACGAATTAACGATCGCTTACTACCTGGGTCAACGAAGGAGAGAGTTCTTTTTGCCCATTAGCATTTATGTAGTTAACGATTTCGTAAGTATTATTCTTTCTTTTAAGATCTAAATCATTAATATCATATATGATATCTGATTCAGGTATACCGGCTTTCCACCCTATGGCGACCATCTTATACAAATAGTTTTGTTTTTTTTTTCACTACAACTGGAATATCTGCCAAACATTTTGCACAGAAATAAGACCGCGTAAGAAAAACGTCTTCAAGAGCGTCAACCCAATATTTTGCTGGGCCTTGAAGTTTTTGTTGCACTGCAAATAACACCGTTCGTTCGATCATACCAATTATAGGCTAGTTTGAATGGAAGAATTGAAAAATTTAATTTAAAATCTGAGGATTCCATTTCTTCAGATAATTAACGAGTGACAAAATACTCTGAATTTCTAAACGTCTTAGGTGTTTGCCTAAAGCACTGTGAACGTAATCGATTTCTTGAATTTGTGTATGACCAGGCTCAGAAAATATCTGTATGATATTTTTGCCCTGTAATGGTTTGACAAAAATTTTAAAATTGCTGTGGACATCATTTGATTTTAATTTTTATTTTGAATACTTGGTTGTTCTAACTAAAATCAGAGTATTTTGTATATACAACTACTTATGTCGTTACCTCCACGACTATTATTAAATTCGTCGCAAACAAATAATTGTAACGATCATATTATAAACATTTATTTTTCGCTTATAATAAAATGACGATGCACAAGCCCTTTAGGAAGGTTGAAAACGCTTTGCAAATCAAAACATACAACAACAGAAAGGTGGTGTGGTTTTGAGCGATCCACGTTACGTTTCACTTTAAGGCCTTTCCTTTCATTTTTGTGAATATCGAATTCTTCAAATTCATAATCCGTTGGATTATTTTTTATTAAAAACTATACGCCACGGTCGCATTTGTCTTTTCTAGGCTCTCTGAAGGACAAATTGAAATTGTGGTTGAACTGATCGATATAAAATCTTCCCGAAACGGGGTTGGAGGGTTGCTGCTCCATTTGTTTTGAAATAAAATCTTGATTTGACTTTGATCTAGTATATTTTAAATTTATATTGAGTCTCGCAGGAAAGTAATAGGAAGAGTTTTAAAAAAATTACATTAAAGCTTAAAAATGATGTCAGATTTGAAAAACTTGGGGTCGAAAACCTAAGAAAAAAAATGCCAAAATGGCGTATAGAGCACATAAGCCGCCGTACGACGACATATGTAGCTACTTCGAACTTAATTAAACATATTATGTTCTTTAAAAATAAAAAGTTTAGTGTAGTTATCTCGTTTCTTTAACGTTGTCCCTTTCTTTTTTTAAATCCCCTTTTTGAGCCACTTTCTGAAAAATGTCATCGGTTACCCTGCACACAATCTAATGGAAAAAGAAAATTTTTCTCTCAAGAGTTGAGCAAATACCCCTTTTAAACAGGGGAAGTTTACTTTGCAAAGTCTTAATTCAGCTGTGTGAAAGACAGAGGGAGCAATACTATCTGTTTCTGTCTTTCACCCAGCTGAATTAAGACTTTGCACAAACTAAACTTTCCGTGTCTAACAGAGGTAAAACAAGATATTTTTTTTTTAATACATGATTTTTATTTATTGTATCTTCATATACATATGAACTAACAATAAGTATTCAAATCTTAAATATAAAAATATAATTAGGCCCGACCAGTGTCGGACATAAGCTTAGTAGTAGTTATATATAATACATAAGTATTGATAATCAAAAGGAAAAAATATAAAATATATACAAGATATTTGTATGAAATTTTTACACAATATGAAGAACGATATAAGGATTAATTCTGCATCATTAACTCAATAATTCAATATTTTTAGTTATGACGTTGTTTAAGCGAAATATGTATGTATGTATATATGTAACAATATTAAATACATACATACATACATACATACATATATACATACATACATACATATATACATACATGCATACATATACTTACATACATACGTATGTACAGTTTTAGTTGCTTAAATATCGCGACAATTATAGTTTAATAAATTCTTTTATGCTCAACAAACAAACTAAAGAATGAGAGAATAAGAACTAAACATTAATTGGAAACTACGCATATTAAATGAAATTGTGAAATAACAAAAATATTGTTGACACGAGTACATTTTGATGATAATAAAAAGTTATTTACTACCAGTGGTGCGATTCAGTAACTTTTAACGATCCGACAATCGTAATTTTTGTCTATGCATTTTGTAGCTTGCAAGAATGATTGTAAGATTCTCTAACTTCTTTTTAACGATAGTACTCGGCTGATATTTTGTGTTGATTTTTGTCGATAAAATTAACAGCGCATAAATTATTGTCACTTAAATAACGACACAGCTGACATTAACCTACATCGAATATCGTTAAAAATGTTACTGAATCATATCACAGGTAAAAAATTAATATTGCTTTTCCTTGTGACTGGAATATGCTGCTTCATAGTCCGTGCCGTGAAGTTTCATCATCATCACAGAGTCTGCACCGTCTATTAGTTAATCTCAATGCCAAGTCTTTTGAGATGTTTTCCCAGTCTGCAGGCCATGAATAGCCCATTCATTAAAGCTTAAATTAGACGTGACATAGCTATAATGCCGTAGCCATAACCAAACGAAAATTCAATTGGTTTATATGGCGAGAGTTATGGCGTTATGGCGAGTCACCTATAATCAAATACAGTGTTGCCCATTAGTTTGGTTCGTACGGCTGTTTTCTATGGCTATGGTTATGGCACCTCTGATTGCAACTTAAGTAAGAAAGCATGTGAGCATTCTTATATTATTTTTCCTTAAGGACCTAAGAAGTTTAACCCTTAACTTAGGAAGTGACATTTTGGAACATATGTACATTGGGACGTGGTGGCAAATTTTACCCCTTTTAATTTACCCAAAAATAATAATAACAAAAATTAAAAATTTAAAAAACCCCGACCTATTTAGAAAATATGTGATATCTTCTAAACGTCTGGACCGATTTTCTTCAAACATAGTTAAGAACCTTCTCGATCAAGTCACCTTTCAAACAGAAAAAACTAAATCAAAATCGGTCCAGCCGTTGGGGCTGTACGTGGACACGGACAGACACACAGATACACAGACACACACTACAAACTTATAACATCCCTTTTTTTGGTCGGGGGTTAAAAAATAATCTTATTTGGACTTTTTTTAAATAAAAGAGGCAACATTTTTTATTTATTAATAAAAAAGTTTTTATAAAGGGCAAAAAAGTGGGCAGTTTACTGTACAAGCATTTTTTAACCCAAAAATAGCAATTCCTAAATTGAAAGAAAAAAAAACATGAATTTAAAATGAAATAAAAGTGCCCATAGAAGGAAAATATAGTTGTAGGAACTGCGTGTCAACCTTTTGCGGAGGTGGTGGCAAGTTTCACCTCGACTTCAATTTTCTTTTTAAAACAATTTTCTTATTCCTCAACCACTGAATTTCTTTACTTGGGGGCCACACGTTCAATTTTTGCCTTTCAATTCAATTAAATTTTCAATACACTCACACTTTTTTTTACTTACACACCCAAACTGTTTAAATTGAAAACTAGATTGCTTTCAAATTCACCTATCCATTTAAATGGCAATTTAATTTTCAATTTGAACGGGTGGTCACAGCACACATTGATTGAAGCTACAAATTTGAGTTGTTTCTTCGTCGGTGGCATTTAAAAAATGAAATTGTCTATCAATTTATGCAACAGCTATCAATTTCAAGGAATTTTGACAAACAGTATACATATGTGATGAAATTGAATGCTATTTATTGAACGTGTGGCTGCAGCGTTAGTTCGATATTATCTACAATTATAAATTGCTGGTTACCGGGCCTATAGAAGCATATTTTGAAAAGATATCTTAAAAATGGAAACTCTTTTCTTTGAAAAAAAAAACTTAAATATGGGCGTGTGGTAATTTTTACCCCATGGTATAAATATTACGGATTAGGTTATAACAACATCCGCCAAAATGCAGCTGAGTGTGAAGGTCGACAATATAGTAACATACTCAAAAGGCTAAGTTGCTGGAGCGCATTTAAAGCTTAAATTATACGTGACATAACGCCATAGCCATAACCAAACCAAAATTCAATTAGTTTCTATGGTGAGAGTGAGAAATATGTAAAGACACTTATTTAAATGCTGTACGAAATTTCATAAGAATCGGACGGCTCGTTTACAAACTGAAGAATTATTTCCACTTTTTTTTTTTCAAAATCTCTCATTGTGCGTCAATGGACTAATATCGTTAAAAATTTTAGCAGCTCTAATTTGATAAACAAAAACACATCTATATTTGTTCCTTCATTTTGTTATTTCCACGGTAATTCGTATTAAATATGTAAACAACTTTTGTATTTTTTCCTTCATTTTTTATTTCCACAGAAATTCTGAAAAACATACTAAGATATTATAATTCTAATGGCGTTGAATAATAAAGAAAATATTGTTACATTTTTACCCTTTAAAAACGCTTTTCCACGTACTCGAAAATTTGCAAATGAATAAAAGGCCCCGTGTACTAATTAGGGTTGAGAATGACACTTTATTTACTAATAACACTTAGGGCCATTATTATGACTTGAGGATAAAGTTTCGAATAGATAATCTTAACTTTAGCAAAACTGAACTATAAAGTGACATTTAAAAGTTTTCTATTATTACAACTGTTCGATAAAATTAATAATAATAATTTAAAATTTTTGTTCGGTGCCAACATTCCTGTGGATACTGTGGATATTGATTGTTAGAAATACTTAGTGGCAACTTGCTTCTATTTAGTTGCCAACTAAATAAATAAATGAAGCCATTTTTAGGGTTTCGTACACCAAAGGTGAAAAGGAACACTATTGTTTTCGCTACGCTGTCCGTCTGTCCGTCACAGGCTATTTTCTCGAGAACCATAAGAGATACGGACCTGAAATTTGGACAGAGTGTGTAGACCTTTGGCCGCTACAACAACAAATACATGAGAGATAAAAATTCAAGGGTGTTCCAAAACGAGCAACGAAAAATGTTAAAATCCCATGTTATATACATATACCCAGAGAAAAGCAGCTTAAAATCAGTAAAAACCATATTGAAACATTAACGAAATTCTAGTCATATTGAAATTTCTTATTTCAATATGGAAAAGTATTAATTTATTAATTTTATTTATTTTTGAGTATCTCACCATACATCTTCTATTATATAGAAAATTATTGAATTAATGTTACGCGTTCTTATTTTTAAGTTGCAGCTTTTCCCTGAGTGTACAATTGTATGTATATGCACTTGAAATTTGTAAGGTTATTGTATTTTTATACAGACTACAACAATTATTACTAAAATTTCTAAAAATTTAAATTAAATGGTGTTCCATCAGTTAATGCAATTTTGATTATATAATTTTGACAACTTGCTGTATCTTGGGAACCGTAAGACCTAGCGTTTTCTTTCATGTACTTCAGCTTATATTTCTAATAAGCCTTTTGCTACGAAACTTTACATGAACCATAAGCACTAGTTATAGCATAATCATGAAATAGAAATGTGGGCAATGCCAGACCCATACAAATTTAACGTAATATTACTCGTATACTGTAGAGGGCTGATGATGTAATTTTTTAATATGTTGTAGAGACCTTTTTTATACACGGTCCAGCTCACGAACGGTATTCACTAGACAGACCCTTCAAATGTTTTCGGAATCCTCATTAAAAAGACCGAACTTTAACTTGACTCTCTCAAAAACTTTTTTCCAGTGAATCGCTCTAGTGTCCATATATTGCTCATTTGCTAAAACAAGAATACGAGTTTAAAGTTTACAATTTACCGCGTAAATAGTAAATTTTACACACAAGTCAGTGGAAAAAGAAAATCAATATTTCTCTCAACAATTGAGTAAACAAAATATTTGTTTGTTCTGCATCATTACAGTACTTTTCGCTTATAGTCTACAATTATACTAGTTGCACAAGTTCTGTGGACTATAAGCAGCGAATTTGGCATTTAACCAAACTTTTTTTATAAGCCACTTTATGGATTATAAGTGAATCCTGATATACATATAATCCACATTTTGGACTATATAAAAATAGTTTTCATTAATAAAAACACATTTCTAAACAAAGTAAAAGTTTAACAGCCTTATGTATAAGAAAAAAAAGTGACATGAAGTTAGAATAAGTTGCAAAATATCAGTGCAATTCACTTTTCTTTGACACAATGCTTTTAAATTACAGGAATTAGACACTGTTTTTTTAGTTTATAAACTGTGGATTTGTCCACATTATGTATTGTGGACATTTCATAAAATTTTGTTCGTAAACTTTTAGTAATTTTAATTTTTTTTTCGAAATACTTTGTATGAAATTCGAAAAAAAAGGTGCAAGTGAATATGACAGTTTTGGATTCCATCCGTTTTTGGCCTTTAAGCAAAATGGATTATAAGCGAATAGTACTGTAACTCGAAAATTATATATTTTGAGTTATGACGTTGTTTGAGTAAATGCATAATTTTTATTATTCTTAAGCTAATAATATTTGTTGCTGCATTATGTTTGTCTAGTTTACAATTAATATTTACTTTTTTTACTTACCATTTTATTCATTTTTTTACATATTCAATGTAAATGTTAATGTTATTATACGCTTTACCAAAAAAATGGTAAAAGGGTATATATAGGTTTGTCATTCCGTTTGTAATTTCTATAATATCAATAAGCGACCCATAAAATATATATATATATATATATATATATATATATATATATATATATATATATTCTGGATCCTTATGCATAGGGAATTTTCAGAAATTTTCCAAAATAGGTTGGTATTGAAATTCACCAAAATCGAGCAGACGATTGCAAAGCTGGAAAGCTTAAACTTTATTTTGCCATATAAAAGTAACTACCGAAATCGAAATTTTTATTTTTTTTTAATAAATAAAGTTATTTTATACTTCAATATGAATAAAGTTGGTATTTTAAATTAAAAAAATATAAAAAAATTAAAAAGACGTTTCCAGGGTTGGAAAACTTTAACTTTTTTTGTTATATAAAAGTAACTCACTAAAACTAAGTTTTCCTTTTTTTCTATAAATTAAACATATCTTATATTCTTAAAAGAAAGAAATTAGTGAAAGAGATCACAAAAATAAAAAAGGATGATTCCAGGGTTGGGAAACTTACACTTTTTGTGTTATGTAAAATTAAATAGGTCTAACTAATTCTTTTTTCCTTTATAAATTGAATATATTTTATGCTTCTGAAAGAAAAAATTGTCCTATAAAACTATAAAAATTAAAACCAAGGCTCCAGAGATGGAAACTTTGAACTTTTTTTGATAATAGAGTAACTAAATAAAACTAAGTTTTTTCTTCTTTCCTTTTTGCTTTGTTCACTTGACATATTTATGTATTTTTTAAACAACTATAACTATAATTGGTATCGATAATCAGAAATCTGGGGTGTTACTCGTCCATGCTCTGAAAAACGCTTACTTTACCATTGCTTCATTGTTTAAATGAAAGTTTATAATATAATAACTCTAGTTGTTCTAAGAAATATGGGTAAAGGTTCCCTGATGATCTGCATTAGCAACAGTGAAATGCGCATAGGATCCAGCTAAGCCCCTCCCTCAATAATCAATTTCAATGTACTTTTAATAAAAAAATATTTTACTTAATAAGTAAAATAATAATTTGGTATTATTAGTGCGTTTAAAAATTTTAAACTTAAATATAATTTATTTAATAAATAATAATAAAAATCCTAACATTAACCATACACACATAATTATTAATTTGGAAGACGAATTTTCTTCTATTTTTCTTAATCCTAAAATGATTTAAAAGTGAAAAACAACACTATTTAAGCTTGAAATTTTACTTCATACTATTTAACATTTTTTTTTCAAACAAAATACATCGAAAATTTTCTAAGACAAAATGCGAATAATGGGTTTTATTTTATAATTTATATTTAAAGGAATTAGTAGAAGCCTATCAATCATATTGTAGAAGATGGATAAAAAAGTAATAAGTATAAAATCCTAATATTTCTAGTACATGATAATTAGATATGAGTAGTTTATTACAAACTGTGGGAAAATCAGGTGGATCAGAAGACATGAAAACAAATTAATTAATGCCGCTATTAAACCACTGTGCCACGGTCGGTTTTTTGCTTGGCTCTTTTCTAGACTCTAGAATCTAGAGAGAACAGTTCAACTTGGGGAGAAAACAATACAAATAAAAAAACTAATTTTTTCATTTACGTATGTAGTTTCTAGTTTGTGTTGATACAAATGGCTTCTTAAATAACGAAAACAAAAAGACAAAGGAAAACTTTTTTTTCGTTATCTAAAACGCAAAATGAGTCGACTAAAATTTTAAGCATTTCTCTGTAGAAGTTAAAATTTTATTTAAATTTCACACATTATAGTCTGTTAGGACATTTAGGGCCCTATGTATAAGAAAAAACTGACATGAAGTGGCAAAATCGAACATAATCTCAAACACTTTTTCCATAAAACTTTATGTTAAGAATCACTCTAAGACTTAGTAGTGGGTTAAAACTACGTAATGTCTAAATTTTTAATTACAAATTGTATGGAGGAACTTGTTAACACCTGCTTTAAGTTCGTCACTTATGCTAACTGCATGCCAATTTTTTCTTATACTTAGGGCCGTTAGATATTTTCAACTAACTTGAACTTTGTGTTCCGGCAAGTTTGAGTTTATCGTAGTTATGCATCTGAGTAAAATTCGATGGAATTTAGAAGAAATCTAATTAATTTTTTTATTTTATTTAAAACGTCTTGCCTTTAAACTTTAAAGCAGTGAACCGCGCACGTCACACCACAATTGTGGACAAGAAAATCACACACATGCTTATGCTCTTTCATTTAGTCGTCACTGAGAACACAGATTAGTAGAGTAAAAAGGGATTACAAAAATCCACTTTTTCGACCGTCTTGTAACTTTTTGTCCCCCATTTTTTACGACCTGAATCTGCTACTTTTTTTTAAGATACTTTGCCCCTCTTGGCCCATTTTTTTTTTGTTAAATTGTAAAAAAACAATATGTAAACACCAAGAAAGTGGAAAATATAGATTTTATTAACATTTTATACGTTAAAGATATCGTTGACAAATTCATATATTGTCCATGAAGCCGAAAGTGAGATATACATATGTGTATAATATATATGTACATATTAGGTATGTTACAGGAGCAGTTTTCGTATTTCGTACAGCTTTAGCCACCAAATACTTCGTGAAAGAATCAGATATTGCAAGAACACAGCTTTTTCCTTTTCTACTTTTCGGGAAAGGACCTAAATATGGTCAATGTGGATGACTTGAAAAGGAATTGTTTCAACTTAACTAAAATATAGACGGGCTTCGGGCATACCAACACGAGATTTATTATAGCAGCAGATTATACATATATATTATATTACGGATCTTCGGAAGCCAAAACTTTTGGCGTATACGTTGAATTGTTTTTTCCAGCCCGAAATGACCCATATCATCATGGGAATACTTTACTATTCGCCATCTAACATCCTTGGGAATCAACAGTTTCGGTCCATCATCATCTTTATGGTAGAGTCTAAAATTTCGAAAACAAAATTCGGATTTTATTTGTTTTTCCCTGTTGTCTTTGCGTTCTCCCTTCAAGACCATTATAATATTGCAAAGAGCAATAAGCTTCATCATTCGTGCGGCAGGTTTGGCTCCCAGTGGTGGTTTATCAGGAGCTCTGCTCAACGCAGCCACATGAGCAATGCGACTTCCTTCTCGATGAACTAGTGTAAAATCTAGTCTAGCACCTCTAATACAGCAAGTGCTTCGGGCTCATAACTGTGGTAACGGCTCTCAGTATCTGTGCAATGTGGACTATAGTAGAAAACTGGCTTCCATTCAGTACCAGCATGAGATTGCAAAAGAATTCCATCAATCCCCAAACTGCTTGCATCAGTATGTACCTCGTGTTGAGCACTACTGTCATAAAGAGCAAGGACTGGTTGTTGTGAAAGTATGTTCAATAGCTTTTCAAAAGAACGTTGTTGATCCGTACCCCAATAGAAAATATTTTCTGTCTTCCTTAACAGCATTGTAATCGGTTTTGTTATCAGTGAATAATTTGGGATGAATTTTCTGAAGAAACCGGTTAGTTCCAGAAATCTGCTTACTTCAGTTATATTAGACGGTGGGCGAAAATTTCTAATTGCACTAATTTTTCCGTCACCAGCAGGTCTAATACCATTTTCATCGATGATATGCCCCAAATGTATAATTTTTGTGGAGAGAAATTTACATTTGTCAAAACCTTGAGGAATCTATCCAGTCGAGTTATACCATCTTCGATAGTTTTACTGAGAATTACAATGTCATATTAAGCTAGAACTTTACCACGACCCATTTTCAAAATAAGCTTGTCCATTATAGATTGGAAAACAGCTGGGGCGTTCACAAGCCCAAACGGCATCCGGTTGTATTCAAAGTGTCTATCATGGGTGACAAAAGCGGTAATTTTTTTTGAATCTTCGACAAGTTCAATTTGATGGTAACCCATTCGTAGATCCAAAACGGAGAAGTAACGGTTACCGGCAAGCTGGGCGAATTGCTCTTCCATAAGAGGCATTGGATAAGGTGTTTTGAATGTAATGGAATTTAATTGACGATAGTCAACGCATATACTTTGTTCACCATTACTCTTGGCGACCAATACCACTGGGGATGCGTCTGTTGCATCTGATGGGCGTATAATTTTGTATTGCAACAAATCGTCAGTTACAGTTATTTTTGTTAATATACTTCGTTTAGCGAATGGTACTCTATAAGGCTTCATTTGAATGGGCTGCTTGGATGTAAGATTTATCTCCATATTGATCAAGTTACATTTTCCTAAGTCAGACGCATTTTTAGCAAAACAATTTTGATGAGCCAGTAATAAAGACTTTAGCTTTTCCATTGCATTAGTTTCCAGATCTGTAGAAGGCGTTGTATTGTCCAACTTTTCTAATAGGCAGTCAGTGTCTACTATTACCAATCGCTTACATTTTCGGCACAGAGTATCTCGACCCAATAAAAAGTTTTCGCTCAAAAGATCATCATCAACAATAAATAAATCAATATTGAGTAAATTATTATCAATTTCAATCACTGCGGGCAATTTACCATAACGCTCATATTGCTCACCCTCAAAACCTTCTAGTGGCAAATATGTACTCTTAATGTTACCAATGGTGGAAGCATACGAATTACGAATTAACGATCGCTTACTACCTGGGTCAACGAAGGAGAGAGTTCTTTTTGCCCATTAGCATTTATGTAGTTAACGATTTCGTAAGTATTATTCTTTCTTTTAAGATCTAAATCATTAATATCATATATGATATCTGATTCAGGTATACCGGCTTTCCACCCTATGGCGACCATCTTATACAAATAGTTTTGTTTTTTTTTCACTACAACTGGAATATCTGCCAAACATTTTGCACAGAAATAAGACCGCGTAAGAAAAACGTCTTCAAGAGCGTCAACCCAATATTTTGCTGGGCCTTGAAGTTTTTGTTGCACTGCAAATAACACCGTTCGTTCGATCATACCAATTATAGGCTAGTTTGAATGGAAGAATTGAAAAATTTAATTTAAAATCTGAGGATTCCATTTCTTCAGATAATTAACGAGTGACAAAATACTCTGAATTTCTAAACGTCTTAGGTGTTTGCCTAAAGCACTGTGAACGTAATCGATTTCTTGAATTTGTGTATGACCAGGCTCAGAAAATATCTGTATGATATTTTTGCCCTGTAATGGTTTGACAAAAATTTTAAAATTGCTGTGGACATCATTTGATTTTAATTTTTATTTTAAATACTTGGTTGTTCTAACTAAAATCAGAGTATTTTGTATATACAACTACTTATGTCGTTACCTCCACGACTATTATTAAATTCGTCGCAAACAAATAATTGTAACGATCATATTATAAACATTTATTTTTCGCTTATAATAAAATGACGATGCACAAGCCCTTTAGGAAGGTTGAAAACGCTTTGCAAATCAAAACATACAACAACAGAAAGGTGGTGTGGTTTTGAGCGATCCACGTTACGTTTCACTTTAAGGCCTTTCCCTTCATTTTTGTGAATATCGAATTCTTCAAATTCATAATCCGTTGGATTATTTTTTATTAAAAACTATACGCCACGGTCGCATTTGTCTTTTCTAGGCTCTCTGAAGGACAAATTGAAATTGTGGTTGAACTGATCGATATAAAATCTTCCCGAAACGGGGTTGGAGGGTTGCTGCTCCATTTGTTTTGAAATAAAATCTTGATTTGACTTTGATCTAGTATATTTTAAATTTATATTGAGTCTCGCAGGAAAGTAACATATTGTACAGCAATAGGAAGAGTTTTAAAAAAATTACATTAAAGCTTAAAAGTGATGTCAGATTTGAAAAACTTGGGGTCGAAAACCTAAGAAAAAAAATGCCAAAATGGCGTATAGAGCACATAAGCCGCCGTACGACGACATATGTAGCTACTTCGAACTTAATTAAACATATTATGTTCTTTAAAAATAAAAAGTTTAGTGTAGTTATCTCGTTTCTTTAACGTTGTCCCTTTCTTTTTTTAAATCCCCTTTTTGAGCCACTTTCTGAAAAATGTCATCGGTTACCCTGCACACAATCTAATGGAAAAAGAAAATTTTTCTCTCAAGAGTTGAGCAAATACCCCTTTTAAACAGGTGAAGTTTACTTTGCAAAGTCTTAATTCAGCTGTGTGAAAGACAGAGGGAGCAATACTATCTGTTTCTGTCTTTCACCCAGCTGAATTAAGACTTTGCACAAACTAAACTTTCCGTGTCTAACAGAGGTAAAACAAGATATTTTTTTTTTAATACATGATTTTTATTTATTGTATCTTCATATACATATGAACTAACAATAAGTATTCAAATCTTAAATATAAAAATATAATTAGGCCCGACCAGTGTCGGACATAAGCTTAGTAGTAGTTATATATAATACATAAGTATTGATAATCAAAAGGAAAAAATATAAAATATATACAAGATATTTGTATGAAATTTTTACACAATATGAAGAACGATATAAGGATTAATTCTGCATAGGGTTTCTACGCGGGAAAAAAATCCCGGGAATACCCGGGAATTATTTTTTTCCAAGTCCCGGGAAATTTACAACGGGAATTTTCGGGAATTTCATATATCGGTTTTTGGAATTGGCTTTGTTTACATTGCTGTTCGTTGTTTTATTACTTTAAAATACAACTCTGTAACGATGATAATATGTATAAGCATGGACACAAATCTAATAAAGGCTTCCGAGGTGAATCCAATAACTTGAAGCGTTACGAAATATTTTCAACTTAAGAAGTCTTATAGAAAATAGTATCTAGATTGGCAGATGTAGATGGAATTTCCATCCATGATATATGTAACTCAAAGCATATGATTTTTTTGTTGTGCTTTTTAAATATTGTTGTTCATGAAATTAACGAATAAAGTTGTTTTGTTTTTAATTTGAATGTTCACAGAAAAAAGGATTCACCAATTAATGTTTCCAATTAAGAATTTAATTGATTCAATTACATTTTTAATTGCATTAATTAATTTAAGTGGAAAGACTTAATTAATATTATCAAATTGCTTATAGGTGAAAATTAAATTAATTTTTTAATTGATATTACAAATATTTTAATTGATATTACAAAATTATTCATATTACTTTTTTGTGTGGTGTATATTTTTTCATAAAATTATATTTTTTATTGACGTCATTTAATTGAATTCATATGTTTTTGAAATTCCCGGGAATTCCCGGGAATAAAACATTTTACTTCTCGATTCCCGGGAATTGAAAAAGTCCGGGAAATTAGAAACCCTAATTCTGCATCATTAACTCAATAATTCAATATTTTTAGTTATGACGTTGTTTAAGCGAAATATGTATGTATGTATATATGTAACAATATTAAATACATACATACATACATACATACATACATATATACATACATACATACATATATACATACATGCATACATATACTTACATACATACATATGTACAGTCTTAGTTGCTTAAATATCGCGACAATTATAGTTTAATAAATTCTTTTATGCTCAACAAACAAACTAAAGAATGAGAGAATAAGAACTAAACATTAATTGGAAACTACGCATATTAAATGAAATTGTGAAATAACAAAAATATTGTTGACACGAGTACATTTTGATGATAATAAAAATTATTTACTACCAGTGGTGCGATTCAGTAACTTTTAACGATCCGACAATCGTAATTTTTGTCTATGCATTTTGTAGCTTGCAAGAATGTTTGTAAGATTCTGTAACTTCTTTTTAACGATAGTACTCGGCTGATATTTTGTGTTGATTTTTGTCGATAAAATTAACAGCGCATAAATTATTGTCGCTTAAATAACGACACAGCTGACATTAACCTACATCGAATATCGTTAAAAATGTTACTGAATCATATCACAGGTAAAGAATTAATATTGCTTTTCCTTGTGACTGAAATATGCTGCTTCATAGTTCGTGCCGTGAAGTTTCATCATCATCATCACAGAGTCTGCACCGTCTATTAGTTAATCTCAATGCCAAGTCTTTTGAGATGTTTTCCCAGTCTGCAGGCCATGAATAGCCCATTCATTAAAGCTTAAATTAGACGTGACATAGCTATAATGCCGTAGCCATAACCAAACGAAAATTCAATTGGTTTATATGGCGAGAGTTATGGCGTTATGGCGAGTCACCTATAATCAAATACAGTGTTGCCCATTAGTTTGGTTCGTACGGCTGTTTTCTATGGCTATGGTTATGGCACCTCTGATTGCAACTTAAGTAAGAAAGCATGTGAGCATTCTTATATTATTTTTCCTTAAGGACCTAAGAAGTTTAACCCTTAACTTAGGAAGTGACATTTTGGAACATATGTACATTGGGACGTGGTGGCAAATTTTACCCCTTTTAATTTACCCAAAAATAATAATAACAAAAATTAAAAATTTAAAAAACCCCTATTTAGAAAATATGTGATATCTTCTAAACGTCTGGACCGATTTTCTTCAAACATAGTTAAGAACCTTCTCGATCAAGTCACCTTTCAAACAGAAAAAACTAAATCAAAATCGGTCCAGCCGTTGGGGCTGTACGTGGACACGGACAGACACACAGATACACAGACACACACTACAAACTTATAACACCCCTTTTTTTGGTCGGGGGTTAAAAAATAATCTTATTTGGACTTTTTTTAAACAAAAGATGCAACATTTTTTATTTATTAATAAAAAAGTTTTTATAAAGGGCAAAAAAGTGGGCAGTTTACTGTACAAGCATTTTTTAACCCAAAAATAGCAATTCCTAAATTGAAAAAAAAAAACATGAATTTAAAATGAAATAAAAGTGCCCATAGAAGGAAAATATAGTTGTAGGAACTGCGTGTCAACCTTTTGCGGAGGCGGTGGCAAGTTTCACCTCGACTTCAATTTTCTTTTTAAAACAATTTTCTTATTCCTCAACCACTGAATTTCTTTACTTGGGGGCCACACGTTCAATTTTTGCCTTTCAATTCAATTCAATTTTCAATACACTCACACTTTTTTTTACTTACACACCCAAACTGTTTAAATTGAAAACTAGATTGCTTTCAAATTCACCTATCCATTTAAATGGCAATTTAATTTTCAATTTGAACGGGTGGTCACAGCACACATTGATTGAAGCTACAAATTTGAGTTGTTTCTTCGTCGGTGGCATTTAAAAAATGAAATTGTCTATCAATTTATGCAACAGCTATCAATTTCAAGGAATTTTGACAAACAGTATACATATGTGATGAAATTGAATGCTATTTATTGAACGTGTGGCTGCAGCGTTAGTTCGATATTATCTACAATTATAAATTGCTGGTTACCGGGCCTATAGAAGCATATTTTGAAAAGATATCTTAAAAATGGAAACTCTTTTCTTTGAAAAAAAAACTTAAATATGGGCGTGTGGTAATTTTTAACCCATGGTATAAATATTACGGATTAGGTTATAACAACATCCGCCAACATACTCAAAAGGCTAAGTTGCTGGAGCGCATTTAAAGCTTAAATTATACGTGACATAACGCCATAGCCATAACCAAACCAAAATTCAATTAGTTTCTATGGTGAGAGTGAGAAATATGTAAAGACACTTATTTAAATGCTGTACGAAATTTCATAAGAATCGGACGGCTCGTTTACAAACTGAAGAATTATTTCCACTTTTTTTTCAAAATCTCTCATTGTGCGTCAATGGACTAATATCGTTAAAAATTTTAGCAGCTCTAATTTGATAAACAAAAACACATCTATATTTGTTCCTTCATTTTGTTATTTCCACGGTAATTCGTATTAAATATGTAAACAACTTTTGTATTTTTTCCTTCATTTTTTATTTCCACAGAAATTCTGAAAAACATACTAAGATATTATAATTCTAATGGCGTTGAATAATAAAGAAAATATTGTTACATTTTTGCAAATGAATAAAAGGCCCCGTGTACTAATTAGGGTTGAGAATGACACTTTATTTACTAATAACACTTAGGGCCATTATTATGACTTGAGGATAAAGTTTCGAATAGATAATCTTAACTTTAGCAAAACTGAACTATAAAGTGACATTTAAAAGTTTTCTATTATTACAACTGTTCGATAAAATTAATAATAATAATTTAAAATTTTTGTTCGGTGCCAACATTCCTGTGGATACTGTGGATATTGATTGTTAGAAATACTTAGTGGCAACTTGCTTCTATTTAGTTGCCAACTAAATAAATAAATGAAGCCATTTTTAGGGTTTCGTACACCAAAGGTGAAAAGGAACACTATTGTTTTCGCTACGCTGTCCGTCTGTCCGTCACAGGCTATTTTCTCGAGAACCATAAGAGATACGGACCTGAAATTTGGACAGAGTGTGTAGACCTTTGGCCGCTACAACAACAAATACATGAGAGATAAAAATTCAAGGGTGTTCCAAAACGAGCAACGAAAAATGTTAAAATCCCATGTTATATACATATACCCAGAGAAAAGCAGCTTAAAATCAGTAAAAACCATATTGAAACATTAACGAAATTCTAGTCATATTGAAATTTCTTATTTCAATATGGAAAAGTATTAATTTATTAATTTTATTTATTTTTGAGTATCTCACCATACATCTTCTATTATATAGAAAATTATTGAATTAATGTTACGCGTTCTTATTTTTAAGTTGCAGCTTTTCCCTGAGTGTACAATTGTATGTATATGCACTTGAAATTTGTAAGGTTATTGTATTTTTATACAGACTACAACAATTATTACTAAAATTTCTAAAAATTTAAATTAAATGGTGTTCCATCAGTTAATGCAATTTTGATTATATAATTTTGACAACTTGCTGTATCTTGGGAACCGTAAGACCTAGCGTTTTCTTTCATGTACTTCAGCTTATATTTCTAATAAGCCTTTTGCTACGAAACTTTACATGAACCATAAGCACTAGTTATAGCATAATCATGAAATAGAAATGTGGGCAATGCCAGACCCATACAAATTTAACGTAATATTACTCGTATACTGTAGAGGGCTGATGATGTAATTTTTTAATATGTTGTAGAGACCTTTTTTATACACGGTCCAGCTCACGAACGGTATTCACTAGACAGACCCTTCAAATGTTTTCGGAATCCTCATTAAAAAGACCGAACTTTAACTTGACTCTCTCAAAAACTTTTTTCCAGTGAATCGCTCTAGTGTCCATATATTGCTCATTTGCTAAAACAAGAATACGAGTTTAAAGTTTACAATTTACCGCGTAAATAGTAAATTTTACACACAAGTCAGTGGAAAAAGAAAATCAATATTTCTCTCAACAATTGAGTAAACAAAATATTTCTTTGTTCTGCATCATTACAGTACTTTTCGCTTATAGTCTACAATTATACTAGTTGCACAAGTTCTGTGGACTATAAGCAGCGAATTTGGCATTTAACCAAACTTTTTTTATAAGCCACTTTATGGATTATAAGTGAATCCTGATATACATATAATCCACATTTTGGACTATATAAAAATAGTTTTCATTAATAAAAACACATTTCTAAACAAAGTAAAAGTTTAACAGCCTTATGTATAAGAAAAAAAAGTGACATGAAGTTAGAATAAGTTGCAAAATATCAGTGCAATTCACTTTTCTTTGACACAATGCTTTTAAATTACAGGAATTAGACACTGTTTTTTTAGTTTATAAACTGTGGATTTGTCCACATTATGTATTAAGCGCTCAGTTGTCCACATTTCATAAAATTTTGTTCGTAAACTTTTAGTAATTTTAATTTTTTTTTCGAAATACTTTGTATGAAATTCGAAAAAAAAAGGTGCAAGTGAATATGACAGTTTTGGATTCCATCCGTTTTTGGCCTTTAAGCAAAATGGATTATAAGCGAATAGTACTGTAACTCGAAAATTCCATATTGTATTCCTTTGATGCATAATTTTTATTAGTCTTAAGCTAATAATATTTGTTGCTGCATTATGTTTGTCTAGTTTACAATTAATATTTACTTTTTTTACTTACCATTTTATTCATTTTTTTACATATTCAATGTAAATGTTAATGTTATTATACGCTTTACCAAAAAAATGGTAAAAGGGTATATATAGGTTTGTCATTCCGTTTGTAATTTCTATAATATCAATAAGCGACCCATAAAATATATATATATATATATATATATATATATATATATATATATATATATTCTGGATCCTTATGCATAGGGAATTTTCAGAAATTTTCCAAAATAGGTTGGTATTGAAATTCACCAAAATCGAGCAGACGATTGCAAAGCTGGAAAGCTTAAACTTTATTTTGCCATATAAAAGTAACTACCGAAATCGAAATTTTTATTTTTTTTTAATAAATAAAGTTATTTTATACTTCAATATGAATAAAGTTGGTATTTTAAATTAAAAAAATATAAAAAAATTAAAAAGACGTTTCCAGGGTTGGAAAACTTTAACTTTTTTTGTTATATAAAAGTAACTCACTAAAACTAAGTTTTCCTTTTTTTCTATAAATTAAACATATCTTATATTCTTAAAAGAAAGAAATTAGTGAAAGAGATCACAAAAATAAAAAAGGATGATTCCAGGGTTGGGAAACTTACACTTTTTGTGTTATGTAAAATTAACTATGTCTAAATAATTTTTTTCTTTTTCTTTATAAATAAGATATTTTTTATGGTTATGAAAGAAAAGTTAGGCATATAAAATTAGAAAAATGAAAACCACAGCTCCAGAGATGGAAATTTTGAACCTTTTTTAATATTAAAGGAATTAAATGAAACTAAGTTTTTTCTTATTCCGTTTTTGCTTTGTTCACTTAACATATTTTATGTATTTTTTAAAAAACCAGATTAGTATCAATAATCAGAAAAATCCAAAACTATGATTCCAGGGTTGAAAAGCTTACACTTTTTGTGTTATGTAAAATTAAATAGGTCTAACTAATTCTTTTTTCCTTTATAAATTGAATATATTTTATGCTTCTGAAAGAAAAAATTGTCCTATAAAACTATAAAAATTAAAACCAAGGCTCCAGAGATGGAAACTTTGAACTTTTTTTGATAATAGAGTAACTAAATAAAACTAAGTTTTTTCTTCTTTCCTTTTTGCTTTGTTCACTTGACATATTTATGTATTTTTTAAAGAACTAGATTGGTATCGATAAACAGAAAAATCCAAAACTATGATTCCACGGTTGGAAAGCTTACACTTTTTGTGTTATGTAAAATTAAATAGGTCTAAAAAGATTTTTCTTTTTCTTTATAAAGTGAATATATTTTATGCTTCTGAAAGAAAATTTTGGCGTATAAAATTAGAAAACTGAAAACTACAGCTCCAGAGATGGAAACTTTGAATTTTTTTTGATATTACAGTAGCTAAATAGAATTAATTTTTTTTATTCTTTGTTCACTTAACACACTTTATTAATTTTTTAAATCAGAAAAATCTAAAAGGTTGATTCCAGGGTTGGAAAATTTATTGATATTTTTACAAAAGTAACTAGGTCAAGTTAGTTTTTTCTTTTTGTTTACAAGTTTTATATACTTTATGACTTAGAATGAAATAGTTAGGCATAGAAATTAGAAAAATAAAAGACATAGCGCCAGAGCTGGAAAACTTAAACTTTTTCTGGTATATAAAACTAATTACTTCTTTGGTAATTAAATATATTCTATATTTTAGAAAGAAATAAACTAGTATTAAGAAACAGAAAACTCAGAAATATCCCTGCAGAAAATTTGGTGACAATTGATCCAAACGTACTCATCCTATAACTGGAGAAAATGTGGGTGTTATCGAAAGTACGTAGTAGTGTATGGTGAGCCAATTTAATTCGGACTCGGTCAAGTATTGTAGTAAACTGCATAAATAGTGTAAATAAAATGTTAATTGCTCCCTTCAATGTGACTCTGGAACCAGTCCTGTAACTATACTTAGATATTAACCTAAGCTTAAATGGTATTTATACTTTTGAAATATGAGTGGCCCTGTGGTTGAGTGGGTAGTGTGCCAGCCTGTCATGCACGAGGTTGTCGGTTCGAATCTCAAAATATTTTCAGATTAAAAATAAAATGTCATTGCATTTGTAACAATAAAAAAATTTATAAGCGTTAATTGTTACAGTTAAATTTATATTTATATTATTATACATCGAATAGGTCCCTGTGGGATAGTTCAGTGACAAGTCACTAGGTGCATACAAAGTATCAATTAACCCCATCCTAGGCCATCCGCATGTAAAAGTGACTGGTCCGCTTCATAGGAAGTGTTAGAACTCGAACTGGTCCCTATCAGTTGGGGACCGGTCACGTGACTAGTCTTGTGTCAGTTCCATTTCCTGCAGGGATGATTCCAGGGTTGGAGATTGAAAAAAGTTTCGGTAAAAAAAAATAATCAAATATATTTTTTTTCCATTTAAACATATTTCATGTTGTAGGCAAATCATTACTCATCACAAAGATACAATTTATCGCTAAAGATAAATTAAAGGACATGTTCCGTTTCATTTTCCTGATACCCTTTCCTTTCTGCTGAACTATTTTCAAAAAAATCCTGTAGGAATAAAACGTTTACATAATACCATGATGTATACTATTTGCAATGGGAACTTTAAATTAAGACCCTAAACAGTTTTGCAACAACAATGATTATTAAATACGGGAAAATATAAAACCAGTTAGTTTACTTGGTATGGAGGTGCAATGCTAAGACTATTTTAGAGTTATTAAATAGCAGCACGGTTTTTCAACATCTCGAGAGCGAGTGAACAAGCCCGAATTTTTTAGTATTGTATTGACGTGACGTCAATGTTGACTGAAATAAGAGTGAATGTAAAAAATATCTTAACAACAGCGTGTAGAGTAAAATATTCAAAATAAAATAATTGAATAAAATTCTTTAATCGAAAAATACTGAAAGGTCGCTTACTATTAATTGCTTTAGAGAAAAAAATTATAAATTTTTTTATAAAACAAATATGTATGTTTGTGTCTGTATACTATATATATGTACGTACGTTGGTAAAGGGTATATAAGATTCTGCACTGCCGAATATAGCGCTCTTACAATTTGTACAAGGCACATTGATATCAAATAAACTCTATTAAATTAGCTTTGAAATACAGTGTAACCTCGTTAATCCGAACGGTGTGTAATCCGAGTTATCCAGTAATCCGAATTAAAAATATTTAGCATTGCATATCTTATAGTCCGCATTGATTGCAGCTCGCTAAACCGAATTAATTTTTTTTCTTATTCTTGTGTTGTTTGTTATCGTATCGTATGTGAAGACTAACGGGACATCATTGGAATGTGTATTTTGATGAACGGGTTGTGTGTCTTTAGTCATTAGATAGTATTATTCGCGAAAACATCAATTCAATCGTTGTTTTTTCCTTTTTTGATTGAAATAAACTTGTTTTTAAATTACATATAATCCGAATATTTCGATAATCCGAATCGGGGCATGCAATCATTAATTCGGGTTAACGAGCTTAGACTGTATTTATAATTTCGATGTGAAAAAAATGTACTGAAAAATTTGTGTTGAAATTTAAGAGATATTCCAATTACAAGCGGCGAAAGTACTCGTAGTTACCTGAGCAGTTGATTTGCTTCGCCTTTGGTTTGATACGCTGACATGATATGACAATGATATGGACACTAGAGCGATTCACTGGAAAAAGTTTTTGAGAGAGTCAAGTTAAAGTTCGGTCTTTTTAATGAGGATTCCGAAAACATTTGAGGGCTCTGCCTATTGAATACCGTTCGTGAGCTGGACCGTGTCTAAAAAACGTCTCTACAACATATTAAAAAAGTACATCATCAGCTCTCTACAGTATACGAGTAATATTACGTTAAATTTGTATGGGTCTGGCATTGCAAACATTTCTATTTCATGATTATGCTATAACTAGTGCTTATGGTTCATGTAAAGCAACGGTTCTCAAATGGGGGTCCGCGGACACCTGGGGGTCCGTACGAAAATTCCAAGGGGTCCGCGAAGTGCTAAACAAATATTGTTATGATTCCTCAAAAGTTAATATTAATAAGATTTAGTAATATGGCTTTTGTATAATAAATGTAAAACGTATATTTCGCATTGCGGTAGGCCGTGCTACTATTAAAATTTCTGAAGGGGTCCCCGAAGAAAGAGCTTGTGAGAACCTCTGATGTAAAGTTTCGTAGAAAAAGGCTTATTAGAAATATAAGCCGAAGTACATGAAAGAAAACGCTAGGTCTTACGGTTCCCAAGATACAGCAAGTTGTCAAAATTATATAGTCAAAATTGCATTAACTGATGGAACACCATTTAATTTAAATTTTTAGAAATTTTAGTAATAATTGTTGTAGTCTGTATAAAAATACAATAACCTTACAAATTTCAAGTGCATATACATACAATTGTACACTCAGGGAAAAGCTGCAACTTAAAAATAAGAACGCGTAACATTAATTCAATAATTTTCTATATAATAGAAGATGTATGGTGAGATACTCAAAAATAAATAAAATTAATAAATTAATACTTTTCCATATTGAAATAAGAAATTTCAATATGACTAGAATTTCGTTAATGTTTCAATATGGTTTTTACTGATTTTAAGCTGCTTTTCTCTGGGTATATGTATATAACATTGGATTTTAACATTTTTCGTTGCTCGTTTTGGCACACCCTTTAATTTCCAACTCTCATGTATTTGTTGTTGTAGCGGCCAAAGGTCTACACACTCTGTCCAAATTTCAGGTCCGTATCTCTTATGGTTCTCGAGAAAATAGCCTGTGACGGACAGACGGACAGCGTAGCGAAAACAATAGTGTTCCTTTTCACCTTTGGTGTACGAAACCCTAAAAATGGCTTCATTTATTTATTTAGTTGGCAACTAAATAGAAGCAAGTTGCCACTAAGTATTTCTAACAATCAATATCCACAGTATCCACAGGAATGTTGGCACCGAACAAAAATTTTAAATTATTATTATTAATTTTATCGAACAGTTGTAATAATAGAAAACTTTTAAAGGTCACTTTATAGTTCAGTTTTGCTAAAGTTAAGATTATCTATTCGAAACTTTATCCTCAAGTCATAATAATGGCCCTAAGTGTTATTAGTAAATAAAGTGTCATTCTCAACCCTAATTAGTACACGGGGCCTTTTATTCATTTGCAAATTTTCGAGTACGTGGAAAAGCGTTTTTAAAGGGTAAAAATGTAACAATATTTTCTTTATTATTCAACGCCATTAGAATTATAATATCTTAGTATGTTTTTCAGAATTTCTGTGGAAATAAAAAAATGAAGGAAAAAATACAAAAGTTGTTTACATATTTAATACGAATTACCGTGGAAATAACAAAATGAAGGAACAAATATAGATGTGTTTTTGTTTATCAAATTAGAGCTGCTAAAATTTTTAACGATATTAGTCCATTGACGCACAATGAGAGATTTTGAAAAAAAAAGTGGAAATAATTCTTCAGTTTGTAAACGAGCCGTCCGATTCTTATGAAATTTCGTACAGCATTTAAATAAGTGTCTTTACATATTTCTCACTCTCACCATAGAAACTAATTGAATTTTGGTTTGGTTATGGCTATGGCGTTATGTCACGTATAATTTAAGCTTTAAATGCGCTCCAGCAACTTAGCCTTTTGAGTATGTTACTATATTGTCGACCTTCACACTCAGCTGCATTTTGGCGGATGTTGTTATAACCTAATCCGTAATATTTATACCATGGGGTAAAAATTACCACACGCCCATATTTAAGTTTTTTTTTTCAAAGAAAAGAGTTTCCATTTTTAAGATATCTTTTCAAAATATGCTTCTATAGGCCCGGTAACCAGCAATTTATAATTGTAGATAATATCGAACTAACGCTGCAGCCACACGTTCAATAAATAGCATTCAATTTCATCACATATGTATACTGTTTGTCAAAATTCCTTGAAATTGATAGCTGTTGCATAAATTGATAGACAATTTCATTTTTTAAATGCCACCGACGAAGAAACAACTCAAATTTGTAGCTTCAATCAATGTGTGCTGTGACCACCCGTTCAAATTGAAAATTAAATTGCCATTTAAATGGATAGGTGAATTTGAAAGCAATCTAGTTTTCAATTTAAACACTTTGGGTGTGTAAGTAAAAAAAAGTGTGAGTGTATTGAAAATTGAATTGAATTGAAAGGCAAAAATTGAACGTGTGGCCCCAAGTAAAGAAATTCAGTGGTTGAGGAATAAGAAAATTGTTTTAAAAAGAAAATTGAAGTCAAGGTGAAACTTGCCACCACCTCCGCAAAAGGTTGACACGCAGTTCCTACAACTATATTTTCCTTCTATGGGCACTTTTATTTCATTTTAAATTCATGTTTTTTTCTTTCAATTTAGGAATTGCTATTTTTGGGTTAAAAAATGCTTGTACAGTAAACTGCCCACTTTTTTGCCCTTTATAAACACTTTTTTATTAATAAATAAAAAATGTTGCCTCTTTTATTTAAAAAAAGTCCAAATAAGATTATTTTTTAACCCCCGACCAAAAAAAAGGGGTGTTATAAGTTTGTAGTGTGTGTCTGTGTATCTGTGTGTCTGTCCGTGTCCACGTACAGCCCCAACGGCTGGACCGATTTTGATTTAGTTTTTTCTGTTTGAAAGGTGACTTGATCGAGAAGGTTCTTAACTATGTTTGAAGAAAATCGGTCCAGACGTTTAGAAGATATCACATATTTTCTAAATAGGGGTTTTTTAAATTTTTAATTTTTGTTATTATTATTTTTGGGTAAATTAAAAGGGGTAAAATTTGCCACCACGTCCCAATGTACATATGTTCCAAAATGTCACTTCCTAAGTTAAGGGTTAAACTTCTTAGGTCCTTAAGGAAAAATAATATAAGAATGCTCACATGCTTTCTTACTTAAGTTGCAATCAGAGGTGCCATAACCATAGCCATAGAAAACAGCCGTACGAACCAAACTAATGGGCAACACTGTATTTGATTATAGGTGACTCGCCATAACGCCATAACTCTCGCCATATAAACCAATTGAATTTTCGTTTGGTTATGGCTACGGCATTATAGCTATGTCACGTCTAATTTAAGCTTTAATGAATGGGCTATTCATGGCCTGCAGACTGGGAAAACATCTCAAAAGACTTGGCATTGAGATTAACTAATAGACGGTGCAGACTCTGTGATGATGATGATGAAACTTCACGGCACGAACTATGAAGCAGCATATTTCAGTCACAAGGAAAAGCAATATTAATTCTTTACCTGTGATATGATTCAGTAACATTTTTAACGATATTCGATGTAGGTTAATGTCAGCTGTGTCGTTATTTAAGCGACAATAATTTATGCGCTGTTAATTTTATCGACAAAAATCAACACAAAATATCAGCCGAGTACTATCGTTAAAAAGAAGTTACAGAATCTTACAAACATTCTTGCAAGCTACAAAATGCATAGACAAAAATTACGATTGTCGGATCGTTAAAAGTTACTGAATCGCACCACTGGTAGTAAATAATTTTTATTATCATCAAAATGTACTCGTGTCAACAATATTTTTGTTATTTCACAATTTCATTTAATATGCGTAGTTTCCAATTAATGTTTAGTTCTTATTCTCTCATTCTTTAGTTTGTTTGTTGAGCATAAAAGAATTTATTAAACTATAATTGTCGCGATATTTAAGCAACTAAGACTGTACATATGTATGTATGTAAGTATATGTATGCATGTATGTATATATGTATGTATGTATGTATATATGTATGTATGTATGTATGTATGTATGTATTTAATATTGTTACATATATACATACATACATATTTCGCTTAAACAACGTCATAACTAAAAATATTGAATTATTGAGTTAATGATGCAGAATTAGGGTTTCTAATTTCCCGGACTTTTTCAATTCCCGGGAATCGAGAAGTAAAATGTTTTATTCCCGGGAATTCCCGGGAATTTCAAAAACATATGAATTCAATTAAATGACGTCAATAAAAAATATAATTTTATGAAAAAATATACACCACACAAAAAAGTAATATGAATAATTTTGTAATATCAATTAAAATATTTGTAATATCAATTAAAAAATTAATTTAATTTTCACCTATAAGCAATTTGATAATATTAATTAAGTCTTTCCACTTAAATTAATTAATGCAATTAAAAATGTAATTGAATCAATTAAATTCTTAATTGGAAACATTAATTGGTGAATCCTTTTTTCTGTGAACATTCAAATTAAAAACAAAACAACTTTATTCGTTAATTTCATGAACAACAATATTTAAAAAGCACAACAAAAAAATCATATGCTTTGAGTTACATATATCATGGATGGAAATTCCATCTACATCTGCCAATCTAGATACTATTTTCTATAAGACTTCTTAAGTTGAAAATATTTCGTAACGCTTCAAGTTATTGGATTCACCTCGGAAGCCTTTATTAGATTTGTGTCCATGCTTATACATATTATCATCGTTACAGAGTTGTATTTTAAAGTAATAAAACAACGAACAGCAATGTAAACAAAGCCAATTCCAAAAACCGATATATGAAATTCCCGAAAATTCCCGTTGTAAATTTCCCGGGACTTGGAAAAAAATAATTCCCGGGTATTCCCGGGATTTTTTTCCCGCGTAGAAACCCTATGCAGAATTAATCCTTATATCGTTCTTCATATTGTGTAAAAATTTCATACAAATATCTTGTATATATTTTATATTTTTTCCTTTTGATTATCAATACTTATGTATTATATATAACTACTACTAAGCTTATGTCCGACACTGGTCGGGTCTAATTATATTTTTATATTTAAGATTTGAATACTTATTGTTAGTTCATATGTATATGAAGATACAATAAATAAAAATCATGTATTAAAAAAAAAATATCTTGTTTTACCTCTGTTAGACACGGAAAGTTTAGTTTGTGCAAAGTCTTAATTCAGCTGGGTGAAAGACAGAAACAGATAGTATTGCTCCCTCTGTCTTTCACACAGCTGAATTAAGACTTTGCAAAGTAAACTTCACCTGTTTAAAAGGGGTATTTGCTCAACTCTTGAGAGAAAAATTTTCTTTTTCCATTAGATTGTGTGCAGGGTAACCGATGACATTTTTCAGAAAGTGGCTCAAAAAGGGGATTTAAAAAAAGAAAGGGACAACGTTAAAGAAACGAGATAACTACACTAAACTTTTTATTTTTAAAGAACATAATATGTTTAATTAAGTTCGAAGTAGCTACATATGTCGTCGTACGGCGGCTTATGTGCTCTATACGCCATTTTGGCATTTTTTTTCTTAGGTTTTCGACCCCAAGTTTTTCAAATCTGACATCACTTTTAAGCTTTAATGTAATTTTTTTAAAACTCTTCCTATTGCTGTACAATATGTTACTTTCCTGCGAGACTCAATATAAATTTAAAATATACTAGATCAAAGTCAAATCAAGATTTTATTTCAAAACAAATGGAGCAGCAACCCTCCAACCCCGTTTCGGGAAGATTTTATATCGATCAGTTCAACCACAATTTCAATTTGTCCTTCAGAGAGCCTAGAAAAGACAAATGCGACCGTGGCGTATAGTTTTTAATAAAAAATAATCCAACGGATTATGAATTTGAAGAATTCGATATTCACAAAAATGAAAGGAAAGGCCTTAAAGTGAAACGTAACGTGGATCGCTCAAAACCACACCACCTTTCTGTTGTTGTATGTTTTGATTTGCAAAGCGTTTTCAACCTTCCTAAAGGGCTTGTGCATCGTCATTTTATTATAAGCGAAAAATAAATGTTTATAATATGATCGTTACAATTATTTGTTTGCGACGAATTTAATAATAGTCGTGGAGGTAACGACATAAGTAGTTGTATATACAAAATACTCTGATTTTAGTTAGAACAACCAAGTATTCAAAATAAAAATTAAAATCAAATGATGTCCACAGCAATTTTAAAATTTTTGTCAAACCATTACAGGGCAAAAATATCATACAGATATTTTCTGAGCCTGGTCATACACAAATTCAAGAAATCGATTACGTTCACAGTGCTTTAGGCAAACACCTAAGACGTTTAGAAATTCAGAGTATTTTGTCACTCGTTCATTATCTGAAGAAATGGAATCCTCAGATTTTAAATTAAATTTTTCAATTCTTCCATTCAAACTAGCCTATAATTGGTATGATCGAACGAACGGTGTTATTTGCAGTGCAACAAAAACTTCAAGGCCCAGCAAAATATTGGGTTGACGCTCTTGAAGACGTTTTTCTTACGCGGTCTTATTTCTGTGCAAAATGTTTGGCAGATATTCCAGTTGTAGTGAAAAAAAAACAAAACTATTTGTATAAGATGGTCGCCATAGGGTGGAAAGCCGGTATACCTGAATCAGATATCATATATGATATTAATGATTTAGATCTTAAAAGAAAGAATAATACTTACGAAATCGTTAACTACATAAATGCTAATGGGCAAAAAGAACTCTCTCCTTCGTTGACCCAGGTAGTAAGCGATCGTTAATTCGTAATTCGTATGCTTCCACCATTGGTAACATTAAGAGTACATATTTGCCACTAGAAGGTTTTGAGGGTGAGCAATATGAGCGTTATGGTAAATTGCCCGCAGTAATTGAAATTGATAATAATTTACTCAATATTGATTTATTTATTGTTGATGATGATCTTTTGAGCGAAAACTTTTTATTGGGTCGAGATACTCTGTGCCGAAAATGTAAGCGATTGGTAATAGTAGACACTGACTGCCTATTAGAAAAGTTGGACAATACAACGCCTTCTACAGATCTGGAAACTAATGCAATGGAAAAGCTAAAGTCTTTATTACTGGCTCATCAAAATTGTTTTGCTAAAAATGCGTCTGACTTAGGAAAATGTAACTTGATCAATATGGAGATAAATCTTACATCCAAGCAGCCCATTCAAATGAAGCCTTATAGAGTACCATTCGCTAAACGAAGTATATTAACAAAAATAACTGACGATTTGTTGCAATACAAAATTATACGCCCATCAGATGCAACAGACGCATCCCCAGTGGTATTGGTCGCCAAGAGTAATGGTGAACAAAGTATATGCGTTGACTATCGTCAATTAAATTCCATTACATTCAAAACACCTTATCCAATGCCTCTTATGGAAGAGCAATTCGCCCAGCTTGCCGGTAACCGTTACTTCTCCGTTTTGGATCTACGAATGGGTTACCATCAAATTGAACTTGTCGAAGATTCAAAAAAAATTACCGCTTTTGTCACCCATGATAGACACTTTGAATACAACCGGATGCCGTTTGGGCTTGTGAACGCCCCAGCTGTTTTCCAATCTATAACGGACAAGCTTATTTTGAAAATGGGTCGTGGTAAAGTTCTAGCTTAATATGACATTGTAATTCTCAGTAAAACTATCGAAGATGGTATAACTCGACTGGATAGATTCCTCAAGGTTTTGACAAATGTAAATTTCTCTCCACAAAAATTATACATTTGGGGCATATCATCGATGAAAATGGTATTAGACGGAAAAATTAGTGCAATTAGAAATTTTCGCCCACCGTCTAATATAACTGAAGTAAGAAGATTTCTGGAACTAACCGGTTTCTTCAGAAAATTCGTCCCAAATTATTCACTGATAACAAAACCGATTACAATGCTGTTAAGGAAGACAGAAAATATTTTCTATTGGGGTACGGATCAACAACGTTCTTTTGAAAAGCTATTGAACATACTTTCACAACAAGCAGTCCTTGCTCTTTATGACAATAGTGCTCAACACGAGGTACATACTGATGCAAGCAGTTTGGGGATTGCTGGAATTCTTTTGCAATCTCATACTGGTACTGAATGGAAGCCAGTTTTCTACTATAGTCCACATTGCACAGATACTGAGAGCCGTTACCACAGTTATGAGCCCGAAGCACTTGCTGTATTAGAGGTGCTAGACCGGTCAAGTGAAGGCCAACAAAGAGCTCAAACCAAAAATCGCTAGATGGTGGATGCAAATGCAGGAATATGATTTTACACTAGTTCATCGAGAAGGAAGTCGCATTGCTCATGTGGCTGCGTTGAGCAGAGCTCCTGATAAACCACCACTGGGAGCCAAACCTGCCGCACGAATGATGAAGCTTATTGCTCTTTGCAATATTATAATGGTCTTGAAGGGAGAACGCAAAGACAACAGGGAAAAACAAATAAAATCCGAATTTTGTTTTCGAAATTTTAGACTCTACCATAAAGATGATGATGGACCGAAACTGTTGATTTCCAAGGATGTTAGATGGCGAATAGTAAAGTATTCCCATGATGATATGGGTCATTTCGGGCTGGAAAAAACAATTCAACGTATACGCCAAAAGTTTTGGCTTCCGAAGATCCGTAATATAATATATATGTATAATCTGCTGCTATAATAAATATATTTTAGTTAAGTTGAAACAATTCCTTTTCAAGTCATCCACATTGACCATATTTAGGTCCTTTCCCGAAAAGTAGAAAAGGAAAAAGCTGTATTCTTGCAATATCTGATTCTTTCACGAAGTATTTGGTGGCTAAAGCTGTACGAAATACGAAAACTGCTCCTGTAACATACCTAATATGTACATATATATTATACACATATGTATATCTCACTTTCGGCTTCATGGACAATATATGAATTTGTCAACGATATCTTTAACGTATAAAATGTTAATAAAATCTATATTTTCCACTTTCTTGGTGTTTACATATTGTTTTTTTACAATTTAACAAAAAAAAAATGGGCCAAGAGGGGCAAAGTATCTTAAAAAAAAGTAGCAGATTCAGGTCGTAAAAAATGGGGACAAAAAGTTACAAGACGGTCGAAAAAGTGGATTTTTGTAATCCCTTTTTACTCTACTAATCTGTGTTCTCAGTGACGACTAAATGAAAGAGCATAAGCATGTGTGTGATTTTCTTGTCCACAATTGTGGTGTGACGTGCGGGGTTCACTGCTTTAAAGTTTAAAGGCAAGACGTTTTAAATAAAATAAAAAAATTAATTAGATTTCTTCTAAATTCCATCGAATTTTACTCAGATGCATAACTACGATAAACTCAAACTTGCCGGAACACAAAGTTCAAGTTAGTTGAAAATATCTAACGGCCCTAAGTATAAGAAAAAATTGGCATGCAGTTAGCATAAGTGACGAACTTAAAGCAGGTGTTAACAAGTTCCTCCATACAATTTGTAATTAAAAATTGAGACATTACGTAGTTTTAACCCACTACTAAGTCTTAGAGTGATTCTTAACATAAAGTTTTATGGAAAAAGTGTTTGAGATTATGTTCGATTTTGCCACTTCATGTCAGTTTTTTCTTATACATAGGGCCCTAAATGTCCTAACAGACTATAATGTGTGAAATTTAAATAAAATTTTAAGTTCTACAGAGAAATGCTTAAAATTTTAGTCGACTCATTTTGCGTTTTAGATAACGAAAAAAAAGTTTTCCTTTGTCTTTTTGTTTTCGTTATTTAAGAAGCCATTTGTATCAACACAAACTAGAAACTACATACGTAAATGAAAAAATTAGTTTTTTTATTTGTATTGTTTTCTCCCCAAGTTGAACTGTTCTCTCTAGATTCTAGAGTCTAGAAAAGAGCCAAGCAAAAAACCGACCGTGGCACAGTGGTTTAATAGCGGCATTAATTAATTTGTTTTCATGTCTTCTGATCCACCTGATTTTCCCACAGTTTGTAATAAACTACTCATATCTAATTATCATGTACTAGAAATATTAGGATTTTATACTTATTACTTTTTTATCCATCTTCTACAATATGATTGATAGGCTTCTACTAATTCCTTTAAATATAAATTATAAAATAAAACCCATTATTCGCATTTTGTCTTAGAAAATTTTCGATTTATTTTGTTTGAAAAAAAAAGTTAAATAGTATGAAGTAAAATTTCAAGCTTAAATACTGTTGTTTTTCACTTTTAAATCATTTTAGGATTAAGAAAAATAGAAGAAAATTCGTCTTCCAAATTAATAATTATGTGTGTATGGTTAATGTTAGGATTTTTATTATTATTTATTAAATAAATTATATTTAAGTTTAAAATTTTTAAACGCACTAATAATCCCGAATTATTATTTTACTTATTAAGTAAAATATTTTTTTATTAAAAGTACATTGAAATTGATTATTGAGGGAGGGGCTTAGCTGGATCCTATGCGCATTTCACTGTTGCTAATGCAGATCATCAGCGAACCTTTACCCATATTTCTTAGAACAACTAGAGTTATTATATTATAAACTTTCATTTAAGCAATGAAGCAATGGTAAAGTAAGCGTTTTCAAATCAAAAACGCTAATTTTAAGCGAATTGCGTTTTTCAGAACATGGACGAGTAACACCCCAGATTTCAATGCCTGTAGATGTTTCCATTTGCTGGTGGATATTGAAAGATATTGTTGATGAAGTGATTGTGGTCCTATATATCCTGGCTATTTTTTTCATTCGTATTGGAAGATCTTTGTACTCAAGATTAAAACTGACTTTGTATTTTATAGTACCATTCGGTAAATTTAAACAGTTGAGTCATTCTTAGTTCGTCTAGGGTGAATACTGGAGAGGCGTTGAAGTTTTTGAAAAAATTTTAATGTAAAATGTTAAATTTCAAGAAAACGAAGTCCAAAAAATGTGTCGCTTAAGCTATTTTAGCGGTTATGGCTCGATATTTAGTTTTAAATATTTTTTTAATTTGGCGCGCTTTTTTCGTATTGACGATTTTTTTTTTGGTTTTTGGCGATTTTTTTCGGTTTGGCGATTTTTTTCGGCTTGGCGATTTTATAATTTGGGTTTTTTAGTTTTACCGTTTTAGAGAGATAGTTTGGATCTTACGGTTTCCAATATACAGCAAGTTGTCAAAATTACATTAACTGATAGAACACCCTTTAATTGAAATTTTTTAAATTTTAGTGGTAATTGTTATAGTCTGTATAAAAATACACTAACTTTACAGATTTAAAGTATATATACATACAATTGTAGGTTTTGGAACACCCTTTAATTTTTACCTTTCATGTTTTTGCTGTTGTAGCGGCCAAAGTTCTACATACTCTGACCAAATTTCAGGTCCGTAGCTCTTACGATGTAACAAAAAGAATAAAATAGTTTGACCTAATTACTTTTATATACAAAAAATAATAATTTTCCAACCCTGGAATCATCCTTTTAAATTTTTTCTGATTCCTTATACCAATCAAGTAGTTCTTAAAAAATTATATTAAGTATGTTAAGTGAACAAAGAAAAAATTAAATTAAAAAAAAAATTGTTTTATTTAGTTACTTTAACATCCAGAAAAAAAAGTTAAAAGTTTCCAGCTCTGGAGCTGTGGTTTTTATTTTTATAATTTTCTACACCAAATTTTTCTTTCTAAAACGTAAAATATATATAATTTATAAAGAAAAAGAAAAAAATTAATTAGACCTAATTACTTTTATATATCACAAAAAGTGTTAGTTTCCCAACCCTGGAATCATCCTTTTTGATTTTTCTATTCTCTTACGCCAATCTCTTTCTTTTAAGAATATAAGATATGTTTAATTTATAGAAAAAAAGGAAAAATTAGTTTTAGTAAATTACTTTTATATAACAAAAACATTCAAGTTTTCCAACCCTGGAAACGTCTTTTTAATTTTTTTATTTTTTTTAATTTGAAATACCAATTTTATTCGTACTGAAGTATAAAATAAGTTTATTTATTAAAAAAAATAAAAATTAGTTTTCGGTAGTTACTTTTATATGGCAAAATAAAGTTTAAGCTTTCCAGCTCTGCAATCGTCTGCTCGATTTTGCTGTTTTTCAATAACAATCTATTTTGGACAATTTCTGACCCACCATCCAAGGACCGAATACCATAAGAATTTAATGAAAAAAAAATTGCCAAGTATTGTTCCACTCAATTTTGAAATGTATTGATGCCACAAACGATTACTGGCGAAATATGTACAAGGCCTTGATGATGGCCGTTTTTTTTTTTGTAGGTCAATAAAATTTCAATTTGTAAAAGAAACGGCAAATGTTATTTCTGAAGGGTGCAAAATGAAATTAAAGATTTGAAAAAAAAATCTGTCGTTTTGAAATTTTGCATACTCCATTCCTCTTTTAGTCATGATTGATGGAAAGGTTGCGAATACAATCACACAAATATCAGGAATGGCTGTATGTTTTATTCTATATATAAAGCTAAGCCTAGTAAAATGAACAATTTTGGATTATTAAGGACAAAACCAGTTTCGTAGGAAGGGCTTCAATTTGGAATTTGCCCCTTATATGCGAGGCTAAAATTTATGGAATGCATATTGCAACAAAAGTTTTTCAAAGTGGCATAAATGTGGACATGGTTAAACAAGGAATGGGCTCAACGAACGATGGCCATACTTCTAGACGTTTCTAACCCTTAACCGTTAACGGTTATGAATAGTAATTCCGAAATAGATGCAGAAAAATTTAATGTTTATTTATTGTGTTTATGTTTTATGACCAATTTCGTTTGTTTATGTTTTTTGTTGTGTCTAACGTTGGCTATTTATGGTCAGTTTTCTTGATTTTTGTGATGCAAATAAAACCAATTTATTTCATCTTTTTTCTCAACGTTTCGTCAGCTTTTTTCCGACGTCTTCAGGAGAATTTTTATTTTTAAATTCTGGCAACAAATTACAAGTTTTTTATTAGTTTTTGTTACATTTTTGTAATATTAATTTTTATATTTGACTTACGATTTTCAGTTACATTATTAAATAAATTATAAAAACTGGACAGCACGAACAATTAATTGTATAATTTGAATAATAATTAATAATGGAAAATATCACAGGCAAACTTAAAACTAATATCACAGAACTTCACTTGTCAGGTTATTGCAATTGAATATTGCAGTTTGGTGTTGTCTTTGTCTTCTTTTGTGTTTATGGATTTTTTAATACGTTGCTGTATGCGTAGGCTTTCCAGTGTATACCTTTTATTCGCTTTCTTTTCTCTATCTAATATTTTGACCCCTTTAAAATCTATTTTATGTCCCGTTTCTTTTACATGTTGGGCTAGAGCTGTTGTCTCTTTTCCTTTGTTTATGTCTGCTTCATGCTCTGATACTCTAGTCCCGAGTTTTCGCTTTGTTGTTCCTACGTATACTTTATTGCACCTTTCTGCTTCATTTCCTTGACAAGTTATTTCGTATACAACATTGTCTGTTTCTAATTTGTCAATTTTTGTTCTTTCCTGCGTAAAAAGATGTCTCAGTGTTTTGTTTGATCTATGTGTGACTATTGTTGTTTTATCATTTATCATATGTTTTAATGTTTTGTTTTCGGTCAACTTTGGAACATATGGTACACTGTAAAAAACTTTTTCTACTACTCCATTATTATTGTTTCCAGTTAGGTTTTTATTTAAGCATTTGTTTATTAGTTTGTTCGTAATGTATATCGGGAAGTTGTTTTTTGTCATTATGTTTCTTATTTTACTGATGTTTTTGTTTCTGAATCGTTTGTCACTAATGTTGAGAATTTTGTTAATTAGATTCGTCGCCGTATTTATTTTCATGATCATCGGTTGGGTGGAATGGTAATTAATTAATCTGCCAGATGCGGTTTCCTTTGCAATGTTTATTGTTTGGACATTGCAGAACGATATATACAACTGCACAGCTGGTACTACTCATATATGCCTATTACTGTACACAAAGTTCTAATTTATGGGAATAAAAGTGTGGTGTCAGCAGCAATATTGCCACTGGGCTTGTTGTGGGAGGAAGTTAAGGAAGCTCGTAACAAAGATTACAGAAGTTATCGCCTAAGCCACTCCAGAAAAACTTATCGCATATCAACAAATGAAGTTGTCATGCATATGTTACTAGCGTCTTCAGATCCATATATAAATTCATACCGTCAACAGTTCAAGAAGGATATATTGGAGTTTTCTGATGAAGTAAAAAATTTTTTATGTTAATAAAGCTACACGAATTACTTGGTTAAAAAAAAAAATTAATCAATTTTTTTCATTTATTTAGAGACATTTTTATTCAATATAAACGTGACTGTTGCTTCATTTTATTTATATGTTCTTCTTCTTCCTCTTCTTATATGGCTTTTTACAACCCTGGTCGGTCTTAAGCCGAGGGGAGAATAGCATTCCAAGCGCTTCAGCCTTGCGCTCTTCCTCCAATTTCTAATATTTAGGTCTATTAGATGTTGTAGGATCTGATCTTTCCATCGGGGCTTCGGTCGTCCTCTTCTGCGTACACCTTCAGGATCATACTAGAAAATTCTTTTCACTGCAGCTTCTTCATCCATCCGTACAACATGTCCTAGCCAGCGCAATCTTTGCAACTTTATGCGCTTAACAATGTCCCGATAGTCTCCACTTACACAAACCGGTCCATATATTTTACGAAGGATTTTTCTCTTAAAAACGCCAAGTACAGCTTCATCTGCTTGCGCAAGTACCCATACCTTTGCACCATACAAAAGCATGGGTAATATCGTTCGTTATTCGAGAGAGGGCTTTACTTCTAAACTACCTGTTTAGCCCAAAGTAGCACCTACTTGCTAGTATTACTCTTCTTCGTATTTCCAGGCTGATGTTATTGCTCTTATTAATGGATGACCCGAGGTACACAAATTCCTCTACAACACCAAAGTTATAGTTTGCGACGTTCACAGTTTCACCTAATCTAGTAGATTTTCTGTTCGTTGAAACCATCACTTTGGTCTTGCTTTCATTAACTACTAAGCCCATTTTCAAGGAAAGGCAGCAGTTACATTTCGCAATGTCCTACCGATGATATCAATATCATCAGCATATGCGAGGAGCATGTGGCTCTTGGTGAAAATTGTGCCACTTCTATTAACTGCCGCATCGCGTATGACCTTTTCTAAGGCGATGTTGAAAAGGGCGCACGATAAACAGTCAGTCACCTTACCTGAATACACGTGTGGTGGCAAAAGATTCGGAAAGACTATTTCCGATTTTCACTGATGATCTAGAATCAGCTAGTGTCATACGGCAAAGTCTTATCAACCTCGCCGGAATCCCGAATTCAGACATGGCCTGATACACTCTTGTTCGAAACGGGCTGTCAAAAGCGGCTTTATAATCAACAAAATAGGATTTTGACGTAGTGTGAATATCTGGTCTGAGGTGGATTTTCCAGGTCTAAGACCGCATTGGTGGGGGCCAATTATTTCATTGACCTTTGGTTTTAATCGATCACACAATATCGTAGTCAAGATCTTATAGGCGATGGGAAGCAGACTTATGGCTCTATAATTGGCCCAGACTGATTTGTCAACTTTCTTGTGAACAGGACATAGCACGCTGAGTTTCCAATCATCAGGCATGCGTTTCCCCAACCAAATTGTACGTACCAATAAGTTGATGCATACACCTAATCAATTCATTGCCCCCGGCTTTAAATAGCTATGCTGGCAAACCATCAGCCCCAGCTGCCTTGTTGTTTTTCAGTTTGGATATATGTAGCTATTCCTATCTCAATCTCGCTGGGCGGTTTACATTCAACAACGTCATCATCGATTGGATCAATGGTATCTTCATTGCTGCTCTCCTGAGATACCAACAAAGTACAGAAATGTTCTTTCCATAAGCTCAGCACGCTTTCTTCATCAGTCACCAGACTGCCTTGTTGATCCTTACAGTGTTATATTTTAATCAACTAAAAAAAACGCAAATTTAAACCTGTCTAGCTTTTTTAAGCGATCTAGCTTTGTTAACAAGTAAAATATTGCATTTTATGTGGTCATTTTGTATGAGAGGTAGGCGTGGTTGTTAGCAAATTTTGCTAATTTTTTCACCCATTGGTTAACATTATCATAAAATCGCAATGAGCAAAAAAAAATTTTTTTTGACTCTGCAATGATTTTTAACTTTTGTGTTATATGGGAAGTAGGCGTGATTGTGCTCGGATATTTTTTTCATATTTGCAGTAATTTTTTTATCACAACTAAATAATTCAAGACTGTACGATGTTTCTGTATATTTTTCACCAGCAATTGTATGAAGCTGAACCAGTGTGCGTGGGCGCTTCGTTATGCTCTTACCCAGTTGGCCAAATCGTCACAGACGACATTGTCTTCGACGATTAATGTACGACATGTCGCCTGTTCATTAGGTTTTCTAATCGAAAATTTAAAGAAAATCGTCGTTCATGACTATCTGAGCGACAATATCCATAGTTTTGTCTTCAATAAAGCTTTGTTGAGGACAATCTGAGGGACAATATCCATAAATAAAGCCGTGTTAACGACAATCTGAGCGACAGTGTCACACGTTTTGGCTTCAATAAGACTTTGTTGAGGACAATCTGAGCGACAGTGTCATATAAGTTTTGTCTTCAATAAAGCAGTGTTGACGACAATCTGAGCGACATTGTCGCCCATCTCGTCTTGTGTGACCTCGGCGCCATTTGTATGAAAATTTCGTCGATGCTTTGTATGGGGCTGTCTTCAATATGTCTCCTACTTATGACTTACCATTGCCTTGTACCCGTCGTCAAATATGTCTTAAAGACGTGGCCAACTGGGTATTTTCACGCATTTACTTAAACACACACATATGGAAGAAAACAACTCAATCTCTCATTCGACACAGTATACGGTATTCATCTCTTTCATATTATCACTAATACATAATTAATATAAAGATGTATGTGTGTGTGCCTGACTTTGGCCTAGAGGCTGCGGCTGACTATATATATGGGACCAAATAACCAAAATTTTTAATAAGTTTCAATTCAACTATAAGCTTTAAACAGTGTCAAGTGTTTGTATTTAAAATTATTTGTGAAGTTCCTATAAATTAGGCAAAGTTTTTACCCAAATTAAAACTATTTTTAAAGGTAAGTACACTTAAATATCAAGGATCTAGGCATAAATGATACTTCGAAATATAAAACGTATTTATAAGAAATTAATTTTTAAAAATGAATTGACTTCTTAAACAGAAAACAATATTTTTAGTCATAAAAAGCAACGAAGTGGTTATTACTTTAAACTTTACTTTTGCAAAAGTCTTAAAATCGATATTTATCAATATGAAAAATATATGTGCATATTTTTCTTCCAAAGAATAAAATAAAAGAAAAAACACATACTATGTACATAGGGGTCGTCATTAAGACTCGTACGGAAATCCAGGTTCCCATAAAAACTGTGTGTAAAATTTAATATAAAATTAATAAATAAAATAAATTTTTTAAAGAAATTTCCGTTTGCTAGTTTGGACTTCCAAAAGAAAAATACACGGAATTCTTGAAACTTATTGTCTAGTACAGGGATGTCGAGCCATTTTTTCGACTTTATCGTAAGCGACACGTAAGGGAAAATATATTTTTTTTATTGAAATTAAAATTTTATGGGCCTACCCATGGTTTAGAATTATCAAAATGCCAAAAAATCGTAATAACTTTTAAAATACGGTCTGTAAAATTTCATCATAAGCGACAATTTACGTATGTAAAAGAAATTGGAATAGTATAAAAAAACTTCTCCTGAAAACTTTAATTTTTGTCCATATCAGGGATGGCAAAGTTGGTACAATTGAACTTTTTTTGATACTATTCAAACTCGGAAAGTACAATAGTACACCAATGACTCCGCATTTCTTTTCAAAAGCAAAACGCAGCGAGAAAATCAAAAAATATGAACTCGTCGTTGTTGGTACAATTTTAAAATTGGCATTGCCGTCGCTGCTCCATATGGTTTTTATTTAAACTTAAAGTTGCTGAACTTTTTACACTCGACGTGAAAAGTTATCTAGGCGCACGTAAAATTATAAAATTTAAAACATAATTAGAATTAATTCAGAAAAATGTTTGCTGCCGCATATATTATTCATAACAACAATAGCTCTGTTTCTTTACTTTTTGGGTAAAGTTCGGTCAAATGAGAGCAAATTATTCTGGAACAGCAATTTTCAATAACTTTTTGCATTAAAAATTGCAAGAATTTTCACGCGTTGCTCTGGTGTAAGTCGATTATAATGGCATTTTAAAAGCAAACTTAACAAAAGCCAACTATCAGGCTGTTAAACCCAAAGTTGTGACAATCAAAAAAAAAAACCCATTTATAAGTTTAAAAAAATATTTCCACATATTAAATGATATTTGAAGTGCTATTTCTGTGGGTTTAGTTATGCAAATATTCTCAAATGTGTGTATACGTTTGTAAGTACAATTAAATGTAAACATTAGAGTGGGTCAATTTGTATGGACTAAAGAAAATTCACGATGCGGTCGTCAAAATCGTAATATACGATGAATTCTAAGAAGGTTTGCCCAAGGAACCATGAGTCTAAAATCAAAATCGAGGTTCCCATTTTTAACGAGAAGTTTTTCTTGAAGTATTTAATATTCAATACAATTTAGGAAAATTAAAAAAAAATTCATATACGAAAACAAAAGTTTCTCGTTAAAAATGGGAAGCTCGATTTTGATTTTAGAACCATGGCTTCTTGGGCAAGCCTTCTAAGAATTCGATGTAGATTACGATTTTGACAACCGCTCGGTCGAGAAAAAAATTTACCCACTCTAATATACATATATGTATGTATTAATATATTTACATAGATATACATATACGAATATATACGCATATGTATATATATATAATACAAATATATCTTTATTTTACTATAATAATATAAATTAACTGCAAATTGGTTGGAAAATAAGTAGTTAGTAGTCAATTACAAAGTCATGCAGAGATGGCCAATTGACTACCGCCTATGACATGCCTATATTAAAATAGTGAGTCGGCGACAAGGAAAAAAGTCACTGAATCAACCAGATGTGGTTATTAAAAACCCAGTTTGAAGTTACTTATGTACAAATCAGTTTGAGTTCCTATAGGGTATACAAAAAAATCTACATAATTACATAAACGTTTAGGTGCCCCAGTGGCTGAGTGGTAACGATGCAAGCCTCTCAGTCCAGAGGTCGTGGGTTCGATTCCCGCCATGGACCGTGGGTATTTTCCGCAGACAAGCTAATCGCTTCGCGGGTTGTGTTGTGTGTTAAAAAAAAATTATTCGAAATACACATATCGTCGCTATTTTAACTAACTGACCTAACTGACATCATTTTGAAATATGAGTTAAGTCCACTATTAGACTTTATGAGTCATAATAGACCATGTCCACAATTTTTATGACTGTAAACATTACCGTCGAGCCTATAACAGACATTTCCATAAGAATACATGTAGAAAACCATCACAAAAGCTCCTCTCCTGTAAAATTTACAAAATGTCAGTTAGGTCAGTTAGTTAAAACAGCGACGATATGTATGTACATAAATTGCACATACATACATGAGTACTACTTACCTTAAATTAATTATATATTTGTATACTTTCAGTCAACAAAAAACATGTGGCAAACACTGAGTATTTTTGCCATCTTACTTTATGTCTCACCATCTCAAACATTACAATGTCTGGATAAGAATACACTAAGAAAATTTGACACCAGCCTATTTTCTTTGGCTGCACAAGATCATTCGGACAGTAATATTTTAATTTCTCCTTTCTCCGTACAAACTTGCGTAGGGATGGCCCGTGTGGGTGCTACTGGTAATACTGCCTCTGAAATAGATAGAGCTTTGACTTTATCTACTCAAACAGGCACATTTCTGGCCAACTACTATCACAGCATTTTTAAAAAAATACAGCCGAGTTCAATTCTCAGAATTGCTAATAAAATGTACATCAAAAGTGGAACGGAAGTTAAAAGGGAATTTAACGAAATTTTAACGCAAAAATTTTTTTCATCAGTTGAAGCAGTAAATTTTGCCGATAGCGAAAAAGCTGCCAGGATCATAAACTACTGGGTGGAAAGCCAAACTAATAATATAATTAAGGATTTAGTGTCATCAGATTCATTTGATGACTCAACACAACTGATGCTGGTTAATGCCGTACATTTCAAAGGCGAATGGGAACAGAAATTTGACAAAAGCAAAACTTCCGCAGAAATTTTCAAATCGGATAAGACCAATTTTACAGTTCAAATGATGCGAAGTTACGCGAAATTCAATTGGAATTATTTAAGTGAATTGAAAGCCTTTATAGTGGAAATGCCTTACAGAAATTCTAGTCTATCAATGTTGGTTATTCTACCAATTATCTCAAGTAGTTTAAAAGATTTGGAGGAAAAATTGAGACATATTTCTTTGTCCGATTTGACGCAAAACATGGAGGTGGGGACAATAGATTTAGAAATTCCAAAATTCACAGCTGAGTTTAAAGTAGAATTGTCGGAACCTTTGAAAAAGGTAAGGAAGTTTAATTTAACATTTATGATATGTATATGTGCCCTTAATTATGAAAGTGGTCTAAGTCATGTGCATTTTTGCTTCGAAATATCAAATAAATCTTAAAACAACTTTCATAAATATTTAAAAAATATTAAATAAATTTATTTAAATCGAGACTAACTAGCACAACTCTAAATTCAAATGTTGCAAAATATAAAAATATTTTTAAAGCTGTTCAAATGTAATCTACTAAATATCGCGACCAAGGAAATATATGACTTAGACCACTTTCATAATTAAGGGCATATATGTGTGCATGTATATTTTACTAAACAGTTTCTTTAATTAAAACGAAGATGGGCATTAAACGGATGTTTTCCCAAAATGCTGAATTTGATAACATTTTGAAAAAGAAAGGACACTTGTTTATGTCTTCAATCACTCAAAAGGCATTTATCGAAATCAATGAAGATGGTGCTGAAGCAGCCGCTGCCACGGGTAAGATACTTACGTATATATTTATTATTATTCAGTGGCCCAAACTCCACATTTTTTTTTATATCACTCAGAATATTCTTGATAGTCTTAATTGTTTACGAATACGTACTTTCAAACGTTCAAATTTGGATATCAAATTATTCTAACTTAAATATTTGCTGAATACGTGTGTTATGTTTGTGTTGATAGAAGTTTGAGACACTTCTGTGGCAAGAACGAAAAATGTATTAAATCATGTTTGACTGTTTTGCAGGAGAGGCTCAAGGGCAGGGCTCAATTAAATTTTCATTAATTTATTTCTTTTACAGTTAAATTGGGAAACTCTCTGTTAACTTTTATTTTTTTAAGCAAACATGCTTCTAAACACTATAACTAATATACATATATAAGTTCAAATATACCAAAGTATAACCTTAACTAAGCTACTATTCCAAATGAGATAGGAAGTCTAAAAAAGATAAGCCACAATAAATTTTGATATAACTTCTTGAGAAAACGCATAAATTAACTGATATTTTGCCCAGGGGTACTTTCAAATATCCAGATTTTGGCAATACCATTAACTCAAAATCAGCTTATCTCGACTTAAACACTTTTGCCTTTTGGCCACAGACTTATATACATACATACATATGTATAAGTGGCGAGATACAGAACCAATAAAAAAATGCTCATCCAAACCGGCCCTAAGGAAGGTTAGGTTACGTTAGGAGGCTGCTGGTAAGGAAGGGTGAAGAGAAGATAGCGAGAGAGGGTGATAGGGAAGGGATAGTGATAGAGAAAGAGGAAAGCTTTATTTTTTTACAACTCTACTTTTTTTTGCACGCTTATTTGCAATGTTACAGCGCCTCTGGTGGTGAATGAGGCGTATTAAATTTTTAAGCTGTGCTTAGTAGCTATTTTATTTTACTTGCCCTATGATTCTGCTACACAATACCGACGAAAGAGGGCGCTGTGATGTTACATTAGGATTAGCGTCCGCTGAAGCCGGTATAGTTTTAGTGACCAGTGCCTTATGCCTGCATCACTAGAACTTTTTCCCCACAACAACTGATACAAAGGACACTAATGTACATCAGAAAAATGCGTGATGTTGTTTTAACTCAGGACCTTCGGTTTTGTAGTCAACGTTGTAACTACTTCAGCCAACGCCACCCTAAGGAAACACTTTCGAAAATACATTTTTGATCGTTAGCAGAGTTGTAGTTGGAGCGTTAAGAAGATCCATAGCTTTTCATATTCTCCCTTTTATTATTTATATACATATACTGATGCAATAACAAAATGATGTAATTATGCAAAAAATTTAGAAAAGAACATGACCCTTTAAGGTGCCCATCAGTGATCGGCAATGCGTCGTTTTTGCGCTATTCATACTAACTCAGGAAATTTTAAATATGAGTGAGTAGACATCATTTAAACTCAACTTAACATTGATTTAAAATAGAATTGTGTCCAACAGCTCTTGTGAACAACAATGAGCCCCTTTTAAACTAGTTTGAGACCGTTCGAATCAAAAGTTGTTTCAAACCCATTTAATTTACATTGACGCTTTTGACCAGACTTGTGTCCAACAGCTAATTTTAGTTGAAAAGATCTGTTGGGAACACCTCTATCAACAACGTCATAAATGTGGAGTAGTCTGAGTTTGATGAGCACTTCAAGGTATGAATGAGCAAAAGTACAAGAAATTATTATGTGTAGTTTCCACAACGCAAGCAGGCGACTTATCTAGAAAATTTGTATAAGAATCACTAAAAAATTTGAGTGCATTTTATATATTTTTGCTAGCATATCGCTTGTTTGCATTGTGGAAACTACACATAAGTCATGATTCAACTCTACACACTTTTTTACTACTCACTGCTGATCACTGGTATGTACATATGTCATCGTATGTAGTTGGTAAAATAAATTTATTGACTGGAATTATGGATTTGAAGTATTATATTGACATTCTTAAAGAAAGGACCAAACATTTTCGTAGAAAAGGTGACTTCGTATTCTGACAGCACAGCAACACCAACATGTAACTGGCTACAAAAGTAATGGAAACACCTCCCTCAATAGAATTGAGTTTTATAGAGCATATTGGGGCATGATTAAAAAAAATGGCTGCTACGCGACGAGAAAAGCGCTTTGACGCACTGCAGGAAGTCGTAACAGAAGAATGGTATAGTATTGAGCCCGAATTATAACAAATTTGCTTGAAAGTATAGCACGGAGTCTTCAAGCGATATTAAAGTCAACCAAGTATTAAAAATGTATTCAACACTAAATACAAATAAAAAAGTCTATTTTCGATAACATGTCGCTTACGAGAAAATCGAAAAAAAGGCTCAATATGTACAATGTACATATATGTATATATTAAAATGGGTATGATTCGTCAGGTATTTGAAAATCTATTATAAATTTTCATTTCGAATGACCATTTAGGATCTTTAACGATTTTTGATTTTTTTAATTTTTATCGGTCAACTAAGGCATTTATTTGTCTTTCTGCTTTTTTTACCCTTTATTTATTTTTTCTATTTTTATTTTTAACTTACAGATGCAGATTTTTCAGATCGCATAAGTACTCCTAATATAAGAGTCGATAGACCATTTCATTACATCATATGGGAGAAATCTACGCGTACGGTAATCTTTGAAGGCAATTTTAGAACTGAACCACGTAAAACTAATAATTAATTATGCTGTTTGATAAAGCGGCTTCCAGTTTTTTCTTAAAAAAATACGTAATTAAAAATAATGTTTTTGTAATTAATTATTTTATGTTTCCAAAATCAAATGAATAAATAAATAAATTCCAAAAAGGCAAGTTTGCTAAAAAAAAATACAATCGTAAACAGTTTTTCTCGTAAAATATATTCCCTTTTCCCCAAATTGCAATCCTGAATAATTTTTCCCCAGAAATCTGTTCCCCTTTTTGATTCACCTTATCGTGAATAAAATTTTTCACATGTATTTTTCACTTTTCCCTTGGTTTTGTTCACTTTATTTTTGCAGGCGAACTGAATCAATATATCGCGTAATTTCATTATTAAACTTCCAATTAATAACTTTTAATTATAAATAATTATTTTTAGAACAATATCAGTAAATAATTAATAACAATAATTCCGCACAACACATGTTTTTCATTGAATATGAACATGCTTGTTTCACATGCAGTAAATTTTATGAGGATGGCATACTTAAGAATTTTTTCCACTGCACCCAAGATATTTAAAAATACTACTTTAAACTGAAAAACATTGCATTTGTATTTCTTACTAAAAAACATAAATTTGTCTGATTTTCAATTAATTTTTAAGCTATAGCAAATTTCCCTTCATGGGGTAAAAAAAATTCACATTTTATCTTCATAATTTTGGCAGAACACTTTTATGTGAATGCTTCAACTTTTTGCTATTTCAAGGCCGGGACACATAGAATCCATCATATTACAAATTTGGACTTTTCAAAATGACAGCTGAGATAAAGTACACGGTTTCTTATGAGGCCTGTTACACTCAGTACGTGTTCGTCAACGCAAAGTACAAACATTGGACTAGTTTTAACTTTTTGCGTACGTTGAGTAGTTTGACAGATATTGGTTGGGCGTCTTTCATTTTTTGTGGTAGCAAAAATAAAATAAAACAATAGATATAAACGAAATAAATAAAAAAAGTAGAGTTTAATAAATAAAATGGAGAACCAACCTATTAAAGCTGCCCAAGTGCTTCAGTCAATAAAGTATGAACTGTGGCAACCTTATCCATTGTTGCGTTAATGTCAGTTAAAAAAGGCAAAGTTTAACGTATGATGGATTCTATATGACTGGGCCTTAATACCGATTATACATTATTTGAAATGACAGTACACGGCATGTAAAACGTCACATTCCATGAGGATTTGATGTAATTTCGACGTCATCATGTAGCTACTTGTGCTACATGCCATGTATTGGTAACATACAGTTTGTCAAAAAAATGTTTTCATTGCTGTAAAAAATTAGATACTCTTCAAAGGAACGCTTGTTTTCAAGTGAATTACAAACAATTTTTGGATATTTTTTTTATGTGTACCTGCTCAAAGTTGTTTATAACCATGATTCAATAATATAAAGGTACAACCGTTCTCTCTTTTCGTCGCCATATTAACCTTCTGACGGTTGTGACCACGGCTGCCAGAAGGTTTGCGAAGGAAATCATCATTTTTCGGGAAGAAAATCATATTTTGAAGATAAAAATAATCACAAGTCCAATTTTTTTAATAAAAAATGTAAGAACAATTCACATATTATAGTGGACAAAAAAACTATTAACTGTCTGATTTTATAAAAAGATCTTAGAAAGCATTTTATTGAGGAACTTTGTATTCAATAAAAAAAAAATAAAAATGATCTTATTATTTTTTAATACGACATTTACATTGTCTCGAAATCTTGTACTTATGAGATTTCGAGCTAAATCCTGCTGCTTTTTACTAGATTTTCCATACAAAACAAAATCTATTTCGTCAGTAGATTTGTTGGAAATCTAATGAAAATCGAATGATTTTATTTATTTTTATTACCCTGTACAACATATTATAAGAAAGATGAGTGAATAAGCTATGGTTTGCTGAAAAAGTTGTGTGAATTGGCTACATTGGAGTTGTTTTGTTAAAGTTTTGGAAATTGTTTCAGTAATGGGCTTTATTTTGAATAAAAAATCTTGATAAATGTCCACAAAAGGCTGGTGTAAACGGTATAGATTTTCGATAAGATTTTAATTAAAAGCTGTTAGATTTCTTGCAGGTGTAAATGCCCTATAAGTAACTAATATAAAAATTTCATTAAAAAAAATTAGTTAAGAAATTGAAACAAAAAAAGTATTCGACATTGCTAATATTCTTATCATATAAAGTATGTACAGTTGTTTTAGAGGCAAATTGCTTTTCCTTGGCGACGACTGATTTCTGTTAAATAATTTAGTATATATTTCTCCAAGATTTGAGTATATTCCGGACCGATTTTTCGTCATTTCTCTGAGATGACATTTTTATCTTTTTATTTTTGCTAGCAAAGCCACGTTTTCTTATTCTTGTTTTTCTTTCAAATTACCCCAGAGGAGGAGGAAGAGTTGTCCTTACCGACCTGTTTCCACGTAGACGAATATTTTCGCTGGGACTAAAATGGTTTCTTTCGGTTTCTTTATAGGCATATAGCTATTGATAAAGATTGTTATACAACAAAGAAAATTGTACATGTATTGAAAGTAAAAATCATAATTTACAAAATTAAAAATCATCATTCGAGAAAAAAATCTTTAAATCATATTTAGGTCCGAAAAACATCAAAAATATTATGATAAAATCATCATTCTGGCAGCACTGGTTGTGACGACATTTTTTTACTCTCAGAATTAATGCTACCTTATTAATTTATGAAATCCGAGTTTTTGATTAATTTTTTGACGTTCTTTTTTATTTATTGAAAAATATTGAAGAATATGTATTTAAATTATAATTTATATAAAAAATTTTCATGAGCATAAACAATTGAAAGGAAATTACCAACGGAAAAGCCTCTGCAGCACTTTCCGAATCAAGGGTGGGACTTTTGTAAAAGAGCTATTGAGCTTTCACACCGACGAGAGCATAATTGCCAATCAGATCTCGCCGAGAACAATGCTTCCTCTTAATTTGCAAGGAAACAAGAGAACAGTTAACAGCTTTCAAAGCTGTTTGCCTCAAATACAATCCTCATAGTATGTGTGTTTAGAGCCTAAAATGATAACCAAAAGGGCGCCCGTGGGCACTTCGTTATGCTTTGTTTTAAACATACATATGTATGTATATATAAACGTATATTGCTGTTTTATACTCCAGCAAAAAATAAATGAACGCGTTCAAAATGAAGTAGTGTTTCATGCTCATCCATTATCTGTACTAAACAATAACAAAAAGAATGTAAATTTCTTATCCATTGAAAATTAATTAAACAATTTTGTAAAATCATCTAATGATTAGAAAATGAAATATAGATGCTTCGCTTCTATTACTGGCGTTTCTTTACATCGATGTTTTTGAGAACAATGTTGCATCCCTAGCCATGAGGTTCTTTTATTATCTCATGAATTAAATAATAAATCAGATAGTTGGTAACGTTTCTAGATCATATTATACACATATATATTTCATTATCTACGTATCCAATTAATACATTTAAAAAAATATGTATTAAACTATAATTTCTAAACTTAAAATTACACATTTCCAAAAACATTCCTAAACAAAAGTTCCCCATAATTTCGTGTGGCAACGTTTTTCTCTCTCTTTACAAAAAAACAAAATTCAAATAATTGTGATAAAAGTCAAAATTAATTTTATACGTCAAATGTGGTTGTACCTTTATATTACTCGTGTTTATAACTACAGGGTGTTTTTTTTAGAGGTATAGAGCTTCGAATTGAAATAAAACACAAGAAAATCGTTTTAATGTCCATCAATTTGGCTTTATTGGAAGGATAATTTTATGCCATTAATGTTTAAATATGATTTCGGGCATGTGGCCGCCGCGGCTGGCTCGAATAAAGCCAATTCTACAGGTCCAATTTTCAACCACTTTTTCGAGCATATGGGGCCGTATGTTGGCAATAACGCCACGAATGTTGGCTTTCAAGTCCCCTAACGTTTCTGGTTTGTTGGCGTAGACGAGCGACTTCACATATCCCCAAAGAAAATAATCCAATGGTGTCAAATCACACGATCTTGGTGGCCAATTGACAGGTCCATTCCGTGAAATTATGTGCTCATCGAATGTTTCCCTCAATAAATCGATTGTGACGTGCGCTGTGTGGCATGTAGCGCCGTCTTGTTGGAACCACAACTCATCCACATTCAAAATCTTCAAAATCTTCCATAAAGTTGATGGACAAAGCTCCAATTGCTGTGCACTGTGGCGAATCGATTCATTCGGGTCCTCTTCAACACTTTGCTCTACAGCGGCAATTGTTTCTTCGGTGCGCACTGTTCGACGTCTCTGCGGATGCGTATTATCACATAGAGTAAACGTAGTGCGAAAACGATCCATGGTTAACCGAATTAATTGCTCTGATGGACGATTATGTCGACCATAAAATGGACGGAGCTTGCGGTAAACTTCGCGAACTGAACCATTATTTTCGAAATAAATTTGCACGATTTGCAAGCGTTGTTCTTTTGTCAACCTGTTCATAATGAAATGGCAAACCAAACTAAATATTAATCACTTGACAGCTGACAAAATGGCCGCCAGTTAAAAAAGTGATGCCAACTTAAAGTTCTATACCTCAATAAAAAACACCCATTATATTACTTTAAAAAAGTAATATCACTTCAACAAGAAATTTCTAATGATAGTTATAGGGCATTTATATCAGCACAAAATTTAGCATATTTTGATTAAAATCTTTGTGAAAATCTATACCGTTTACACCAGCTTTTTTTTTTTTTGAAACCCATCAACTTTGTTTTTCCAAAACTACAACCAAACAACTACAATGTAGCCAATTCACACACTTTTTTAATCAGAACGCAGCTAATTCACTCACCTTTTTGGTGTACAGGGTAGTAAATAATAAATAAAAACATTAGATTTTTATTAGATTTCCTACAAATCTACTAAAAAATTAGATTTCGTTTTGTATGGGAAATCTGAAAAAAAGCAGCTTGATTTAGCTCGAAATCTCGAAAGTACTAGATTTCGAGACAGTGTAAATGCACTATTAAAAAGAAAATAGTTCAGGTTTCGTACTGTCAAATAAATGTTTTCGAATTTATATCACACTCAATAAACAGTGTGCTTATTTCCTTAAAATAATTTTTTCGCTGCTAATACTTTGCGTGCCCTCCTTGAGAATCAACCTCGACTGAATTAGCTTGGGCATACTACATTCTTCAGATAATTTTAAAACTCTTCAAGACATGTTAGTAATGAGAACTGTATTCTACAAATTAGCTGAACTACGAAGCACACAGGGATTTGGATAGTTAGGCAGTAACTAACTGCACTTAAAAAATATTTGGATTGAATTTGTATCTGTTACATTTTAATAAAAATCTAATAAGAAATTGAAAATTTCAATAGCGGGATGTGTGGTCAGGTTACCCGTAACCGAATTCCGAAGCACCATAAAGGTTTCAAAAATATATTAAAAGTTTACAATCTAGACTGAGGATTGAATTTCTACTAGTTAATCACCCAATGTATCTGAGTTAATTTAAACTTCATTTGTGTACGCTTCAAGGTGTATGTTGAGGAACAAGTTAGTTGAACACATTTTTGTTCGTTTACTTTTATTCTCCATTCGTTCATCCATAGTTCAATAGGGCACTATTACGAATATTATATGTATGTATTACGAATATTTTTTTTTTAGTATATATGTATATAAGAAAGACTTGGCTGGGAAAGACAATGAATCGATATAAATGGACCATCAAGTCACTCTGGTGCAAGTCCCGTAACTGTACTTAGATATTAACCTAAGCCTATCAGGTGTTTATACTTTTGAAATATGAGTGCCTCTGTGGTCGAGTGGGTAGTGTGAAAGCCTGTCATGCACGAGGTTGTCAGTTCGAGTCCCAAAAAATATCTGCTCTAAAATAAATTATAATTGAATTTGTAAGAATAAAAACAAAAATTATAAGTTTGTATTGTTACAGTTAAGTGTGGGAATGGCATTTTTAAATAATTATATTATTCTACACGGAATAGGACACTGTGGGATAGTTCAGTGACAAGTCAAAAGGCGTATACAAAGTATAAATTAATCCGATCCTAGGCCATCCCCATGTAAAAGTGACTGGTCCCCTTCATAGGAAGTGTTACAACTCGGACTGGTCCCTATCACTTAAAGAGCGATCAAGTGACTAGTGTTGTGTCAATTCCATTTTCTGCCGGGATTCTTCTGTTACGACTTCTTTCAGTGCGTCAAAATCTTTTTCTCGTCGCCTAGCAGCCATTTTTTAAGCTTGATCTAATAGGCTCTATAAGATTCAATTCTGTTGACGGAGGAGGTGTTTTCATTACTTTTGGGCCATTGTAAAGTAGCCAATTTCAAGCGTTCCAAGACTTATTGTTGGTGTCGCTATGCTGTTAGAATACGAAGTCACTTTTTATACCAAAATGTTCGGTCCTTTAAGAATGTCAATGTAATATGTACTTCAAATCCATAATTCCAGTAGAAAAAAATTATTTTATCAACTCCAGACGATGACATACACACCGATGGCATAAGGGGACCACTACTGTGCTTTTTAATAGCTTTGTGTTGAACTTCAGCACGATGTTTGCGCCAAGCGAATCTTTTACCATTTTTAATAAAATAAAAAAATATTTACGTCCCTTTGCACAATGTATGATTAAGAGTTACCGTGAACTTTACCCACAAGTTTCTCATACAAAACTTGCCATTAAAGTTCCTGTTAGCTTTTAATTGGACATTGGACAAAAGGGCCATTAATGGAAGTTTTCAAACTTAATCGAGTCCTTAAATTTTGGGTTCCAAACATAGCAACATCACACGTAAAGTGGGACACATCTTTGTGTCCCACTTTACGTGTGAGTAAGTAGCTGTATATAAATATTTAGATAAGGTCTAATAAAATGAAGCACACTAAGATCAGTTTATTAAAAACATGCTTATCATAACCCATATACATAGAAATTAAATGAATATGGAAAATAAAACCATTTAATTGAAATGTTTTGCTTTCATGTATGTATGTATGTGTATTGGCCAGAAATAGGGCATAAAATGGACAAAAATATCTAAAGCACAAAAACGAGCAAGGCAACAAAATATAAAGAAAAACCAAAAATGAACAATTAGAGTTAAAGGCTCAATCAGACGTGGCATAGCCATAACGCCATAACCATAACCAAACCAAAATTCAATTGGTTTCTATGGTGATAGTTCCCAGCGGCGAACGCTGCATACCACATTACATCTCTTTAATGATGTTTGACATACTTTGTGTTCAATTAATGCTAGCTTACAAAGTATACGAAAGTAAGCTAGATTGTATTCGAACTGCCCACTGCCAACTTACAATGTATGTTAGGCAATACTGAGCTTTTATGTTGATTGGATGAACACTTCCGTATCTCGCTTAATTTGTGTGCAAGTGAAAGGCATTCACTCCACAAATGCGGCAATGCATTTGAAAATGTATACTAGGTACGTATATGAGGTGGTGTGCATTACTGTCTTACATGTGTGCATCGAATCATCGCTTCTGTAATCGACATTTTCGCCGCTGGGTTATGGCGAGTCTCTCTCACTCTCACTATCACCATAGAAACCACCCAGCGGCGAACGCTGCATACCACATTACATCTCTTTAATGATGTTTGTCATACTTTGTGTCCAATGAATGCTAGCTTACAAAGTGTACGAAAGTAAGCTAGATTGTATTCGAACTGCCCACTGCCAACTTACAATGTATGTTAGGCAATACTGAGCTTTTATGTTGATTGGATGAACACTTCCGTATCTCGCTTAATTTGTGTGCAAGTGAAAGGCATTCACTCCACAAATGCGGCAATGCATTTCAAAATGTATACTAGGTACGTATATGAGGTGGTGTGCTTTACTGTCCTACATGTGTGCATCGAATCATCGCTTCTGTAATCGACGTTTTCGCCGCTGGGCAATTGAATTTTGGTTTGGCTATGGTTGTGGCGTTATGGCTATGTCACATCTAATTTAAGCTCAACTACTTAACATTGTTCACTTAGCAGAATACTTCAATTGAACTAGTTCGTTCATTAACTGCGCAACTCTAAAACAAATAACTATCCGAAACATATGCGGCAAGACAACCAAAAAAATTTCTTTTGAATTAAATTTTTAAATTTTTTTTACGATTTTGGTTATATTGTGTATTAAAGACTGCTCCATTTCTCAACTGACACAATGGTAACTAAATAAAAAATATTTAACCGCCTTCAACAATGACATTTTAAATAAAAGAAAAAGAAAAATTGATTTGCTTAAGTTAACCATTATTAGATACATATGTAGATAGTACATATGTATGTATGTATGTATACATATGTCTGTGCTGCTTGCAGTGCTGTTCAGAGAATGACAATAACTACTCAAAAAAAATATACATAAGCAAATAAACCCCTTTTAGACACGGAAAGTTCACTTTGCAAAGTCTGAATTCAGCTGTGTGAAAGACAGAAGGAGAAATACTATCTCTTTCTGTCTGTCTCCCAGCTTAATTAAGACTTTGCAAAGTAAACTTTCCGTGTCTAAAAGGGGTAATATTCCTAATTTTAGCAACTGCGCATAGTCCCTGTTCACACACTTCAACTTTTGTTGAACAACTTGTAATTCAGCTGTAAGAAAGACGGAGAAGCATATGCAAATATCTCTTTTTTTCTTACAACTGAATTACGAGTTGCTCAACAAAAGTTGAAGTGTGTGAACCGGGACATATTTTCTCGCAAACAACTATGACTTAAACCCGTGAACCAAAGAATACAAGATTAATGTTAAGGTGAAGTGGTGATAGACAGTATAATATGCGGTAAAGTCCGTTTCACACTATAATACAAGTATTAATACTTTTGAGGAAAATGCATCCCTAATTTAATTTCTGTTTCAAAAATTTCAAAAGACAATAACAACTCAACATGTCAGAGTTGCAGTTTCCACAAAAGTATTAATACTTATATTATAGTGTGAAACGGCCTTAAGTAAGGGGAATAAAAGTTCGATCGGGTGACGCAAATTACGGGACACCGTGAAGTGAATGCGGTGTCATGGAGAGGTCCTTTTGCTTCTGAGGGGAGGTTTATGTACCCTGGCACAACACCAGCCAGGAGAGTCGTGCGTGTGTATGTAGTGGATCAGGGAGATATGTTTGGCTTCGGGCTTCATAATTTTATGGTATGCATTTTTTGTGTTGTAAAGGCCGTTTCACACTATAATACAAGTATTAATACTTTTGACGAAAATGCATCCCTAATTTAATTTCTGTTTCAAAAATTTCAAAAGACAATAACAACTCAACATGTCTGAGTTGCATTTTCCACAAAAGTATTAATACTTGTATTATAGTGTGAAACGGCCTTAAGTAGCAGTCGTTGCCAGATTGAAGGGCAAGAACTCCACCCGAGCCGACGAGCTTTAGCCGGCGCATACGCCAGCATACCAGCGCTGCCTAGAATCTGGCCACTCCGATTTTGTTTAATTCCCAACTGCTCATTAATACTCGTACGACAACAAAAATGGTGTGACGTCAAAATGACTTAGAAATCGAAATGTAAAAAAGAAATACACGTATTTGTGTGCTTGTGTTTACATTTATCGGCTGATGTCACGTAGATGCGCAGAAAAAGAATATTTTTAAAAGCTGAATGCGTAATCATGTATTCTTTGAATCATGACTTAAACCGATTCCAACATACATATGACTCTCTCTCATACTTTCAGTCAGAATATTTTTACACACAGAATATTAATATCTATTCAGTCAAAAAAATAAATACAGTCATACTCGTAATATTTATTCATCATTCGCCATTGTATACAATCATTCCCAACTAACATTTGGGTGATAATTTTTTTGCAGAAATATCTTATATGATTCTCCTCAGATCAGCAAATCGTATCATATATGCATCTTTGCTATGAGAGTAGCATTTGTGATCGAAAAATGAGCTCATATGCGGTTATTTTTCCAGTCAAACTGATTCGATTGTGATACAAAATGCTAGCTGGGTTTGTGTACATAAAATGGAGTGGAAAATGTGTGGCTGTTTGAAAACATGTTTTATGTGCGTGTGTGTAAATAATGCCTCTTTTACACACTGAAAGTTTAGTTTGCAAAGTCCTAATTCAGCTGGGAGAAAGACAAAAAGAGATAGTATTCCTCCATCTGTCTTTCATACAGCTGAATTAAGACTTTGCAAAGTAAGCTTTGCGTGTCTAAAAGGTGTATAAAATAGCCCTGTATTACGCATATGTTTCGGTTTAATATTAAAAAATATTTTATATTCAGAATATTTTTATATTCGTACAGTGTATAAATTTGAGTTGTTGTCATTTGTGCCGGGTAATTTAAAAAAGTAGTTGTTGGATGTTTATAGGTATGCATATTCGGTTTAAAATGAACGCGTGTTTTTGTATTTTGCATGTTTGACGGCCAACACTCAAGAAGTACTTCAGACGATACTTTTGCCATTCTCTGATGCTGTTCCTTGTAAATAACGTGGCTAGTGCATACATACATGTAAGGACTACTCCATAAAGGACTAGGACTAGTCCAAATATATATAATCCAAATGTATGGTTGGTTTAACATTGCGATGTCCTAGGGTTGGACCACATTTGTAAGTGCCTAAGAAGAATGATCATAATCGTTAAAACACGAACACTTATCGTGCAGCATTGCATGTTTATATGAAAATGACATGATCTATGACTGCATTACATGGAACCATGGTGTAACTAGTCTGTTTCATCTAGATTGGACTATGTGGTCCAATATTATTTTTGGATTTGAAGCATAAGTGAAAACAAAATTTCCATTAAAGTTTTTACAAAGGCACACTTGAAATACAAATAATTTTTTTTGGATACGGCCCCATTTACTCAACAAAAATCCAAGAAAAGTGGTAAAAAGTCGGCAACTTTTGAACCGATGAAACCAACTGTTTCAGAAAGAAGAAGTGTTGAAATTTTGAGAAAGTATATTTGGAGGCCCCTTGTTTTAAGACAGGGTAGCTCTAAAGAGCCTCAAAGTGGGAAACTGCGGGTGTCGAAATTCTTTCGGAACTTGTAACTTTTGTTAACATCGACCGATCTTAATAATTTTTTTAGTGGGACAATTAACGTTAAGAAACAAAAATAAAACAATTTGAGATAAAAAATGGGCGGAGTTACGCCCATTAAAATTTAATATTTTATTTTACTTTACCGATTTTTACAAAACTTAACACACACCCTAAGCCCTGAAAAATATACATTCTTGCATTTAAAAAATGGGCGGAGGTACGCCCATTAAATTTAAATTTTATATTTCACGTACTTCTTGTTTTTAAAGAACAAACACAACCCACAAAGCGATTAGCTTGTCTGCGGAAAACACCCAGGGTCTATGGTGGGAATCGAACCCACGACCTCTGGACTGAGAGGCTAGCATCGCTGCCACTCAGCCACAGGGGCACCCATATGTTATCTTCCTCTAACAGATCTTTGCATTGAAGTCGGGTTTTTTTGTGGCAGAAATAATGATTTTATAAGTTTTTTGGTATTTTATTATAAATAAACCTGTTGTTGGAGAAGAAATTTTCTAACTATTTATGTTGAGATTTTTCTAACACAATTTTATCCCAATAAAAAAAAGCCTTACAAAATTATTTATTAGGAAACGTTTTAATTTAGTTCAATAGAATACATTTAGGTTTGCGAACTGAAAAGAAAAACATTTTTATGTCCTTAATGCTTTTCGAAATATTTAAAATCAAATTTTGATTATAAAATTAATTTTTCTAAAATATTTCTTTTTATCTAAATTGTTGATCTCATTTTCTTTGCATCAAATATTTCTTAATTTTTTCTATGTAGTCACAATAGAAGACGTAAAATTAATTGTCTATTCAATGGTATATAATGTGTATACCTTTGCCATTATATCAGTCTTAAAATATATACATACATAAATATAACACCTTACGTGAAAATTTACGTGTTTTATCTGCTATTCAAACAATAACCACAAGGACAAAGGCACCTGCGTGCATACCCCTATTATGGGTATGTTTTTGCTTGTAAAATCTCTATACATTTAAGTTGCGATGCATTCAATGTGATTTTTTCAGTATCATAGAGTTAACAATTAGAAATAAACCGCTTTGCAAATTGATGTGGGGAAGTACTCGGTTGGACAAGGTAGATCATATGTTGAACATAATAACTACTTCATATTGTTTATCTGTAAACACTGATTTATCAAAAATATAAGGATTGTTTAGATATGGAACTATCTACTAAAATATACCGACAGAAGTTTGGCCAGCCAAGTAAGGATTACGATAATAATGTTCGATGCAGGAGCAAAAGGATTTTAAGCAAAAAGCCTTGAAAAATACGTATTCGGTAAATGAAATAAAATATAATATTTATTCAAGTTGATTTTAGTGAAGACCCAACCAAAAAGAAGACTGCCAAAATTGTAGATGTGCTACCAATTTAATCTCCAATAAGATAAGGGCCAATCACACGATGTCGACAAGTAGAACGTTGTTGACATCTTGGGATTGGCCCCAAGACTGATAGTGGAGCATTCCAATGCCAAAGTATAGTTAACATTTTGCGGTGGGGGACGCACTAGTATTCATTCTTAATCTGGGCTCTTTCAAGAAATAAATGCGATATCTTAAGGAAGGTGCTTAAAGAAAAAATTGGGCCTTTGTCATCAAGTACGGTTGTTAAAAAGAAAAGCGGAAATATTTACATCTCCGATAATCGAAGCGCAATCATTAGTTTGTCAGACCTTCTTCACAATACAAATAACTGGGAAACTGTAAGAGATAAAATTTTGCTCCAATCATGTTTTATTTATTTTTTGTTAACGTTGATTGTTCCATAAAAAAAAAAAATATTAAGATCGGTCGATATTTACAAATTCCGAAAGAATTTCAACACCTCCAGTATCCAACTTTGTTGTTTTCATCGAAATCCGCTCACTAGTTCAAAAGTGGCGGACTTTTTACCACTTTGTTTTTTATTTCACGCCACTGTGCATATTCACGTCGCTATTATTATAGTGTCAGTCAACATCTTTTTTTAAACTTCAACCAGGTGGTCTCGATTTGCATCTCTGCATATTTGCCTCGCGTAGTTGTTAGTGTAAAATTTCCTGCTGTCAAAAAATTTCTGAACGTTTTGCTTTGATTTGACACAAGATAAATTAACAGCTGATCACCATATGTGACGCGCAAAATAGAAAGGGACCTAAAGGTAAAAACCGGTTTTGTTCAGGAGAGCCATTTTAAAGATTTAAATACGTGTATCTTTGGTGTACCATCACTGAGCGTGTTGGTATTGGTCTCATTTGAAAGCGACACATCACGACACATGACGTCAGGAACGTGTTGGTCAACCTTGAAAACGCGCGTAGGTCGTCCCTACCTCTTGATTTGTGTAGTTGGTTTTTACTGTTTTCTACCTAGCGCGCTGTTTCCATGAGTTTGATATCAATGTTGCTCACGTTTTTTTCGAATCCAGGTTTATTTTCTGAAATTATTAATTGTGAATTATAATAAATACTCATTTATAATTCTTTGAAATCGTGAATATCACTCTGTTAGTACGAAAATTTTTTCACATAACCTTAGAATCGTCCATCTTAATTTCATAAAACGCGCATATCTCTGGGAGGGAACACTTTTGGGGCATGCGATCGGTCTTATTCGATGCTCAGATGTTGTCCACATCAAAAAAAAGTGAAAATTGATTTTTTTACCCTTAGGTCCCTTTCTCTATGCGCTGTCACATATATTGAAGACAGATCATCGAAATCGCCTTGGTAACAATTTTGCATTCTCTAACCAAATACAAATCTCTATATTTATAATTTGGCTTAAAAAGCGATACGAACCTTGACCCGTTCAAATTATAAATATAGAAACAAATGGAGTTCGAATAATAATTAAAATTAACTAAAAATCTCTAAATATTTGAATCAGCTCCATAGAAGGTACGACAGTTTCAGGTGTTTCAACTTCTTTCAAAGAAATAAATATATTTTGGCTCGCATAATTCATTAGTTGAATATGTATTTAAACTGGACTACCTGGGGTCTAATCGTTGCTTCTGATAACGAGCTGATGCGATCACGTTTTTTCAGTTTTTGATTATGGCATTCGATATCGTACCATATTATTACATTTTTCGATAGCGAATGCCATAATCTCACATTGAAAAAAAAACATCATCGAATTAGCTTGTTATCGCAGGCGACGATTAGACCACTGATTTTCTCTATCTAGGACTAGTTGTGAAAAAAATTGCAAAATATTTGCCACACCTGCTCTAATATCCGTCCACCCATTTAGGTTTGGTGATCACTATTTTCTTCTTAACGTTAAAGTTCAAATCTCGCCATACCTGTTAACAAAATTTTATTTTTATATTGCTCTATTAACGCTAATTATTTCCCTTCTGCCCCCCCCCCCCCTAATCTTATCAGCGGGAAAATATAATTTAATAATTTTCTTACATCTTCCCATTGTAATTTAAAGTTACTCAGAACACAGCCTCTACAAAATTCCACTGCATGGGAGGGATTGTTTTGCAATTCTTCCACTAATTTGTCTAACTGTCGTGTAGATTTTTTTAAGTTTTTCGAATTTTTTATTACTTTTTGCTGCAACGAAAAATTCGAAGTTGCTTCAGTATAACTTTGGTGTAAAATTTTCTTGTAGATTACAAATTGTCCCAATAAGCAATTTTGCTTGAAATCAAGCGGAAAACAACTGTTATTCAAGCCACAAATTCAATTGTGAAGGGTTGAATTATGCTTGAGTTACACTTTATTTCAATAGCATTCTCCAGTGAATCGCGAGCTTGAATTCAATTCAAACAAATAAGTTGTAGTACAGTGTAACTTAAGACTTGAATTGTACTACAATTAAGCCTTGTATTGCAATTGAACTCAAGTGTATTTCAAGCTTCAAAAACAGTGCTTCAAAAGTGTAATTCCTTTGTTTTCTGATAATAGTTTTCCGAACTTCTGCCTTCTCTATTGTTTTCACGAATTTGCTCAACTTTGTTTTTCAAATTCACTTTTTTATTTATTTATTTTTGATATTTTCACCACAATCTCAGTTTTAAAAATAAATAAATTATGTATTTGACAAGGTTTGAACATTTTGCTGAACAAGTGAATTAATAATAATTTGGAATAATTAAACTTGATTGTGGCAATTCCCAAGAATCATCAAAAAATAAGACTTGCTATTTTAATTATTTATTTCAATATTCGTTATTTATAAAATTATGTAATAAAATAAAATTTTGTTTCTTTAGTTACGAGTAATTTATACGATTTGAGGCGAATTAAATTATTTATATCAGAATTCGTCATTGGTTAGTAAATAAGTAATTAAATAAGTACAAAATGAAAAAGTTAAATAATAACAACTATAAATTAAGCTTAAAGTAGGGGAAAGGGGTAAATGTCAAAGTATTTGACATGTTGATTCTTGTCTAAAGGGACGACGTAAACAAGTGCGTGAACCGTAGTCGCAATTCAATTCGACATTACTTATATATTGATGGCTGGGCGTACGACTGCTGTCAGTGCAGCCCATACCGCTGCCCAGACCACTAGCCAGACCAACGTTCTTGTTTACGTAAATTGGTGACAAACGTAAAAGTGTTCCCTGTTGATGATGTGAGAAAAGTGGCATAATTGCCGTTGTGGGCGCGGACTGGTGGGTTAAATGCTGCTGATGTTGTTGTTCTTGGGGATGTTGGTAATGATGGTGATACTGTTGCTGTAAAAAATTTGGACTTAGGACAGGGCTTGGCAATATTATGGTGCTGATGCTACTTTGGCCTCATATACCCTGCAAAAATCTCCGCAGCTCCTCTTCAGTATCGAAAATCATAACGGGAAACGGTGAACCGGGTACAAATTCACCTGCCCATTTCACTTCAACTCTATAGTCTCCTGGTTCAGTTGGATCATACTAAAATATAAAAAAAAATTAATTTAAATTCATACTATTACAACTATTATTATTTAGATGGCTTCCAAAGCGTCAATTTCTATATGTAAGAAAATGCGTTAGAAAAAAAATATTCTCATTTAGAGCATACTTAAATTAATATAAATCATTACATTATGCCGCAAACAGAATTGCGGCATAAACACATTTTGCATACAAATTGACACAAAAAAGCAGCCCCAGAAAGCAGTCGAGAGATAGAATCTATTTTATTTTGAGAGCGTTTTTTCATATGCTCTCGCATATAAATACTCATTCTCTCAAAAATGTTACCATACTTTTAATAGATTTCATACATTTTGTAAATAAAACGACAAAGAAGAATAAGCACAAAGAAAAATAAAAAAACTGCCGCAGATTTTATTATGGGATTTATTAATTTGACAGCGGTTTTGCCTGAAGTTGCAGACTTATTCTGTTTCATCATTTAAGCTTACGGACAGTTGAAAAGCGATTCCTACCAGTGCACAGTGGGGGACTTTGAAAAAAAAAATTGAAATAATTCTGCTTGTTATAAAATTTCATACAGCATTTAAAAAGGTGTCACCGTTATAACTCAGGAACGGTAAGAGCAAATTCAAAAATTATTTTTTAAAATTTTTTACAACTAATTGACCCGTTAACATACATAATTCGTTTTTTTTTATTTATTTCTTTAATTTATGGAAAAATTACGAAAAATTGTAATGTGGGCTACCTAAAAGAGCAAAATTCTTTGTAAAAACTACAAGTTTTCGCGCACAAAATTGAAGCTTGGAAAAATGTAAAATTTAAATTGTTTCCTCAAAAGTGAAGAAAATTGGGGTCATAGTTAAAGTTATGAAGAAAATACAAAAAACGGCCGGCAAACTCGACTTTTGGCAAAAATTCGACTTGTGTCACCTTAAACCTCTTCTGAAAAATCTGAAAAAAATCTCAAAAATACTTGATCCTATAAGGTTTCAAATTATGCTTGAGTCCGAAAAAAATTTTTTTTTACAGCCTAGTGGACAAGTATAATTACGAGTATTTTCATAGGTATTTTTCACAAATAGGCGAAGCTGTATAATTACGGGTACATACATGAATATTATACGAAATATATATATATATATATATATATATATTATTTAATAATAAATAATTAAATATTAATTTTCTTATAAAAATAAATTTGTACCAATTTTTTTTATAATTACCTGCATCTGCTTACAACATATAAAGAGTTTTCGGAGAAGACAGAGGTCTTACAAAAAGGAATGCTATAAAATCGCATTTATCAATATATTCGACTCTGTTCGAGGTTCTGAAAAATTTTCAGTAACATTGATTATTTCGAGTGAAAAATTTGACATGTACTAAATGTGGCCCAACTTGCGTGTCTTTTTTTTTAATAAATTTCTCGGTTTTATTGCTTGAAAGTATGCAACATTGTTAAAATTCTGGGGGAAAAAAGTACTGCTCCTGTTGTTTCGCAGCTGAAACTAAAATGATGCCAGAGTCATTTTGCATGGAAAAACATGCTGCCAGATAGATTTTACGTATTTTTCACAATAAAAACGGAGTAATACTTTTGCAAATTTATTTCGCAAGTATTTCATACCAAATACTTTTACATGTTGTAGTTTGACAGCATTTCGCACGAAATTGTGAACAGAGTACCAGGGTTTAGGTGGAAAATGATGCAATTAATACACAAAAAGTAAAATAAAATAGAATTTGGTTTTGAGTTCCCGGCAATTCCTAAAAAGATTTCATAGAATCCCAAATCCGGAGATAGTATTTAAAAGCATATCATGTCTTAAGGCGAAATGCCATTTTTTTGGTTCCAGCCTTGGAATTTGAGAAAAATGCTTTACATTTGATATTTATAGCAAAAATAGGCCTGGCACCTTTAATAGTGCAAAATTTTGTTATGTTTCTTATAGCATCACCTTCTTATAGTATCATAAATAAAAAAAATGGATTTGGTATACTTGCAAAAATTTTTTAACAAAAGCGAAATAATTAACCCATTTTTTTCCTGCAAAAAACGGCAAAAAATCTAATTTGTTCAAATATTTAATTTGAATTAAATTATTAAATTTTCTCGAATATTTCCTAAGCTGTAAGCGGAACCGCATGAATGTGGTAGACTTTTTTTAGCTCTTGAATAGCGAAATCTACTTGCAAAAAATCTTTTTTATCAGATCAAAAACATCAGCTTGGCATCAGTTTGAATTTTTCATTAACCCGAGGTTGCCCACTTTAGGGCTTTGTGGCTTCGCCCCCCTTTTGAGATATATAGCCTAAATTCCAGACTTACAGCCTGTTTTTCGAAAATGAATAAGTGTATACGTTCGTTAAAATAACGAATGAAATCATGTTTACGTTTTGGTAGCATTTATTAATTTTCATGTGAGTCACAACAAAAGAGCTTTCAGTTTTACACACTCATAAAATTTCTTATGTAAAATTAATTAATAATCGGTCTACATATTTTTTTTCTTTAAGTTACAAAAAAATTAAATTAACGAGAAAATGTGAATGACTTTTTCATAAAATTTAAAATAAATTTAAAATGAATTTTATTTAAAATGTTTCATCGAATTTTTTTAATAGATTTTATTTTTTTTATTCTTTCACTGTAATAATTTTTTGAGTTTATATTTTTGGTTATAACTAAAAAGCTCTTTTTATGTCAAAACTAAAGCTTTAGAAAATGTTTTATAAAAATCAAATTTTAAACGTTATCGTTTATAAATGAAACATAAAAACCAAAGGGCTTATGTCTTCGAAAAACAGGCTGTTAAGCTTGGTAACACCCTTTTAAATGCTGTATGAAATTTCATATCAATCGGACGGCTCCTTAGGAAACTGCAGAATTATTTTCACTTTTTTTTCCGAAATCCCCCACTGTGCAGTGCCTCGTTTCTGTAAGGAATGTCAGAACTTTTCGAGTGAAAAAAAAATCTTATATTCCTGTGAAACACAGGGTGAGTAACACAAAAACTATATTTGTTGATATTTTTTCCAAGTTTATTAAAGTTTTTATATGAATAATATCCCTGTGTAAAATAGGAAAACCAATAAAATTATTTATGTTTTCTCGATGGGGGAACTTCTCACAAGTTACAGAAACGAGACACAAATTCAGTAGTGCGCGGCTGCCTTAGTTTTGTGATATACAAGTCGATTTTACAATTTTTACAAATGCTCACTCATATAACAGAATTTTTATAAGATAAGCCAACATAACCCAGTTGGTCATGTCCTTCAGACATCTTGCAAGATGAATGCACGACAATATTATAGCGTGGAGGACCTGTGGCCGACAGCTCAAACATATCATTAAGGAATATTTGGAACAAATGGCAGCTAAGTTTAGCTAAGTTTAAACATGACAAAAAGAGCGACACTTTCGTTCATAATTTTCCTTGTCCCTGTAGAACTGACAATTTCGATAACAAGAAAACATAAATGAAAACACAATTTTATATTGAACATTGCAAGGCTAGCATGGAGACAATATCCACCAACTAGTTTGATGTAAGACCACGATTCAGTAACTTTTAACGATCCGGCAATCGTAATTTTTGTCTATACATTTTGTCGCTTGCAATATCGATTGTGTGATTCTGTAACTTCTTTTTTAACGATAGTGCGCAGCCAATATTTTCCGTTGATTTTTGTTGATGAAATTAAAAGCTCATAAATTATTGTTGCTTAAATAACGATACAGCTGACATTAACCTACAGCGAATATCGTTAAAAATGTTACTGAATAGCCAATTCGATAAATTTCAACGATACGATTATCGTTAAAAAAAAAATAGTGAATCGCACTACCGATGGGTAGTTTTTCCGTACTGATAGACGGTTTTTTTTGGATTGTGTTAAAATAAATTGTAATCGACAATTAGTTGGCCAACTGGGAACATTATTTTAACAATATTATTATTACAATTTTGAGCACATTATTATCTTTTATATTATTTTACTACACTCTAAAAAAAATCAAAAGATGGCTGCACTGCACCACTGGTGCAATACCTGGGTACTATTGCTTTTTTTCTGTTTTTTTTTTTAATAAAAGAAAAGCCAAACCTTGCAAAGTATTGTTCTATCCTTTTGAGATTCGCGTTGCATTTCTACGCGAAAAGCCCCTTTAGGGCCTCTTACACGCACAGTTAGTTGGCCAGCACCAGCACCACGGGTGTCACAAATAAAACGGGATTGGAATGTAGCCAAAACGCCATGTTCTATACCAGGACCATAGACACGTACCTTAAAATACACAATTTATATAAATTTATAATAAAAAGGAATTCACCTCCAAAAATTACCTTACTGGCATCCGGTGCTCCAGCAACTTTCAAAGCGAAGGGAGAACCAGTCACATTTTGTCCACCATATTTAATAGTCAATAAATGACGTCCTGGCTCCTGGGGTTTAATATTCAGGGTAAACGTGGCATCTCCATGGTCATACAATTCACAATATGCCACTTTGCGTGGGCCGGCACAATGGGCTGTTAGTTCACCAGGACCAGCTCGTCTGGTATCAATCCATGATTTGATATCTTTACCGACTATACCATGACGTAGACCTTCACCCGAGCAAATGACCTTGGAAGCATCCATCGAAGAGCCTACGGCTACAGATAGAGGGCAACCTTTAACCAAGCGGCCATTCCATTTAACCGATAGAGACAAAGAGCCGGAAGAAGATATTTGCGGTGTATAAGAAGCCAACCATATGGCCTCATTTGGCCTTGGTTGGGCTAAACTAACAGGTACTGAAGTTTTATCTTGATGGACTAAAATAACTTCTGGCCTACCAGCAGGAGCATCTGTGGCGTCTATTGTAAAATGAGCAGCTTCTCCAGCTTGAGCTGCTGCGAGGCCACGCCCTGTTAATACCACTTTATCAGCTGCTTGTTGGCCTGTAACAAAAGCACTTCTGGGACATTGCACAATAGTCAAGTTACTCCAAGTCAAGTCTAAATCATGTTCACCGGGAGATAAATTCTCTCCACTAATAAATAATCTTAGTTTACCGTCGGGCAGTTTGTCTACTGGTATCTCTATACCATCAATAGTACAGTTCAATTCACCGGGACCGGCATTTTCTATATCGAATATAATACGTGCTGGTAAAATCAAACGCCCCTCATGATCCAATAGAGCGCCCCAACCACCTACAGGAGTTACCTTTGACGATTCTACACAGGAAATATGCCAAGGAGATCCAGGTAAATTGCCCCTATTGGGACAGCTGGCACGTATTTCATAACGTCCCACCGACAATATAGTATACGAAATGCGCCATTCATTATTACCCAAAGCCTTTATCTTTGGCTCAATGCGCTCACCAAATTCATCGGTCCGTTCAATTTGCACATTCGGCTGTACCGGACAGTAAACAATGAACGATGCTTCCTTATTGCGGTGGCAAACCTCCAAGCCATTCCCTTGGCGCGTGCATCATTCTTAGCACCGGTTGTGGAGGCAGTGAAAGTATACGGAGAATTGGGTAAAGTCTCCCCGCCATACATTAAAGTTAGCTTATAGTTTCCAGGCTGTGTGGGTATGAATTCTACACTGTATATACCCTCAGACTGTTCGTTTATGTGAACGGGCACATTTTGGTTCGTTGGCGAAACGGAAAAGGCTTCCAGTTCAGCTAGACCAGCATTCTCTGTGCGTACGGAAAAGGAGATGGGACTGTGTAGTGCCATTGGGCTCTTGGGCACGCCTTGTACGGACACTTTGCTAATGTCGAAGGCTTCACAGGTAAATGGGCTGCCCGGTAGTGGTTTGGATTGATGTAAGACCTCTGTTATAGAGAAATGAGAAGAATTTAAATTAATATAAGGTATACAAGGTATCTATATATGTATATAATATATACATATATATATATATATATATATATATATATATATATATATATTTATATCAATATATACACATATATCTACGGCTCCATTCTAAAACATGCTAAGTCAAAAAAGCTAATTTTAAGATAAACGCCTTCAAAGTTTATTAATGATATTTCAGGAATGTTATGAGATAGAAACTTGAGACTTTTTGTAATCATATAATAATTGGAATATAATTTTTTGAGTTTATTTGAACTCTATAAATTTGTTGTAGATCATAGTTAAAAATGCCTTAGAATACTCCAGATTTGTACACAAATCTATTACCTAGTCCTCTAAGCAGACTTGGCATCTTCCTGGTGGTTCTTTCTCACTTACAACGGCCATCTAAGTGCATATAGCATGTTTTAGTTTGGTAAAAAGTTTTAATTAATTTTTTTTAACTACTTAATTCCAAACTAAGTCATGTTAAGTGTACTTAAAACATTTAAAACGGGATGTTTTTTAAACTTGACAAATTATGCTAAGTACATTTTTGCTCATAACTTTTGATAGAATAGTCCGATTACTATAAAAATTTAACAGAATCTAAGTTAATAAATGATAAATTCAGAAATATTATTCCCATCATAACATGCTATGTCGACCGTCGATATGTATGTATGTATATCTGTGGTTTTCATTTAAAGCAACTTATGTTAAATTTTTCTCATTTCGAATTTATGATGTCAAATTGTTATATTTTAAATGCTTTTTATAAATGTGTAAATTTTTTTTTTTAAATATGGACCTTTATCCTTTTTTTTTTAGCATAACACAACTTCTACGTTTTTGCAAATAAGTCAGATATCATGTATGCAGATATTTTTTTAGTCTTTGTTTTTTATATAATTTTTTTGTATAGAGCATCAAATATCATTTCTGAGAGAAGTTTATCGTATATTAATTTAAAAAACTTCTGCAGGTCCATTATTACTTTAAAAATCCCATGCAATTTGAAAAATATGAAAATGTCTTATAGATAATGACACAACCAGATATACAATTTATTTATTTAATATAACAACAAAAAGTTTTAATTACAAGACTTACCTATTATGCATTGTCCCGGCTTATTAATATTGAATTCGGCCTGCAGATGGCCACTCTTAGTTTGATAGCATCTGACAGGCAAGGCCTGGCCACCTGGCCCCGAAACCACTACATCAAATTCCCTAGCTGGACGTTTGATAGTGTCTATGGCAAAGCTGGTAGTTTTGCCAACTCTAGCTTGATACAAACCCAATCCACTGACACTTATCTCTTTGCCTGCGCCAGCTGGCAAAATATTGATTTCCAAAGGTTTAAGAGATATGGGTACATCATTGAATAGTATAGTGATTTTGTGGGGAGCAACTCTAGTGGGATGATACACAATCTCGTATACACCATTCTTGGAAGGTCCCCTAATATTGTGAACAACTTTTGTAGCACCACATTTTACCATGGCTGTCAGTTCACCTTGACCGGCCTCGTTAAGTGAAACCGAAATAATAGCTGGACGGTGACATAAAGCTTCACCAACTTCGATTATCTTAACCAGAGAAGGATCGAAAACCGTCAACGTTCTGGTCCCAATGTGCTGTCTAGTTTCACGATCAATAAAACGTATCAAATAATTGCCCGTCATGTGGGTACGAAATTCAGCTGTTTGACGATTAATGGTGTAGGGAACGGGTTTGTGATCGGGTCCCATAATTTCAGCAATTTGATCATCCGAAGGAAAGTCAATCATGGCCAAACTGCCAATTTGAATAGTTTGAGCAGTTTGTTGTATTTCCACACGGAAGGGACTGCCATCGACAGGCATTTCGTTGAAAGTAATGTTGACATAATGAGATTCTGTGGACTGCGGCACAAAGGTAACGTCGTAAAGACCGCGAGCACAGGCGACAACTTCAGCTTTAACCGTACTTGTATCGGTAGAAACCACCAATTCCAAAGTGCCTTCGCCAGCACCAGCAGCATCCACACTAAAAGTAACCGGTACTCCCACTGCTGCTGGCCCATATTGTTGCTCCAAGCCACTAATCGTGACACGCGAGACATCAAAAACATTACAAGAGAAAGGAGAACCATTTATGTGTTGATCTGAAGCGGTAACACTAATCAAGTGACGACCGACTACAGTGGGACGGAAGGCAGCAGTGTAAGAGTCACCACGACTTTGTACGTTTACGGGAACGTTATCTCCCGAGGGCGATGTAACAAAAACTTGTGGCTCTATACCTTCAAAACCATCTAAATTAAACGTACTATCCACGCGTATGGGAGCTTGCTTCAAAGCTTCTCCCGCGGCTATAGCTCTGGGTATACTAACTGGCGCTGCAGCTATTTGACAAGAAAATGGCGAACCTGGCACAGGATGACCATTAAAGCGCACCGACAAAGAGTGGGAAGCGGCTTCAGTAGGCTTAAAATTTACTTTAAAGCGCGCATTTCCCTCGGATTGCACAAAATTCGGTACATTTTTGCCATTTACTGCCACAATTATTTCCAAGTTTCCAGCACCTGCTTGGCTGGCATTTATGCCAAAGCTTACACTCTTACCCACTACGCCAGGACGTATATCGGTAACCACTACCTTTTCAGCAGAGTAGGCCTTTAGAAGGAAAGGACTACCTTCCACATGACCGCCACCAGGCAAACGTACTTCTACAGAGTGATCACCCACTTCTACGGGCTCAAACTTAACATTAAAGCCCAAATTAATAGCATCTACTTTCACGGGTACACTGCGTCTAGCTGGACCCAAAACTTCAACTGTTGGTTTGTTATCAGATTCCACAACAAACTCAAACATACGGCCAACACTAATTTTATCCATAGTTTCTGGTGACTGTATGCGTGCTGCAGCCGAAACACGGCAGGTAAATGGAGAACCCGGCACATCTTGACCATTAAATCTCAATTCTACGGTATGATTTTGTGCTTCTCTTGGTGTAAAGCTTATTGCATAGGTGTGTTGCCCTTGTGCCTGAGCCGATGTGGGTACACGACCACCATTAACGGTTACTTCCAAGTTGCCAGGACCAGCTTGCGAGGTCTCCACCAAGAAGGTTACTGCTTTACCAACCGTACCATTACTGACATTTTTTACTTTGATAGCGCCAACGTCATAGACCTGTTAAAAAATAAAGCAACAAAATAAAATGTTTTTATAATTTAGCAAAAATAGTGCGATAAAAAAGTCCTTAAATTTTTAATCAGAAATAATTTCTTAATCAGGCTTGAGTTCAGTAATTTCAATTCTTATGAATGAAATATTTTTATTAATTAATGTGAGTATCTAAAGAATAGAAGAAAAATTAAACTAGACACTATTAGCTGGGGGAAATACCGATATTTTTCTGTGCAGCCACGCACTTAATCAGCACCCATGTCTATCTACTGGGGTAGAGATTATTATTAACATCAGCTATTACACTTAAATTTCTATGAAATGGAATATGAGAATTGATTGTGTATACAATTATTGATTTGCCTTTGGCAAACACATTTGTAAGTATCACTATTCATTTTCTGTTTTTCCATTTTCTATTTAGGTTAGCACGAAGTTATATCACTCTACCTATGTATGTTTAACTATTCTTACTTATCTTTTACGATCATCACATTAATTATTTTTACTTATTCGATGCACCATCGGTACATACATATAAGTATTATTGTAGTGGCTTTATGTGCTGATGAAGTGCGTGGCTGCACAGAAAAATATCGGTATTTCCCCCAGCTAATAGTGTCTAGTTTAATTTTTCTTCTATTCTTTAGATACTCACATTAATTAATAAAAATATTTCATTCATAAGAATTGAAATTACTGAACTCAAGCCTGATTAAGAAATTATTTCTGATTAAAAATTCACTATAGTTCAATTAAATCTAATAATGTCTCATTTAATTCATCATGGGCACGTGACAAAAATATGTTCACTTGGCGATCACTGTTCACTTGGCCAGAACTGCTTCAGAATGCTGGAAAGCTAAGTCAACTGTAGAAAGCAAAAACAAAGTAACATAAAGCCACTACAATAATACTTATATGTATGTACCGATGGTGCATCGAATAAGTAAAAATAATTAATGTGATGATCGTAAAAGATAAGTAAGAATAGTTAAACATACATAGGTAGAGTGATATAACTTCGTGCTAACCTAAATAGAAAATGGAAAAACAGAAAATGAATAGTGATACTTACAAATGTGTTTGCCAAAGGCAAATCAATAATTATATACACAATCAATTCTCTTATTCCATTTCATAGAAATTTAAGTTTAATAGCTGATGTTAATAATAATCTCTACCCCAGTAGATAGACATGGGTGCTGATGAAGTGCGTGGCTGCACAGAAAAATATCGGCATTTCCCCCAGCTAATAGTGTCTAGTTTAATTTTTCTTCTATTCTTTAGATACTCACATTAATTAATAAAAATATTTCATTCATAAGAATTGAAATTACTGAACTCAAGCCTGATTAAGAAATTATTTCTGATTAAAAATTCAATATAGTTCAATTAAATCTAATAATGTCTCAGTCCTTAAATTTAATTTTCACAATTCCCAAAAAGGCACCAACTATTAACTTGATTGATTACACCAGGTCTAAAATACGTGATTGAGATCACTCGAGTCTTGAGAGAGCAATGTAAAGCTGTTTTTGTTTTTACATTTATTTTCAACTACGTACCTCTTACAACTACAATTAAATTTGGAATAAGTCATCCTCTGAAGCAATGTTAAGGCTCAGTTACCCAACTGTAATAAAATCTAACTGCAAAGTAGGAAACAGCGGATCGATATTTTTATATGAAAACTTTTCGACTCGAAAAGTTCTTACCTTCCTTACCGAAACGGGCACAGGTTTGATTTTTTGAAATATTGAGTAGAATTTTATTTGAATAATACTCGCATAAAATCAAATCCTATATTACATACATGGCAACTCTAAATGCCATAAGCATCTAGTTCTCACTTGTTCGCCGCTAAATACAGTTCATTCAAATTATCGCTCGTCATATTCTGTGTTTTAAAGTAAATTTAAATTGTTAATTAAAGCTAAAATCATAAGATTTTAGTTATTAGAATGTAATTTAATCAAATTCTCACAAAAAGTGTTGAAGTGTTTTTTTGATCTTTTAAAATAAATTCAGTGCAATACATACATACATACATACATATAAGTATATGTGCAATTGCACATGGATATTTTTTATGCGTGTATGTAATTAAAAAAGCCTCTTAATTAAAAAAAATTCTAAAGTTCTTGTGTGTTGTTGTTGTTGTGAATACGGTTTTTTTGTATATGCGTAAAAGAAAATAGTATTTGCATGTAAGTATGTACTTATATGTATGCAACACATACATACATACATACTACGTACACATTTCTTTATGCAAAGTAAATAATTTTAGAAAAAGCAGAGGCAAAAAGCAGAGCAAAAATGAGTGAAGTGCATGTTTTGTTTGCAAAAACAAAACATCATCAAGCAGTGATGCCAACTCTTGGACCATCAAAAGCACTGTGAGCATATAAAAATAGGCTGAAAATTAAAAAATTGCGGGTAAGAAAGCAATAAGCTAAATATTCTCTGTGATTTATGTTTGATATAAATAGGGATGAAATGATACGAGTAAATACAAGTAAGTACTCGATACTTTTTCTTAGAAACCAAGTACTTTTGGTATCGATACTTTACTACCGATTACAGAGTAGGTATCGGTAAAAAATACTCGTTTCTTATTGGCCACAACAATGTTGAACATGACGTCAGTTTAACAAAATTTTATTTGTTCGTATTAAATCAAAATTTATGTTTAGAGTATATATTAAAGTAAGTTCAAGAAAATGGGACCCCCAAGTTAAGTGTGTGGTTATATTTTATAAAAAAGAGGATAAAATTGCGAGCTGAAAAAATTGTTTTAAAAGCGTGTGTTATTGCGGGAATACACCGAGTATACTGCTTCTGTCGACAAAAATATGTATTTCAAAGCAAGTACATACATATTTTTAGTTTAAAAAGTTGCCACTGTTTAGTAGACTTTTTATTGATTCTGAATCTGAAAACCGAATATTAGTAACACTAACTGTGCATACTGCGTACATATGTATATATATCGTCGGTTGGTTATTGGTTTCCGGCACAGTATATACAAAATACATAATGTCTGCAGCAAATCAATAACCAACCGACGATATGTGGATATTGTGTGTATTTACCAGGGACCGTAACGGTTATAATTTTTATTTTAAAAATCACTTTTTAATCATTATTTCTTGATTTTTATTTATCCCTCACAAAATAACTCTTATTTTGTGACTTTTATTTATTCCTCCGAAAATAACAGTTATTTCTTGATTTTTATTTATCCCTCACAAAATAAGAGTTATTTTGTGACTTTTATTTATTCCTCACAAAATAACAGTTACTGTTTGATTTTTATTTTTTTGCTTAACTTTTAAAATGTAGAAAGCGTAATTTTTGCGTTAAAATGAATATTAACCGATTTAAAATTGAATTTATCGCCAGAGTCTTTAAAAAAAACTCTTATATGTTAAACTAAATTTACTTTTTTATTATTTTTTAATTTTAAAAGTTAAAATTTTTTTGAGCAAAAAAATAAAAATCAGAAAGTAACTGTTATTTTGTGAGGAATAAATAAAAGTCACAAAATAACTCTTATTTTGTGAGGGATAAATAAAAATCAAGAAATAACTGTTATTTTCTGAGGAATAAATAAAAGTCACAAAATAAGAGTTATTTTGTGAGGAATAAATAAAAATCAAAAAAATAAAAATCATTGCATCTATCGGTAGTCCATGTAACATGGAGTATCTTGGTATATTCCTTGTTCACGTAGCACTTCTCTATTATTATGATTTTTTTACTTTAAATTTGGAAAATAATCGTTATTTGCGATCCCTGGTATTTACTCTTGTTTCACTACTTCAAATGATATAAAGAACCTGACCGATACAAGTAAGAATCGATGCTTTTTATGCGATACTCAGCAGGTATCGACACTTTTGAACCGATACCGTATCAAGTAAAAATATCGATACCTCAATGGTATCGTTTCATCCCTAGATATAAATAAGTCTTTATTTTTTGTTTGACTATGAAATATTAAATCGTTATATTTTTGTTTTTCCATCTTAAAGAAAGCCATTAAATAACCCAGAAAAAAACATGACAAATTATGTGTTGAATCATGGGTTTGATTTGGGTGAAATATGCATGATTTTTACATTATCTTGTCATTGCATATCATGTGTTTGTGCGAAAATTTAAATACATACTTTGATCTCAATTAGAATGAATTAATTTAACCCATGGCAGTTCCCTGATCCGATCATGTTTTTTTTCACGTAAATATAAAACAAACAAACAATATATTTTCGCAGCCAGAATGCAAACCGTGCCGTTCTGACTCTCCAATGAGCTATTGTATTCTTGCTATATGTTGGAGATAAAACTTGTTTTATGAAAATGAGGCAATGTGATTTATTTAATTACGCCTTTTTCGCTGGATATTTCAATATATTACCCATTAACATCGCTTGCGTTTTTAATGAGTTCAAAAACTATAGCTTTATTTATGGTTTGCGATGACATTCAGAATGCATTCGAAGAAACCAGAAACCAATGCTCAAGAAAGCATGAAACGCTATTTCATTTTGAACTTAATAGAATTTAACAAAAAATTTATGCAAAACTTACTTTTAAGAAAAATTTTTCATAAGAACTAAGATGCTTTTTTATTACTTCTTAAATTTGCACAAATGACAAATCCACGTGGTTTAACTGTGTTCGCGCAAGCGAATTAAAACAGTAAAATCGTTGCTTAAAGTGAATAAAAGCAACATTATTAGTAGGAATTAAAAAAATTATTAAGAAAAGTCGAAGCGTTTTCTTCTTTGCTTTGTATAAGTTGCAAACGGGTATTTAATAAAGTTTCGCTTACTTACTCGTAGGCCGGGTTTACATCGGTGTGCCAAATGCCATACAAGCGAAAAAAAAGCGTAACCACTAATTACTAATAAAAAACTGTTTGATTCAGACATGTATTTATTAAGTTAAATAGTTCCATACATAGCTAATAGACAATTTTATAGAATCCAATATGATTGGAAACTGTTTAAATCAATAAATACATGTCTGAATCAAATATTTTTTCATTAATAATTAGTTGGTTACGCTTTTTTGGGCAAATGACACACAAGAAATGCCAGATGTAAACTCAGCCTTAGAAAGGAAAAAAGCATCAAAAAATACCCGAAAAGCACCAAAATGGCAACGCTGTCATCAGGTGGTTTTTTATTTTGAGTGGGAATCAATGAGTTCTTAACAGAGTTGCCAATATTTTAAATATAAATAAAACGGTTATCGGTACGGGAATTTAATTATACAAAATATTTAAATTAAAATAACTTTAACCGCCAGTTTATAGAAGGCAATGAGTAATACACCCAGGTAAAAAATAGCTTAAAATCAATAAAACCCATATTAAATTAATAAGAAACATTAACGAAAGTCTAGTTATGTTAAAATTTCTTATTTCAATATGGAAAAATATTTATTTAGAGTATTAATTTTTTAATTTTATTTATTTTTAAGTAACTATCATAAATGATATATTATAAGTAATTCACTTAGATGATTATAAATATATACCACAGTTTTATCTTCTAGAAGTATTGCATTCGTATTTCTTCGAAGTAATTCCCTGGCCGCACAATCTCTCCCGAAGGGGGAAACTTACGCAATACGAATATGATTGTTGCCGCAATAATATTTTTTTTCCAAGCAATACGATTTCGAATCGTTTCCGTATTACCTTGCTTGTAGGGAAGTTATAACTTCAAGGACTAATCGTGCATGTTCTGTATTACACGTGAATTTAAATCGTTCGGAATCGCCATAGCATTGTTGTTATAAATGCATATTTCCAACAACAATTCTATGGCAATTCATCACGTTTTAATTGAACGTGGAATACAGAACATAACCGTATTCGTATCTCCACTTACATAAAATATGTTTTGGTTCAAACTTTGGAAACCAAACTAAATGTATACATTTGATAAGAAAAAGTTAATTTATCTGTTAAATTAGTGTGGAATTATTATTTACGTACATACATATCGACGGTCCCATAACAAAACATGCTAAGCCGACATAGCATGTTATGCTGGGAATAGCATTCATCGTTTACTAACTTAGTTCCTGTCCAGAATTGCAATTTTTGTTGCTGCAATTCTTGAGCTTATTGGTGAGAGGGGTTAGAAGATTGGGAAGGGTACACAGTTTCATGTGCTCTACATTTCTCTTTTAATTTAAATTCGTAATTGTTAAGTTCCAGCTTGTTAGTTGTATTTGACGTTTTTTACAACTTTATTTTGTCAGTTGTATGAAAAACAAATATATATGTATAAAAAAAAAGTAAATAGAATTGATAATTTTTCAACGAAATTTGTGGTGTAACAGAATTTTTTTGACGCATAACTGCAAAATTAGAATTTCATAATGTGGACAGTTTTCAACTCGAAACAAACACTTTTAGTAAACCAAAATTTTTATAAACAAAAATATTCATCTATACATATATTTAAATAAAAATCAAATAATGTTTGTTGCTAACCGCATCAATTAAGAAAATCTGCACCGATTTCTTCTTTATACTTCTTACACCTACAATGCTAAAGTAAGAAAATAAATAAAAAGAAGAGAGGTGTCTTAGGACACCTGGTTACAGCTTTGCAGCTTAGTTATGTATATAAAACAAATTTCATGTGTGAAATAACAATGTAATAAAATTATATTATATCGAGCCATAACCGCTAAAATAGCTTAAGCGACACATTTTTTTGGACTTCGTTTTTTTTGACGAAAATCGACTATTTACGATCGCAAATAATCGATTTTGGTCAAAAAAGGAGGTTCGAAAATTATGTCGCTTAAGCTATTTTGGCGGTTATGGCACGATATGATGATGTCAAATTCTCTGCAAATATTTCAAAAAGTTTCCATTTATTTCCCATTATTATCTTTTCTGGCGGCGTACGATTAAATTAATGTATTGTTTGTGCACGGTGACGGCTGTGTTCTCTGGTTTGTGCTCATGTTCAAAAACAATTCAAAAACAAATTGAGCAATCGTTTTAATTGTTATTGTTTTGTTTTTGTTTCACTCCCTTCAAAGAAAGAAACAAACCACAATCAAACAATTTGTTTCATCTATTTTTGTACTATGCTTTTAAGTACAAAGAAATCAAAACAAAAATAAATTTATAACTGTAATAGTGTCGATTATTTTTGTAACGAAAATCACGTCCTAACTCCTGTATCGACCAATAAATAGCAAAGCTATAAAAAACTCTTTACAATGTTTAAAGACAGTGTGACCGTTGTGCTACTGAAGGAAACTTAAACTTTTCGCATGAAAATATCCCTAATTAGTGACCCAGCCACATTGTCGACTAACGTCATATAACAATGTTGAAAAGCTTTGGCGTTAAGCAGCTCGGTTATTAGCGTTTATATGTCATTAAATGTTCAATAGGAATATCAATTACTGGTGTATGGACAATAATGATCAGCTGATTCGCTTTCTTAGAGGAACATTTAGGCTGCCTTGCTCCCTACTAAAACTATAAAAGGAAACATCATTTTATATGAAGTTGTGAACCT